>VZTH01018849.1:193-51397 GCA_013397815.1 Aleadryas rufinucha
AAAGACCCCTCTCTCATCCTTTGCCTCTGCTGACACTTTTTCACCACCTGTGTTTGGGGCTCGCTCCTTGCGAAGGAGCCAGCCTTCTCCGTGTGCTGCAGCTGCCAAGGACGTCTGCAGCTGGACGCTGTGCGGCCTTGGGCAGCCCCCAATAGCATCAGAGTTCTTCACACTTTTATAAGTTTGGTTCATTTGCATATCAAGGTTAATTCTCCAGTTAAAGCTTCAGTTAATGATGTCATTTCCCCAATCTTGCCCCCCTTTGGTTTATACTTTTTGGGCCTAGGATAGTCTGGGTGTCCTTGGAAAGCAGGTCTGGAGAGGCTTTGTTATGTCTACCTAGCGTGAGAGAGCAGAAGTTAACAGGCTACAAGACACTTCAGAGTTACACACTAAGCAATACAGGATTTGAAAAATATGCAAGTTAAAGCCCAGGGTATCAGTTGAGGGCATAGATATGACAATGTGATATCCTTTTGGCTTGCTGAGCATGTCCCTGCAATGGTGGCTCATACAGTTTCACTTCTGGAGTTCTTCTGGCACAGCCTGGCTAGATCTCATCTCCTGCTCTGAAGGATGTCCAAATTCAGCTGCAGTAGATAAGAGCACACAGAGGCTGTGCACAATCATACTATGATGTAGTTCATGGAGGGTGAAAAGCAGAACTCGAGTATTTGTGCAGACTAAGTTCAGCTCTTTAGGTCCTCACTTCCTGGCCCAGTGGTAACACAGCCTGTAAATCACTTCTTGCATAGTTTTCATTTTTAAATTCTGCTTTAAAACAGAAAACCTACATCTGGTGGAAGAATAAGTGAAGTATGACAATGGCTCATGAGGTGGTGGTGGTAAAGCAGCAAAATGTCTCACTGTGGATGAGGAACCACATATCAGAGCCTTCCTCTAGATTCAGGACACTGATCACCCACAACAGCTTTCTCCATCACAGGTCACCAGCAGATGGGTCATGGGATGCATCACGGGTCCATCACAGGTCATGGGGTGCACAGATCAGTATTGCTGCCTTTTGCTCAGGGCCCAGCTCTGGCTTCCAGCATCTGACCCCATCTACAGCCCAGCCCTGTGGGAATACAGCAGCTAATGCCAGACAGACTGTTCCCAGGAGCTTCTGCATCACAGCCACCAGCAGAAAGCAAGCTGACACCTAAAAGGGAAAACGATTAGTCAGAAAGGGAAATCAGTTCAAATAGGTCTGGGGAAGTCTAGACGGCAAAGATGCAGCACGTCCTTCACTTAACACAGTGGTTTTACTTGCTTGGTTTGGGAGGTTTTTTGCAGCACTGGAGGGGAGCAAACAAGGTTGCTGACCTGACAAATGCATGTGTTGTGATTCTTGGGGTGTCCTGTGCAGGGCCAGGAGGTGGACTCAATGATCCTTATGGGTTCCTTCCAACTGAGGATAGTCTCTGATTGTATGATTTTATCTGTACCTTCCCAAGTATTCTGTTGAGTAAGCAACGTACCTTTGCATGGGCAAAGAAAACAGGGACCTATCCAGCACTTTGCGACAGCCTAATGTTATTGTCTCATTAGGATACACCAGAAACGTGTCCTTGTGCTGTCCTGCAGATCCCTTTTTTTAATCCTTCTCCACTTTCTGTTTGGGTCTGCTGAGAAGATATTGCCACACATCTCCCTGACTTAAAGCATGGGAGATTCAAAATGAAGAGAAAATTGGATTTTATGGGACTTTGGCCAAAAAACTCTTCTGAGTGCTACGGCACTGATCTGTGTGAAATGTGTAAAACAGCACTAACAAGGAGAGGAAGAGGGTTTAACCTTTGTTACAGAATCCATAAATCACCATCCAGAGAGTGAAAATTGAGTAGCAGTTCTATGACTATAAAAGCCACACACTATGCTAGGCTGAGAAAACAGCAACATTGGAAATAGCAGATTTTCAGAGCCCAAAAGAAACTCAATGGCTTTTTAAAGGCATTAAAGTGTCCACAAAGTGTCTTTGGCAACTTTAACGAGCTCCCTTTCACTCCTCAGGAAAAGAAAGGGGCACGTTTTCTCCATTGTGTGCCCCCATTCCTGCCAGGTCAGAGGAAGGCAGAGGCTTCTGCCCAGCTCCTCCTCATGAAGTAAGACTCCATGAGGACAGCACTTGGTTCCATCTTGCACATGTCCAGGCCATCATTATCAGTGCAAATAAACTTCTCTCCTGATCTCTTAGTCACAGCCACACTATCATCTTGGGCATCCCTAGTTCTGCTACATTTAATGTTCATAATTTAATGCCATCAGTTGAAGTCCCCATAAGGAGTCTGCCAACTTCAGTGGAGGCTTTTAGCAAGGGATGACATGGTTCATACTGCAATTCTAGTTTGTTGCTTGGAACTGGTTAGAAAACACCAGATCAGCCTGTCCTGCAGCAGTGGAGGGATCTGGCAGTTGCCCAGGTTTGGTTTTCCGAGTATGGTTTTGCTAGTGATAGATGAGAGGGGAGGGGAGAGGAGGGGAGACGAGGCGAGGTGAGGTGAGGCGAGGCCTTAAACATTTCAGGAACAGTTTGACTGGACGACAAGAAGGACTTCATGAACTGTCAGAGGCTTGTGAGGACAGTGGTGGAGGGGAAAAGGAAAGGAAGGAAGGACTGCCAGTGAGATAGGGAAGGCTAACAGGTATAAAAACCTACAGCATCCCACGCTGGGGCACAGGTCTGGTTTCATGGCTTTCTCTGTCTATGGCAGGCCACTCCCCTCCCCTCCTTTAGTTGACTGGTGCTATACTTTATTAGGGCTGTTCCCTGATGTCGCTGACCGCTTGGCTGCCCGGGGGCCAGGCAGGCGACAAGCTCGGTGCTCCGGTCACCGCACAAACAGGCCGGAGCCCAGCCATGAGCGTCCTGCCCTCACTCGAAGGGCAGGTCCGCACCCCCCGCCAGGGGCTGGCTGCAGTCGAATAACAAAGGAGCGACGGCGGAGGCAAAGGAGGAGAGAGGGACTCCTTGCTGCAGCAATCCAAGTCTTTATTCCCCAGCCTGGGGCTGGGAGAACAAGGAGACATGAAAGGAAGGCAACAAGGAGCCAGCCTGATGGAATGGCTCGATGGAATGGAGCCCAGACTGACTGTTGCAGGGACAGTTACACAGGGCGTGGAGAATGGGAGGAACAAGGCTACAACCAATAAGGAAATGATAACGGATGACACATAACCAATAACATAATACAAGGGGAGGAACTTATTTGAACAAACCAATGACCGGGGTAACAGAACTGAACTTTCTAGAACTTAATCACATAAGCAATAAAGGCAATACATAAACATAAGGGAAAGAACCAATCCATAACCGAATAACTCAGAACAGACTAGACTGGGGGAGAGGTCCTTCAACCAGGGAGACACCCAGGGGCATGTGGCATAAACCTAGGTGCCACCCATGGCACTGTCCTCCAACCCGCCCTCCTGGGCAGGGAAATCCATCCTCATCTATATGCACCACTACACCCTGAGATGTGGATTAGGTAATGCAATGGTTTATAAATCTTTCATTTCTGAGTCACTGTGTATGGAGTTCACAAAAGACACAATGGCCTTCAGCTGTTCTCAGATGTATGTGCTGTAGAAACAGCCAAACTGGGTGAAAAAGAAGCAGACAGTGCTACTGGAACACAAAAGTATTTAAACATTTATGATTTATGCCAAAATATAATGGCATAAATTGGGACCATCCCATTTTAAGCCGCTGCACTTAGCAAGCCAGTTCCCTGACAGCAGATGACATCAAACCATGGCTCTCTCCCATGCAAGCTGTTTTGTAAACCTGCCCACTGCGACACCAAAGTTTATCTCAGTTCCAAGCTCTGGCATGAACATTGTGTCAACCACCAGCTCCAACCCAGCTCCTGCTCATGTTCTTCCAGCAAGACATGCTGGCACTTTACCACATATTTCATGGTATGTTTTTATTAGTCCGGGATGAACATACATTCTGGTTTGGGTTTTTTTAACTGCATGTCGTACGTGATTTTGAACCTGAAAGGGAAGGATTTCTTAGCTTTACAGGTTTGGATTTCATCCTCTGGTTTTAGGGTTGTATCTCTTAATAAAAACAAAATGCTGGAATCCAATCTGTCAAATTAAAGCAAAGATTTACCAAAGGAAAATATGCTTACAAAGTAAATATAAATTAATTTAATTGGTTCCTATTATCACTTCTATTGGAGTCTGCAAGTATAATCTGGTGCTGAAGTAATTAATTGGGTGTGAAGTAGCTACTGTGCCAAAACTTACTTGCAGGGAGCAAAACTCCCAGACTTCTTGGCCTGACTGTTACCTGCAGCATCTTGGCTTTGTTATTTTGTAGAGGGGAATGAATCGAGTGCCAAGCTCTGCAATCAAATGCTCAGATAAATACCTCATTTTGTGTTTTCATGACAGGGTGGTTACAACTACAGGCGTTTTCCTACCTGGGTTAGGCCAAGATTACTTTTGGAAGGGAAGTCAGCAGATAGGTTTAGCACTGCTGGGATTGCAGGCACTTATTTTTGTGGTTTTCTCTGCCTTAATATAGTCTCAGCTTTAATTGCTCTGTTTTCTTTCCCCTCCCTGCTCTGGCTATGCAATAGAGGAGCTTTGTCTGGTTGTTTGTGGAGGAGATGGGGAGCAGTGGTGGGTGGAGGATGCAGTGTTGGTACAGCTCTCAGCAGCAGCAGCATTGAGAAAGCCACCCCTCGTGCTCTTTCATTTCATTTTGCCAGAGCAGTCGCTCATGCAAGCTGGGAATTAGCTCAGGCAGCCCACCCGGATTAAAATAACCCAGGCTCAAGTACTGCAGAGATTTTAAAATCCTAACATGTCCTGAGAGGATGCTCAGCTGCTGCAACTGAAGCAAACAGATGATGCTTCTTCCCACCTCCTGCACTTTTGGGATACTGGGTGTTTCTTCCCATGCATCTCTCCAGCCTCCCATGGCACTTTCCAGCTACTGTCGTGTGCCACTTAGGGCAAGTCCCTCCTTCCTCGATGGCAGCATCCACAAATGGAGCTGGGCACCAGTCTCCCATTCATCACTTCATCTTGCAGCATCTCTAAACAAGAGGAGTCCCATTATGTTCACAAGCCAAACTCTTCCCTGACTGGATGAAGATGGAGCTGAGCTTGGGAATTCACCCCACAGTTAAGCATCTGCTTTTTCTCCACTGTGTCTATCCCAAGAAGGCAGGTGTGAGGCTGGAATGGTTCTTGGCAAGAAGTGCTGCATGGCCATCACAGGGGTCAGGCTGTACATCAGGTGCAGGAGATAAAATCAGCTCCAAGCACATCTTCTGCCTCCTCCCCTGCATCTTGTGCTTACGGGACATCATGAGCAGCTTGTGGCCATGTGGCTTTTGGGGGCTGCTTCAAGACACACACAAAAAATTTAGAGCAACAATACAACACCAAAAATACAAGGACTTTGGGGTGATCGCTGCCCGCTCAAATTCCTGATCAAGATTAGAAACAGACTTTGATAGGGACAAGCCTTTACATGCTGGGACACCAGCTCTGTTTCCTGGAGTCTGCAGTAAAATCAGCCAAGACAAAAGAAGTGCTGCTATTACTAGAGCTAACAAAAATGCAGATTAAAAAAAAAAGGGCTTTCTGAGCAAGAGTTCAACCTTAGTAGGAACAGCCTGATCACTATTTTCCAATCTTTTTCCTCAAGGGAGACCAGAGACTGATCCTTACCTTATACACTTTTGAAGTACCATCAGTTTTCTGGTTCTCATTAAAGATTTAATTTGTTTAAAATTGTTAAGGTTTTGGTTTGTGAAACTTATTTCTTTCCACCTCTTCTTTTCTGTCTCTATAAATATTTATGTGCATATTTAATCAAAAACTTATTCTTAAATATGTATTTCAGCAAGGGCCAGCATCTTCTGTATGAGTCTGCAGGTTTTTGCTCAATTCCCAGTCCTGCCAAGGCCTCCTCTGTGCGTCCTTGAGACCCTCCACAATTTTCTTGTACCTACAGATTTGGCTAATGCAATCCCACATCACTGGTGGGACAGAGAATTAAAGTAATTATTGTTCACAAGCCACACTAATTCTCCTGAATGCTCAGGACCAAGGCAGGTCCATGGGATCACAGAATAAGCTGAGTTGGAAGGGAGCAACAAGGATCATCAAGTCCAACCCCCAGCCCTGCATAGCACCATCCCAAAGAGCCACACCATGTGCCTGAGAGCATTGCCCAAATGCAAATCCGTGATCACAGGGCCTTGTTGTGTTTTAGGGAAAAAGTCCCAGGTTGCACAGGGGTCAGCAGCAATCAAGCTCACTCAGGATAGTGTAGATGCACCCCAATGCAAAAGCACCCCAGATACGTGGGTCTGGTCCCCATCCAAGCTGCCCAGACCTTACGGACTGATGGTGGGTATTTTCCAAGGGCAGCACCTCCCTCCAAAGCTGTGATGGACAGCAAAGGAGAAAGCCACACAGACAGTTCCAGGTAGCCTCACCGTGAACTGCTGAGGCTGGGAATGATTGCAACTCATGGGCCAGCCCAGGCTGGAGAACCTCATAAATCATGTGGAAGTGCAGAGTTATGAGTTTCCTCAGACAAACACCACTAATTGCAGTGTGCTCTGATTGCTGGTGGGAGGCCATGCAGCTCGCTGGCAAGCCTGGGAGGGGAGGTCCTGGATGGGGTGATGCAGTTTCTGAGGAGGGCAGATGGACTAACACCCCCCCTGAGGTGCAGGGCTGGAGCACAGCTCAGATGAATATCATTACCTGCCAGTGCTGTCCTAGAGTTAGCAACCTCAGCATGCAAAGCTTTAGCCCTGAAAATTGTCTGAATTTGCCCAGTTTTACTCCTGTGGAGGCCAGTGCTTCTGAGCAAAGCAAAAAGCAGCTTAAACTGGGTGAAAAGGCAGGCTGTGAGACCAGCATCAATGGGAGCTCTGTCTGCAAAGAATGATTACTTGGTGGTGCAAATGCTCCAGGGCTGGGTCTGTGCAGTAAAGCAATCCTTGTGATCACTCCACGCCTGAGCTGAGTGACTCAGAGTAAAAATAATTAAATATGTTAATAATTATCAGGGCCCCCTTTGATTAAAACAAATAAAGCTTGTGATGTGTAAGCAAGGAGGAATGTGTAGCTTTGCAGGGCTCGTCTCACAACCAGGAGCTGATAGCAAAAGCAGACCTGGTGCCTGGGTCAGGCATCAGGGGTGTTGGGGGCAGGTTGAGTGCACCCCAGCCAGAGGTGTCAAGGGTGGTCAGGTCCCTGCTGTAGCAGTTGCCCCCATCCTTGATCCCAATGCACTGTCCCAAGGCCAGACATGAAATGGGGGACTGGATGCATTATATCTCCACATCTCAGCCCACCCAAGTAGGAGACCTGCTAGGTTTTGGGTAACTGGTCCTGGAACCAGCATCATATGAATTGCTGAGGAAGGTGGGAAGCAATTTTGGAAGGTGAAGAAAATGTTAAATACAATTAACTGCACCTTGAAGCATGTTCTTTCAGGAGCTCGGGGCACCTGATGAGTGGAGGAAGGCACCTCTGAAGGGAGATTCAGAACTCACACAGATTTAGTTGGACTTCTGAGGTGCCCCGAGGAATGCTAGGTTCATGGCTCAGATGGTGGCTTCAGTGCAGTGCTTGTCAAGTGAAGCAGTGTCATGGAAGGACTTTTCTGGTCTAATCCTTGCCAAAAAGCTGGTGCTGCTTGAAATGAGATATGGTGACCACTGTACTGAGCTTGGAAGGCCACTGCAAAGCACTTCAGCAGAGATGGACGTGCCCAGAAAAGTGGCCCCTCTGGTCCTTGCTCTACATGAGGCACTTAGAGCCAAAGGCACTGCACCCACTGGCTATTATGAACAGCAGTGGTCTGTGTCACATTCTGGAGATATGCACTCCTGGCAAAGAGAGGAGATGGTGTTGTTGTGGTGCTTTCAGAGGAGAGTGTGGAGCTCCTCTCCTGTGCTGGAACGTGGCCAGAACAGGCAGGCAGCAGGGCACTCACAGCAGAGTCTGGAGGTGCCTTTTAATGGCTGTTTTGATCTCTCAAGCGTACAGGGGATAAGAATCAGCGCCTAATAGTGCTGCAAGGGCATGTATAGACAAAGCAAAACATGCTTGTGAGGCAGGAGAGTGAGTTCAAATCATATCACACCTGAGATCTGTGATGCTCTAGGGAAAGAATACCACAGCTTCCTGGCAGGGCGTTTCCCACATGGTGCTTGCACAGCACCACACAGCACCTGTGCATGTAGCACTGCACAATGGCCATGCCGACTGCCAGGAGCAGGAGGGGATCCATCTGCCTCAGCTTCAGCACAGGAAGGCAAACTCTAGGTTGAATGAAGTTGCAGCCATTGCGTGAGCAAATACAGCATCCCAGGGCAGAAATGCTCTTTGTATCCCAAATTATTTCTAATCACAGGATGGAGCTCATGTGAAACACAGGATTCAAGTTGTCCTCTCTGCATGTGCAGTGTCCCAGTTCATGAGCAGATGCAGGTTTTCCACTGGAATGCACCCCCTCTGGGGCAATATGTGAGAACACAGCAAAGCATTCCAATCACTGGGAAGAGGAAGCAAGAAAAAAACCAGTTCCAGTTCAAACCAAAGGGGAACCTGAGGATATTCAGTGCATTCCCCTTCCCTGGAAATCAGCCAGGGCCCTGGACCTACCACACCTTTTCAAGCCTGAAAGGAACCCAAAGAGAGAGCAAAGAACACTACTCACGAACAGGAGACAGCTCTCCAAACTTTTCTTCCCACTAGTGGAGATGGGGCATGCAGAGGGAGGGTAGCCACCACCACCACCTTCTGCCACGTGGTCTGTGTCTGTTAGTTTTGCATCCTGCTGCCTCACTACTAAAACAAGCAATGCCCTTGTAGTGCTTTCCAGGGGAGAAACATAAAATGCATTTGGAGTTAGTTTATTTTCTTTTAAGTCCTGTTTAAGAAAAGGAGAGGAAAGGGATCCCTGCAAGCAGTGCGCTTGCTAACTTGAGAGCACAACATGCTTGATTGTGCTTTCTTCACCCACAGTACCTCAGTGACCCCCTGGAAGGCAAAACGTAAGAGGGGTTAGGTGATGCAGCTAAACCATGTATAAAGCAGCAGCTCCTTAACATGTGGTTGTAGTTATGCAGCTGGGGAGTGGACACATATTTTGGGAAGATACCTAGCCAGTGTGTAGCCAGCTATGGTCTGACATCCAGGGTAACTGCGCCACCTCATGGTTCCCAAAGTCAGAGTCCAAAGGTGGGAGTCTATAGTGTGACTCGTGTATTCACTGTAGTGAAATCACCTCCTTTCGTAAGGCCAGGTGGGGATTTGCTCCATGGCTTACTGCATTACTTGGACAACACTCCAAATAATCTCCAAAGGAACTATTATTCTTCTAAAACAAAATAAGAGCTGGAGATGACCTTCGGCACCACTGTCTCCTGCCTGTTTTGGGACTGTTCCTTAGAGCACACACACATCCAGTCCCTGTGGTTCCTGCTGCCTCCCAGCAGATGTGAGCTCACAGCACAGCAGATCCCATCCTGGAGAAGGGCTGTCCCAAATTATCAGGTTCTATTTCCTTTTCTTTTGATCCACTTGAAATAATCTCTCTGGTTTGGCACCCCAGGCAGCCCTTCTTTTAGCCTTCTATTCTCACCCTTCACACTTGAAGCTGATTGTTAGCTGTGTATCTTACAAGCTGTCAGTTGGACATTCATGCCTGGAATTTCCCAGTTTTTCCTCTGTAAGAGATGTGGTGGGAGTAGTTTTAACCTACTTAAGTCCAGCACAAGGTAGTCACCTAGTGGTCTCCTATAGTAAAAGGGAGAGCAGGGTATCACCAGGGTTAAGCAAATCCACCCCGAGTCAGCTACCCAGCAAAGCCCTGTGACCCTCCTCTGGGAATGCCTCACTTGTTCCTCCTGCTGTCTCCTCCTTAACCATGTTCAGCCATGCAGATTGCATTTCTGTGGATGACTTCCCTTTGCCTCAGTTATCCAGCACCAGCCCTTATCTGCAGTGAGATAACAATAATGATCACCGTTAATTTATGATAATGTCATGCACACCGTGTGTCCACATATCACTGACCCTTGGCATGGGTAGTTCTTGGCATCATAAAACACATGTACAGTGCAAGCAGATGGAAATCTGATGTATGCTAAATCTAAATGCAGCTATTTTTCTAATTTCCCCTCCCTGTCCTCCACACCAGTATTTGTTCATAAAAGAAGGCTTTGGGTGAAGATGCAATTTGCAGCAATGGGCTCAGAGCCATTTTGATTATCGTTCTGCCTCATCTTCCTTATTCCTTTTGCCTGTCATAGAATCCTTGAATCCCAGAATGGTTTGGATTGGAAGGAACCTTAAAAGCTCATCCAGTTTCAACCCCTGACATGGGCAGGGACACCTTCCACTAGACCAGCTTGCTCCAACCCACATCCANTTCAGCTTTGGGAAAGACATTCTACGTGCTTTGTTTGGAAATGCTGTCCCAGGAATCACCAGGTAAGTTCTTCATATCAAGTCAATTTATCAAAAGAGTGGGTTACTTGCAGTCTGGAAATCTCATCTCTGATTTGACCCAAATACAATACAGAAAATGTGAACAGAACACTTACAAAGCATAAATGTAGCTGCCTTTCTGTACAAACTCGTCACAAGGCAAAGGAGGAACCGGTTGGTGAAACAACTGAAATACCACTGAAGGAACATATTTCAGGTTATTTGAGAAGCCATTTGTAGACTTTACTCAGAATCTTTTCTGCATTCCTTGCCTTCACCATTCACCATGGATACAATCTCCCACTCTGAATTCAGTGGTTCCTACTGGAATGAAGAACTAGGGACAGTTGTAGAGCAGAGAGGAGTGACTGATTGCTCACCTGCTCCCAAACTCCTTGGTTTCATGCTTTGAGCAAAGTCATGAGGTGCAAGGTGTCCTTGGAAAGCTACGAACATCAGCCCCAAGTAAAAGTGATCCAATAAATATTGTTGTGCTTTTTCTTCACTCTTCCCCTGCCAGCTTTAGGATTAAGTTCCTAAATACACTTAATATGCACAAAGCGAGAGAACTGAACAAACAGATAAAAACTGGGACCTCTGCAGCTCATCTTAGCAGAACATCTAAGGCAGGCACTTAAGCATCACAGTTGTCCAGCAAAAATGGGCATTGCCAAGGTTTGTCCCCTGGCCTGATGGCCAGATGAGCTGCAAGGTTCTATACTTTTATCATTAATCTCTTATTTCTTTACAGAACAGGTTGGTCATGTCCATTCTCATCACCAGGAAGGCTGGGACTGTCCAAAGCTCTTCCAGGGACCTTGCATAAAATTTAACTGTACAGCCAGCTGCAACCTGCACTGGTTATTAGTATGGATGTAGTCAGGGAGTTTTATTTACTTTAAAGAGCAATGGTGCCACAGCCTTATCAGTGAACGCTAGTCAAATCTTACCACAAGAGTGAGGGTCAGGGGGTCAGATTGAGCTCAAGATGTTGCCTAGAAGCAAAGAGAGACAAAGAGTGAAATGAAAACCTGATTGGTTAATTATTTATGAGGAGGAGAAGGAAGATGTTTAAAAGAAAAACAAACCTCAGTCCCATGTCTTTTTCCCTTTACATTGTGCTTATAGCCTTCTCTGTCAGTAAACCAGGCATTCAAATATCCTGTACAATGCCTATCAGCATCTGTCTGGAATCAGCTACAGAATGGATGAGCTGACAGGGACTAGAAAAAGTGTGTCACATCCCCATTTGAGTTCCAACTCTTTGCTCTAATTTAATGAAGCAAAGAGCCGATTCGGTGTCTTCATGCCTGTGGCTGTAACATCCTGTCTCAATCTATGATCAGAGGAGTCCAGGCACCACAGGTTTTGGAGCATGTTGTAAGAACCACTAAATGAAAGTCAGTGAGCTAAATGACGAATTAGATCAAACTGGATAATGAAGCTAGACTCAACCAGACTTCAAATAAAGGAAAAATCCCCATGTAACTCCTCTTAAGTGCTTAAGGGCAGTATCAGTTCTCTAGGAAAAAGCACAGATAAAGCCATTTAATTCTGTGGATAAAATCAGAGGTTTAAGGGCAGGGGGTTTTGTATGGTGTTTGACTATTTGATGCCTGCACATAGTCTCAGTGCTGGAGCACAATTTGCACATAAAACCCTACTAGTTTTCTTCCTTGGTGTGCCATAGGAGCTCTTGCAGTGCAGTGTCATCTCTGTCCCCCAGGACTTGTCAAGAATTTACATGTCACAAGCTCTTTGGGTCCCTATTGCTATTCTCTGCTTTAAGGTGGTGAAACTGAGGAGTGGAGATGTTCAGTGCATTACCTTACCCATAGAGTGGGAAAGTATTCCTTTGCAATTTAGAGCAGTACTCAGTCCTATGCCAAGTTTTGCTGCTGACCTGAATCATAATAAAGAAAGCAAAGAGAATAAATGTGGAAAGCAGAAAAGGGATTTGCACTCAAATACACATCAGTTTTAGGCACGGGTTTTCCCTTAGTGGGAGCAGGTAAAGAGAGGAGACACCCACACATGCTCCCATTCTCAGGTCTGTTATTTGGGATGCCATATCAGCCTTTGCGACCAGCCCAAGCTCTCGATCCCACCTTCTTGTCCGGCAGCTACTGGTATTACCCTCAGCTGAGTGTGCTGTCATGTTTGTTCAGAAGATATGTTGACCATTTTTGTCAGTCCTAGAATTTATATCATGCAGTTGTTTGTCAAAGCCCCACCTATCCTGTACAGCGCTTCCTTTCTGATAATTGCTACTGAGATACAGAGCTAAATAATGGAAAAGGGAGAAAACTCCCTAATTCTCACCATTATCTTGAGGGAAGCCTGTTAAAACATGAACTCTTGATATTTTCTTCCAAGCTCCTCCCCTGTGATAGGCTTCTGAGCATCCCTGGAATTTCCTTGCATTTGGATGCTGTCCTGAACTGTCGTGGGAAACACACTGAGATTGCAAAGGTGCCATTTGGTGTTGAAAGATTCTCAGTTTTGTCAAGAATGAATGGAAACACAGAGTGATGAGCTGCTCTTAGTCTACAGCACTCGTGCATATGAGATCCAAGGAGAACAAACCCCCTGAAAAGGAGCAAAGAGACCACCAGGGAGATGGGATGCAAAAGAGAATCAAAAACGTCGAAGTAGAAAACAAGTCCTCCGAAACAGGACCAGTGTTGGATGACAGCAAGAGTCTTATTCCCAATGTGATACTTGAAAAATGGAGAAAAATGGAGGAAAGTTTTCACTGACTCTTTGTGTTAAGAAGCACTATTAATCAAAAATTATCCCCTAGGAATTAAAGTTACAAGCAGGTTTTGTCACAGCTTGATTTCCACCTTGGTCTCTGCTGTTCACCAGGGAAAGCAGCTCATCCCGTACTCTGTGAGGTCAGCAGGACACCTAGTGGCAGAATAACATTGAAATACACAGGGGAATATACTGGACTGAAGCTTTGCTTCATTCTTTGGACAGCTCGGTTATCACCTTCTTTCTACCACACCTAAAAAGGACTGGTTGGGAACTCAACGTTATGGTTTTAACTGATCTGTTGAAAAAAATGTATTGAAATTATGCTTTCCTGTATCTTCCAAACTCCAGCTTTCCTGCCTGTCCTCAGCCTCCCAATGTGCTATTCACCCTGACTCTCTCTTTCTTTTTGAGGAGTTGGACATATCACTATTGTGTCTGGTTCTGGTTATGGTTTTTGCCCATATGTGAAGGGTTCCATATGCCATTGCCGCTGGGCTGATTGACGTGATCCAGTTATACCGCTCATAAGAATTTTTTTTTCCATCTGTTTTTTCCAAATATGTTTAAGAGCTTTTTGTATTTTGGCTTTGATGGCACTGGATTTTGTTGAAAGGCTCACATTACCTATTATGTTGAACATCTTTGTGCAGCTGTTCCACTTAGTTTGTTCTTCACTGGACACAAACCCATCACCGTTCAGCTTTGGCAGCTGCTTAAAAACAAAACAAAACAAAACAAAACAAAACAAAACAAAACAAAACAAAACAAAACAAAACAACCCCGACCTTTGCAATGGCAAAATTAGATTTCTTAGTGGAACAGGAAATACTGCCATTTTACCTGCGGTGAATCATAGAATCAAAGAAAGGTTTGGAAGGGACCTTAAAGAACATCTTGTTCCAGCCCCCTGTCATGAGTAGGGACACCTTTCACTAGATCAGGTTGCTCCAAGCCCTGTCCATCCTGGCCAGGCACACTTCCAGGGATGGGGCATCCACAGCTTCTCTGGACAACCTGTGCCAGGGCCTCACCACCCTCACAGCCAAGAATTTCTTCCTAATCTCAATCTACCCTCCTTCAGTTTAAAGTCATTCCCTCTTGTCCTATCAGGTTTATAACCTGGTTTACCTTTGTTAAAATCTGTAGTCCTTACTCTGCATTCATTTTACAGTCACAGACAATGGTAAATCCATAATGGTTGATCCACTGAATGCTGCAAATGAAAGATGTGAAGCCTGTCTAGGACTAGGTAGTCTAAGTCTAGGTAGGAATTCTCACTTTTGTAATGACTTTGCAGGGTTCATGTACATCTCATGAAAGACCTTTGGCCAATAATGGGAGATTGTTGCTGCAATAGCAGGACAGTTGCTCAAGCAAGAGAACCTAATTAGCAAGGGAGGTGAAGAAATCCGTATCCAACAGGAAACCAAATACTAAGAACTGCGCAACTTGGGACAAATGAACATTGAACCAATGAATTTCTATGGATTTTGACTGTGTAAAATATGTGAGAAATCTAGTAAAATCCATATGTGATGGAATGATTTTCTCTGCACAACCCAGGCAATGTGTGGATGAAATTATTTCTGTTGCACATCCTGGCCAGAACAAAGTAATGCCTTGATTCTCTAACACTAAAAAAGTTGTTGGAGAGTTTTTTGGTTTTCCCATGGTTTTGGTGACAACAAGTCATCATTGGGACCCTCAGAAGGGTGATATGTTTCTACCTAATCCCTGTCACTCTCCTTGTCCCTTGCACACACACTCACCTTTCTTTTTCTTTCTTTTCTTTCTTTCTTTCTGTCTTTCTTTTTCTTTTTCTTTCTTTCTTTCTCTCTTTCTCTTTCTCTCTTTCTCTCTTTCTCTCTTTCTTTCTCTCGTTCTTTCTTTCTCTTTGCCTCTTTTACTCTTAAATAAAATCAATTTTTTTTTGCATCAACATCTAACCTCATTTGGTTTTAATCAAGTTTTGGGGTATATTTTGAACCTTTCTAGGTTCGATCTGTTTTATTCACAGACTTGGTTTTCCTTGCTCTTCTGTGTTTAGACCAGTTTGTAACACCTTCTCTGTAGGCAGGCAGTAACCTGAGGGCAGCCAGCATCTGCAGTTCAGAACCATGTTCGTGTTAGTGGCCACATCTCTTATAGTAAATATTTTGGGTCCTGCTTTGTTTCAACCCCCTTCAAAGGAAAGATCAGCTGTATAAGGATAAAAACACTATCCAAAGCTATAATCAGTAATAGTAGTCTTAGGGGAGACTATAAATACCTATGGCTTAATGTGTGGCCGAACTTCAAACTACTATAGAGAAGGGAGAGGCCAGGACAAACTTATGCTTCAGGCATCTCACCTTGTAATACATGCTAAAGAGATGTTTGTGGTTTTCCCTGTGGTGTTGAGTCTGATCAGTGTCTGCAGAAAGATACTGAGCTGCAGTTTTAGTGAGAATGACAATTTTAGTGATACTGCAAACCAAAGAGACCCATCATTTCTCGGAAAAAAAAAAACCAACAAAACACTGGAGAAATTACCCAGCATGTCTTCTCTTTTGGGAATGGGGATGACACAAAATAAGTAACTATTTAGCTCACAAAACTGGAAGGATCTCTTTCTCTGTACTATTGCTGTAATGTAGGAACCAGTGAATGTGGATTGTTACTTGATACTTCATTTCAGTGCAAACCTGAAGAGTTCAAATCCACAACAAATTGAGTTTTAAGTACTTCCTCTGGACAGACTTGGCTGCTGTTCCTAGAAACCTCTTTCTTCTCTTCTCTCATCATTATTGGACTTGCTTTCGCAGTGTCAGTCCGTGAGATGAAGGAAAATGTGTGGCCAGAGACCAGAAGACTCTCAGGTTTTACAAGGCTCCTTGGCATCCATTCCAGCTCCCAAGTTATTGCTTTTCACTCCTTAAGTAATATGAAAAGTCAGTCCAAAAAGGCCAAGGGAGAGTCAAGACGACCTCTGAACTTTCAAAAACAGGCCATTTGTCTAAGTATTTAGAAATGAGCACTGAAGCAAACAATCACATACAGAGAACAGGTAACCAATAATTTTATTTCATAGAATCATGGCACCATAGAAGAGTTTTGGTTGGAAGGGATCTTAAAGTTCATCTTGTTCCAGCCCTGGCCATGGGCAGGGACACCTTCCACTAGACCAGCTTGCTCCAAGCTCCCTCCAACCTGGACTTGAACACTTCCAGGGATGGAGCAGTCACAGCTTCTCTGGGCAACCTGGGCCAGGGCCTCATCACCCTCACAGCCTACAATTTCTTTCTAATGTCTAATTTAAATCTACCCTTCTTCAATTTAAAGCCATTCCCTCTCATCCTATCACTATACACCCTTGTCACAAGTCCCTCTCTAGGCTTCTTGTATTCCAGTAAAGCCAATTATTACAATCCTTGAATCCCTTTGATGGTCTTTCAGTGCCGCCATTTCCCAGAATAGCTCAAGTACTCACAAATCTGAAATGATACGAAGGAAGACATTTTAATGGCACCTGATTTTAAAGGCACTGTCCACAACTAGGGGCAGGAGGCTGCAAATTAACCAGCTGAAACCTGAGGCATCCATCACCAGCCTCATTATAAAATCTGGATACGTTTGCCAGTGACAGATGCTCTCCGTTCTGGTTTTCCTTGCACATCCCTAGCTGTTCTGAACACGTTCAGATTAACAAAGAAGGTGGCTGTTATTTAAATGCAGGTGGCTCCCTGCAGACAACTCCATAGGGCCATGCTGAAGGCTGCCAAGCTGCAATTTAGCATTGTCTCTGTTTGCACAGAAGGACCTCAGTGGCTTGGAAAGCACAGAAGAAGGAAATGTTTTCTCCATGTCATACTATGGGCTGTGTACAATCAGCATCCTTCCTCAGCAGCTGCACTTGATAAATGTCATCAGCAGCCTGGGAGTCCTTCTGGGCTGCCAGTTTCAGGAATTACTTTAAAGCAATCATGCAGGGACAAAACCCATGTGCCAGAATCGCACTGGTCACGCTACAATGAGTCCTTACGCGTCTGGGCTGCAAGACTGCATTCAATTTCAGCTGCTTATTGGGAATCAGCAAATCTAGTGATCTAGTCTTTAGTAAGCTATCCAGTCCTAGCATATATATCTGTGCTGGTTTTACACAGCCTGGTTTTTGGTAGCGGGGGGGCCACAGAGGTGGCTGCTGTGAGAAGCTGCTGGAAGCTTCCACCATGTCCGGCAGAGCCAATCCCTGATGGCTCTGAAGATGGACATGCTGCTGGCCAAGGCTGGGCCAATGAGAGAGGCTGGTAATGCCTCTGTGATAACAGATTTAAGAAGAAAATCAAAACAAAGTGGGGCACAGTTTTTTTCTAGCCAGAGAAGAGAAGAAGGTGAGAACATGTGAGGGAAACAACATGGAGACACCAAGGTCAGAGGAGAAGGAGGGACCGGAGGTGCTCCAGGCGCTGGAGCCGAGGTTCCTCTGCAGGCTGTGCTGATGACCATGGTGAAGCAGCTGTGCCCCTGCAGCCCCTGGGGATCCACGGGGGATGCAGAGATCCACCCGCAGCCCGTGGGGGAGGTGCCCACGCCGGAGCGGGAGGATGCCTGGAGGAGGCTGTGATCCAGTGGGAGAGCCGGTGGAGAGAGAGGGGACCCCTGCTTCCAGGCTGGAGCAGCCTGTCCTTGGAGGACTGCACCCCGTGGAAAGAGACCCACACTGCAGCAGTTTTGGGAGAACTGCGTGCCCATGGGAGGGACTCACGCTGCAGCAGTTTTGGGAGAACTGCTGCTTGTGAGATTGGAACCATGCTGGAGAAGTTCACGGAGAACTGTCTCCCGTGGGAGGGACCCCACGGCCTCACAGGGGAAGAAGACTCCTCTCCCGGAGCAGCGGAAGAAAATCTCAGGTGATGAACTGACCAAAACCCCCACACCCCGCCTCCCTGTGCTGTCAGTGGGAAGGAGGGAGGGGCTGGGGGGGAAAAGGAGTTTTTAAGGGCTTATTTTACTTCTCATGATCCTCCTCTGATTCTGTTAGTAATAAATACACTTTGCAACTTTAATTTGAGCCTGTTCTGCCCTTGAAGTGTTTTTCTCCCAGTCCTTATCTGAACTCATTAACCTTTTGTTAATTTTTTTTCTCTCCTCAGCCCAGCTGTGGCAGGGGAGGGTGAGTGAGTGACTCTCATGGGTGTCTGGCATTGAGCCAGTGTCAAACCACGACAGTATCATATTTAAAACCTAAAATAATCCTCATATGCCTGACTTTTCAGTAGGAAAAAAAGTAAATTAATTACACTGCTTGTCTGCTAAAATATACTAAATTGCCAGACAGAAATGATGATAACAGTTTTGCATGCTCTTACGTATACTGTTCTTCAACTTGATATTTTTAGCCCAGGTTCTAAAAGGAAAACATTTTTTTAAACCCTGTAAATGTCTTGGGCTATTTGTGTGAGCTTACCAAGCTTTCACTAGAATCTTTGAACCAACTGGCCAATTTCATACAAATCTGGGGAAGGAAGATAGGTGCTGCAGAGCCACAAGAGACAGAGACTCTGAAGTTCACCTTGCTAGAGCACACGGGTGGATATGGGCTTACCCTTTATCAGACAGCGAAACAACACAGGTGAGCTCCCCTTGGAAACACAAGTGAAAATGAAATGAAGCTTCTTTGGCTCTGCTAATCCCAAACCAACATAATTCTTCTGTCACACCAGCAGTCCCCATCTCCGTTCCCATTTCCTACCCCAATCCTGTGTGATCACAGTGACAGATCGACACTTCGCAAAAAAAACGAAGAGAATCACCAGTAATTTTTCATCCATAATGGGATACAGGCAGAGTTTATTCCTAAAATTAAATGTAAATAAACTCAGGAAAGAGCTAGAGCTGTCAAACACAGAACTGGTTGCTCCAAGCCCTGTCCAACCTGGCCTTGAACACTTCCAGGGATGGGACAGTCACAGCTTCTCTGGGAAACCTGTGCCAGGGCCTCACCACTCTCACAGCCAAGAATTTCTGCCCAATATCTCATCTAACCCTGTCCTCTGGCAGTGGGAAGCCATGCCCTCTTGTCCTGTCACTCCAGGCCCTCATCCAAAGTCCCTCTCCAGCTCTCTTGGAGCCCCTTTAGGCACTGGCGGGGGCTCTGAGGTCTCCCTGGAGCCTTCTCTTCTCCAGGCTGAACACCCCCAGCTCTCCCAGCCTGTCTCCAGAGCAGAGGGGCTCCAGCCCTTGGAGCATCTCTGTGGCATCCTCTGGATTTGCTGCAGCAGCTCCAAGTCCTTCTGATGTTGGGCCCCAGAGCTGGAGGCAGCTCTGCAGGTGGGGTCTCACCAGAACAGAACAGAGCGGCAGAACCCCTTCCCTGACCTTCCTGCCCACACTGTGGGACCAGTTGGCTTTCTGGGCTGCCAGCACACATGGCCAGGTCAGGTCAAGCTTGGAAGCAGGATCAATGCACACTCCTGCAGATGAGGAGAGAGCTCCGGGATTCCTGGTTGGCTAGGGACACAGTTGGACTCACTTTGTTCTGTATGCAAAAGACCGTGTAGATATTAATCACAGATATTCATATGACCCCCCTTTCTGGAATATTTTCTACACAGTTGATTTATTTGTTTTCATAAAATCTCTCTGATATAAGGCCCAGTTATCAAATATCTGAAGGAATTATGACCTCCATCTGGTCACATGGAAAATTTGCAGTGAAACAGGGCACTCTATCACAAGGTCTCCCAAACCCCTGCCTAGTGCCATAAAACAATGTCTCTAGCCCAGTATACTTACAGATCTGACATGATGAGAGACAGCAGAAACAAGACAAATAATACTTAAAGAGAAGGGGTAGCAGGGGTGAGTTAGTTTGGGGTAAATGAATGTTCAGTTCATGATATTCATAAAAACTACGAAGACAGCCCCTCCTAACATGAATATCAATTTGGATTCATGCTTTGTCAGCAGTGGACAAGGAAGGATCACTGGCAGAGGTAGAATCTGAGAAATTCATTCCGTGTTGCTTGGTTATTTAAGCAACTTCTCCCTGACAGCACTGTCTCCTCTCGCAGTGACAGCAGTGTTTGGAAGGTTCCACTTCCCATCTTCCTCTTGACACCAACACACCCAAAGACGTCTCCTCTGCAGAAAAGAAGGTGGGAACAGGTTGGTGACAGGAGTGTGAGTGTAAGGAAGGTGCATAGGTGAGTAACATCCATTCAAATTAATAAACATCCACCGCTGACTCAGAAACCTACCTCCCCTTTTGTTAATCAAATTTTAAAAAAAAGAAAAAAAAAAAAACCTCTTTATTTTCAGCAAATCAGTATTTCCTGGAATATTGTGATACCTGAGCTGGGCTAAGCAGAGCTCCACTAGGATTTTCATTTACAGAGAATTTAGTAATATTGTATTACATGTAAGAGTTGTGCTAGATCAGATAAAAATGTGTCTTGCATTCCTTGCTTGTCCCAGAGCTGCTGCACAGTAGATGTTTCAATGTGCTAAAGACATAAAGAGCTATGAGTATGCAGTTTGGGAACTTTTTTTAGGGGTATTTGGATATATCATGGACTTCACTACTTCTCGTGGGCTGAGAAAAAAATTGGAAAGAGAACTATAAAATAGTTGGTATTTTTTTATTCAACAGTAATCCTGAATAATAAAAAAATATGTTTTTAGAACAAAAAGTCCCAATCTCTTGTAGGAAAAAAAATTGTACATTTTTAACCCTCTAAGCATTGAATTGAAGACAGATTAAGACAAACTTTTGTGGTTACATATCATCAAACTAAAATATTTCACCTTAAAAACAGAGTTCCATTTTACCTGAATGAACCATTCAGGAAAACAATGCAGTTCACACATAATTTTCCCAATTTAGAGAAGATTTCAGCTGAGAAACTTGGATTAATGCTGTCTATATGTCTGTACCACCATGGTCCAACTCACTTTCATAATAAAGTTCAAAAATTAAATCTTTCTTTTGTTTTGTTTGGCTTTTTGAACTTATTACATTGCTCATCTGGTTTAGAGTGAAGGCAGAGTGGAGCAGTGAGTAAATCTTTTGTCTAGGGCTGGGGTTCTTTGCTTACTTTTATAGATAAGTAACAAGTGTTACAGCAGCAGGGTGAGGGGAAAAACATTTTTGGTATGCGAATAACTTGGGATTACTTTCCCATGGCAAATTAAAATGTGTATTTCATTACAGAGCAGTCACCTTAGACCTGACACTCCTGCATTTCCTTCCTGTATTAAAAAAATTGCAAAGAACAGAGACCCCTGTACTAAGAAAGATATGGCAGCGACAATTTCTCACTCAGTATGCAAAGTGGGCAAATGAACTTTGGTTTCCACACAGGTGAGATTTGAGGCAAATGCAAAATGATTTTGTATGTGCAAAATTCCTGGAGTTATTGAGATAGGTGTGCTTCAGAACAGACTTCCCAGATGCTGCAACTAAATCTTCAAAAGTTGTTCTGGAAAATTATACCACATTTGGAGCCCATCTGCTCTGGAGACAGGCTGGGAGAGCTGGGGCTGCTCAGCCTGGAGAAGGGAAGGCTCCAGGGAGACCTCAGAGCCCCTGCCAGTGCCTAAAGGGGCTCCAAAAGAGCTGGAGAGGGACTTTGGACAAGAGTCTGGAGTGACAGGACAAGAGGGAATGGCTTCCCACTGACAGAGGGCAGGGTTAGATGGGATATTAGGAAGAAATTCTTGGCTGTGAGGGTGGTGAGGCCCTGGCACAGGTTTCCCAGAGAAGCTGTGACTGTCCCATCCCTGGAAGTGTTCAAGGCCAGGTTGGATGAGGCTTGGAGCAACCTGGTCTAGTGGAAGGTGTCCCTCCATGGCACGGGGTGGAACAGGATTATCTTTATGGTCCCTTCCAACCCAAACTAGTCTGGGATTCAAGGATTCAGCTGCAGGTTCCTGGCTTTCAGTCTTCTTGGACCATGGGCAGAGCACAGGGTGAAGTGCCTACAAAGACCAGAGACCTGTGTGACACCAAAGCAGGCTATGCTCAGCAAGACCATTCATGCAGATGAGTAGGGAGTGGCACATAATGATACGAATCAACATTTTGAAAACTGAAAGCCAGAGCAGAGAAGATAAGGAGACAAACCAGTGTAAAGCACAAAACTGTGGGCCAGGCAGGNCACCAGTGTAAAGCCTAGAACACTTTTTCATCAGTTTGAGATGTACAAAGTCACCTTTTCCCCAAAGTGTAGTTCCCTGCACACGCAAGGTTGCAGGAGGAAAGCACAAATCTTTCCTTAATATTTGAAGAATATTGGTATTTGAAGAAAAGTGAAGAGGAACTTGCCGCTTATCTACATTTGGGTTCCATAAAAGCATCATTTTAGGAGAGGAAAAACAGAATGCTAGGTGAGAAAAATTATGGGTTTGTTTATTTAAACAGCAAACCTAACCCAACACATCTTGCAAATATATCCTGGTCAGAATAGAAAAAAGTCTTGTAAACATCAGAAGCAATGACTGATCAACACGTAAACTGAAATTGAGAAGAGAAGGTTGCTTTGTAGACAAACAAAATGGAGGACTGTTGGCCTGAATTTGGGAAGGGAAAATGAAAAGGTGTAAAATAGGAAAAAATACAGCACATGTAATATTCAATAGCAGGAACATAGTATAGTCTGATTTTTCTATTCTCCAATCCACCATTAAAGTGAGTGGATGTATTAAAAAGGCAAATTTTGAAATTGTTTAGAAAGATTTAAGTTTCGTAATATTTACAGAAAGCCACCTGAGGAATGGAATTCAATACCAAGGTAGCTAAACAAGGGCAGACCCAGTGCTCTATTCAGATGCTGAATTTTTTTCCTGAATGGAGATTTTCAAAATCTGTGCTTTTTCCTGCCTTTGACTGTGCATGCCCAGCTTGACATCACTTTCAAGCTCCTTTCCACAGAGAAGGGTAGTGCTAAACAATTTCTAAAACCCACAGCCTTTCAATACATCTCCAAATGGGAAATGTAAAACACAGGCAGCTAAGAGCACTGACCTTAGAGGGCAGGAAGTTGGGCACAAAACTGTGGGCCAGGCAGGCGCAGAAAAATAGCACCTGGAAAAAGACCTGTCCTCCTTGCAGCTCTTTGCATATCACTCAGTTCTGGAAGAAAAGAAGACCAGCGAGACTTGAAGGACCACACCAGCAAGGTGTTCAGGAGCTTATGCATAACTTGGAGAAGCAAATAGGAGAGAAAATGGCTCTGTCTGCATTTTCAGCACTTTTTTTTCCTTGAAGTTTCCCAGGAGGAATGTTGCACTCTCAGAGGGGAAACTGCCTCCAGGTTCCAGCTGTATAGTCCCACCTGAAGGTCACAAAGAATCAGGATTAGACTTGTGAATCTGCTCCATTATCCCTGTTGCTAGAATAAGAATGTGAAACAGTCTGGAAAATACAGGAACACTTGATGCTAAATGATATGTATCACAAGTACTTTCAAACTCAGCTTTTACAATCACACAGAAGGGTGCCTTCATCTACGCCAAAACCCACACTGAAGCCACAGGTTTCTCAATAAACACATCTTCTGCAACACTGAAATACTTGTGGGATTAAGGTTTGTAAGAGCAGCTAAAGAGAGCTCTTCTAACCTGGCAAACTTTCTGCCATCTCTGCAGCTCCTGCCTTATGTATGACACTGGTTTGGACAGTGTAGTTTTGTACTGTGAACTTGAAATGTCTCAAAGTTAATGCTCAATTGCACACTTCCACTTAATCTTTCCAGAGTGAAGTAGAAACTAATACTTAGCACATGTTTAGGCTCAGGTCTTTTTCTAATTAATCAGTTGTGTTCTTGGACATTAGGGTACAGGGTTTCAGGAGGAGCTGTGTGGACAAAGTCTTCCAGGAATAAGCTTTGTGCCCTTCACTCTGGCCATGTTTCTTCTTAAAGCATTGATCAGCAATGTTGACATCTGCAAGACAAAGAAGTAACTTCATTTGGCTTTGCATATTTTATATATATACATACACACACAAAAAAATGAACCAAAAAATGACTTAGAAGTGCTTATTCACTAGGCAAAGAGTTCTCCAGGGTGTAAAGACTTTTATCGATGAGGTTCCTGGCATACATAGCTTTCCATTACTTTTTTTATTAAAAAAGGAATTAAACCCATATTTTTCTCATTTGACTACGTACATTCATGATGTCCAAACAACGCCAACAATGATATCATCTGTCTCTTTCCTCCAGGGAGGAATTCAGGCCAGACCATGATATTCCTGCTTATTCCTAGAGTGGACTCACACCAAAGCAAAGCCAGCAAACCTCACTCCCTGGTGGGGAAATGCATGTCATAGCACAGTCCACTTCATACTGTACTTCCTACAAATCCTGCCCTCTTCTTGAGAGCTGTTCAACACTATAAATTAAGAGTCAAGGCTTGAATCCTGCTAAGCCTGATCTCTGCAGGCAGATACCCAAGGCTGTTCTTCATCAGGATGTGCTCCCCAGTAAGGATGTGCCCATATAGATCCTATTTCTCCATGAATACTCTTTCCAGGATATGTACATATAGCATAACTGTGCTGCAGTCTTTGAAATGGCCTCTGACCTAATAAACCAGATGATTTGCCTTTAACTTATTAAGTTCCCCAGTTTAGGAAGGAGGTCCAGTGTGCCTTTAACTAGCTGCCTGTGTGATGGTGATCCACTGGGACGGGCACAGGTCCAAACTCTCCAGCACCATCAGCCTCCTTGCAGCCCCCTCTCCTCCGTGCTTTGTGTGAGATTTCCCTTCAGTCAGCAGCACACAGCCCTCTGGCCCGAGCTGCTCAGCCTGACACCACTGCAGGTGAAGATGGAGGAGACCAGGACTCCATTTGGGCTTAGTTCTGGTGCAGAATTCACACCAGCTTCCAGCATCACACTACCAATGAAATGGTGCCCTTGACCTCTCTCACGTATCTTCCCATCCCTCTCCTGCTTCCTTAATGACCCAAACCCATTTCCAGTAGTTCCCAAGTATCTTTCCTTCACCAAGACAGCAAGTGCTTACTGTACAGAAGTGTCTGTGTACACTAGGAGCTTCCAGGAAATGCTTCACTAGGAAACAGCTATGAAGACTGAAGTGGTGTTCTGGGAATAAGACAGAACAAAAAACCCAAGGTCCTGGTGAGTTCTTCCCCTCAATCTCTGCATCCTGGTGACAATAGATGCTGAAAACTCTTCGCTGCCACAATCTACTTGCTAAGAAATCATCCTGAGGTTCAGGGGCCATGCAAAAGGTATTCTCTTGCTGATCTCCTAGAGGTTTTTCCAGGAGTAAGGAAAGACATTCCTTTGCCCAGATCCTCAGACATTTGCTGGCTGAAGAGATGACAGAAGCTCAATTTTCACTCTAACAGTGGTGTGTGTGGTCCCAGCTCCAACTGTAGACCGCCACAGATGATGAGAGACTCAGCAGTCCCCTCAGTGCAAGATGCCATGAGACACCTGAAACTATTGGCAGATGTGCTGAGCTGCCTGCAGCACTGGCTTTCACAGGGATCTCAATTTTTAAATGTAAATCAGTGTTTCTCAGTACCTTTTAATAAAGGTGGAGCTGCCACAAGCCCCTCTCTTGGGTGCTGCAAGGGAAGCCTGGGCCGCAGTTGGGACTCCATGTGCCAGGCTCAGAGCATGGTACTGTAGCAAGAAGGCACCCATGTAGGCACCTATTTAACATAACTATTTTTGAAAAACATCTTTTTATTATAGCGTTGCTCTTTGGAGCCTGTGGCCATGAGGGTTTGAGGAAGGTCTGTAGATCACTTGGGTGGCCTTGGGGGATGGTAGCAGCCATCATCTATTCTGCACCCCAAGTTCTACAACTAGAAAACAAATTTATTCCTAGAGTATTTATGTCAGCTAACATGCATGGGGAGCACTGGGAGCCTTATGCAACACAAGATTATCCTTTACCCTAAGATCACATGAGCAGTCACATGGCCAGTTCACTCACTGATATATTTAACTTTGGGACACTACAAAACAGAGGAATAGGGGATTACAGGGACATGTGCTCTGCCACTGCTGCTTCTCAATCTCCCAGAAAAAACTGCACCAGTACCCTCATTGCCTGCAAGGACACTTCCAGGGATAACTCTTGCCAGCTAAAACAAAAGACCCACAGGCACGGTTTCAAGAAAAAAGCAAGCTTGCTGCAGGAAAATGAATAATTAGAAACACTGCACAGTATGGCAAAAATAAAATGAACAATTACTGTGTGAACATGCACAGTGAATTCTATTTGATTAACAGTGTTATTTTTCAAAGTAAAGAAAGCTTATAAAGAACATGAACGTATTTTGAAACTGCTGTAGATGTGTTTAAAACTTCCAACTCCATTTTTTTTTGCCAATGTCTCACTAATTACATTTAGGCAAAATGTTGGGGATATTCCTATTCCTTGTTGGAACTGTTTTCCTTAAGGAAACTAGGGAACATTACAGGTCTGGAAATGACTGAATGTTAAGCTTCTTTGGGATAACACCTATTTTTATTCTAGGTTAGTGGCTGTTTCTTGAAACAGATACAATAAAGAGATTTATTTTCCTCTGCTTAAGAGTAATTGGGATGTTTCTGGCCACTCTGAGATTTGCACTGTTGCTCAGAAAGTGAGTGTGGAAGACAGAATATCTGCACCTAGAATCCTTAAGTGGTTCTGCTCCCCCACTTCTTTACAGCACAACCTTGGCACCCAAACAAGCGGATACAGGATTTCTGAAGACAGTGACAGAAATAACGCTACAGGAGACAAAATGATACATGCTCCTTTTCCAAGTATCAATAGTGGTTTCTAGCAGGAATTCTGTGCATAGGAAAAGGAAATAGACTTTTTTGTATTAAAACAAGCATTGCTTTTGCACAGCATGATAGGCTGAGCAGTTATGGAAATCCACTTTTACTAAAATTATACCTGAGCAGCAATACTTACACTAATTTCAACAGACCAATTACTTAATTACATAGAATGTGCCAAAATGCCAGGTCAAACCAAGGTAAATACCTCACATACACCTTGGAAATACACACTGCCCTGAATTGACAGAATACTTAAAAACTGTCATTCCCTGTCTCCAGAACCTGTTCAACAAAACAGAATCAAAGTTTATCTGCAGTGATTGTTTCATTTTCAGACACATTTGTATCAGTCTCAGACCTGCTCTAACAAAATTGTATGACTGGATTACACTTTAGTTGCATTCTTTCTGCGCACCCCTAGAAATCAGATGGGAAACACTATAGTTTCAGTAAATTGTTTTCCTCCACAGAAACCTCTTCTGTTGAAGGGGCACCTATCAGTGCAACCTGCTACACACCTTTGCTCCTCCACATCATAAACCAATCATAGAATCCCAGAATGATTTGGGTTGGAAGGGACCTTACCGACCATCTCGTTCCACCCCGCTGCCATGGGCAGGGACACCTTCCACTAGAGCAGGTTGGTCCAAGCCATGTCCAACCTGACCTTGACATTTCCAGGGGTGGGGCAGCCACAGCTTCTCTGGACAACCTGTGTCAGTGTTTTACCATCCGCACAGACAAGAATTTTCCCCAACATCTAATCTTAATCTCCCTTCTTTTAGTTTTCAGCATCCTACCAAATCATCAATATTCAGACTAACTCCTACAGGTGACACACTGATGTGTCAAAAAATCAAGGGATTCCTTACGAGAAGGACAAATCAAATTGTAATAAATCAGGAGCTCTTGATTTATTACAGACAAGCTAAATATCTCTATGAAAGGCAGTGCAATACCAAAAGATTGAGACAGCTAATTAGCAATGCTTATCACAAGTGTGTGTCTCAGCTGAGCTCCAGTACATACTTAATAAGGAGAGTTTTACTGCACTTCCCTTCTTCAGTTTGTCTCAGTACATTGGCTGGAAAGGCTTCATTTACACAGTTAGAAAGCAGTCTTCAGCTCTTTTGGCCAATTCTAGGGCACTGGATATCAATTTTCCTTCTCTGATTGCACCTGGAAGCCTCAGCTCATCCAACCTGACTTTAGTGACACAGAGCTCATGATCTCTGAGGTCGTGACCACCACACTGCTGTGTTTAGAAGGGGAACACACAGAACTCCAAGATGGGAAAGATTTTTTAATTTATTTTATTAAAATTGTAATTGAGATCATCTTTAAAAAGAGCCAGTTTTCCATATGACTTCTAATTTTAAAATGCCTTTTTTATAGCATTAACCAAGATTTGAGAGCTGTTGTCATATATTCAGAGGAACAGAGAAAGCTATTAGCTAAAACACTTTTTACTACTGAGACAACCATTGCAATAACATGAAAGCATGTCAGAAAGCATATACAAATCCTAGTGGAAAGAAAAGATAAAACTTAGAAAAGGTGGGGGTTTTTCCAAATTTGATCTTACTGTTTTGACTACATTAGAGCACTAAGAACTCACAGTCTTTAGAATCATTCAATTTGCTGTTGCTGGGGGCCTTTCTCACTGGAACTGCTAAGTACATAAAAGTACTGTAATTTCCCACCTACCCCCAACATAAGAAGGACACGAAGTTGGTAATGGGACTGGAGCACCTCCCCTATGGAGACAGGATGAGAAAGTCGTGGCTGTTCAGCATGGAGAAGAGAAGGTTGTGTGGAGACGTCGCAGGGCCTTCCACTATCTGAAGGGGGTACAGGGAAGCTGGAGAGGGACTCTGCACCTGAAACTGTAGTAACAGGACAAGGGGAATTTCCCCTCTTTTAGCTAAAAGAGGGGAAATTTGCATTAGATACACAGAGGAAAACCTTGGCTGTAAGGGTGGTGAGGCCCTGGCACAGGTTGCCCAGAGAAGCTGTGGCTGCCCCACCCCTGGAAGTGTTTAAGTCCAGGTTGGAGGGAGCTTGGAGCAAGCTGGTCTAGTGGGAGGTGTCCCTGCCCATGGGAGGGGTTGGAAGTGGATGAGCTTTTAAGGTACCTTCCAACACAAACCATTCAATTTTTGATGTTTGATTCGATAAATAAGTTATAAAACTGTCATGCATCAGGATGGCTGCAAGACTTTAATTTTGAACCATTTCAAATTTGGTCTCTTTCTGCCTGATTGACAGAACTTCCATCAGTAAAAACACTGTAGTTAGTGCTATCTCAAAATACTTTNAAGAAGGACAAGAAGTTGGTAATGGGACTGGAGCACCTCCCCTATGGAGACAGGATGAGAAAGTCGTGGCTGTTCAGCATGGAGAAGAGAAGGTTGTGTGGAGACGTCGCAGGGCCTTCCACTATCTGAAGGGGGTACAGGGAAGCTGGAGAGGGACTCTGCACCTGAAACTGTAGTAACAGGACAAGGGGGAATGGCTTTTAGCTAAAAGAGGAGAAATTTGCATTAGATACACAGAGGAAAACCTTGGCTGTAAGGGTGGTGAGGCCCTGGCACAGGTTGCCCAGAGAAGCTGTGGCTGCCCCACCCCTGGAAGTGTTTAAGTCCAGGTTGGAGGGAGCTTGGAGCAAGCTGGTCTGGTGGAAGGTGTCCCTGCCCATGGGAGGGGTTGGAACTGGATGAGCTTTTAAGGTACCTTCCAACACAAACCATTCGATTTTTGATGTCTGATTCAACAAATAAGTTATAAAACGGTCATGCATCAGGATAGGTGCAAAACTTTACTTTTGAACCATTTCAAATTTGATCTCTTTCTGCCTGATTGACAGAACTTCCATCAGTAAAAACACTGTAGTTAGTGCTATCTCAAAATACTTTAAAAAATCTTGCAGAACATGCAGATCAGCAGTACTATTACACAGCTTCCTCTGTCTTCAGACAATGCTGCTCACTAGAATTGCAAAAACAATGGAGAAAAACTTGCTAAAATAAAAGGCACCTTTACAGAACACATTTCCAGAAGCACAGCTTTACTAAGAAATCCAATACTATGTAAAAAGCAATTCACATTTTATTTTAAATTTCAATAAACTGTACAAAAATGTTTCATTCTCGCCAAAAATAACAGCAATATTTTCAATCTTACTTCTAGACAAACAACAAATTCTTATTTTAATCTTTCCAGAGTGAGTTTACAAATAAACATACCATAAGATGCATGGGTTTGTGTCAGAGTCGGGGCAAACAGATTTAAATGTTTGTGGAATAAATTTTAAGGTTTTAGTGTCTTTTAGGAATTTAAATACTCCTGCCATGCCTGTTAAGCCTAAAGAAAAAAAAAAGTTTTGTGTCTGACACAAAGGAATGTAAACAGTCATCAAGAGATTAAAGAGGTTGACTCTTCCAACAAAACCGTAAACGTACCCCTATGTCACTGACATTCACTTTACACCGAGACCTGTCCACAGCATGGGGATCATGCAATAGCTGAATCCACTCTCCAAAATGCCACTTAAATATACATCAAAGACTTTCTTAAAAGTTTGGGGTTTTTAAAAAAATCCTAAGTAACAGAACTGAAATAGATTATACTCTTTTTAATATTTTGAGTTTCTTTCTTATCCTAATTCATCAGTGAATATGTAACAGCCCCATCAGATCTACAATCAAAATGTACTTTTCCTACGATGCAATAAAGTAACTGAGCACCTGGTTAAGCCAATCAGATGTAGAAAGCACCTCTGCCAAGGGCACGGGCTTGTGTCAGGCTTGATTTTGTTTGCCAAACACATTTAGTATGGACTAACAACACATAATTTAGGTCATTGACCACAGCTTGTTCAGTCGAAGGCCTAAAATGGAAATACAATTGCAGTGATTTTTTAAAATTTCAACAGTTTTTTTCCCCAGCTTTGAAACTTAATTAAGAACAAGCTGTTTCAACAGACTGGTTAGAGCTTAAAAAGTTAGGCATCGTCTGTTACTTCAGAATTGTTTGAAGGAACACAGTCTTGAAATTCCACTTTGTCTGGGTAGAGTTTAATGTAAGTGTCCACCATCAAATCTAAGTCATGTTTTATGTCAAAGTTTATGTTCAGCAAAGCAAGGTTGCTTGACCTTTGCTCCGTCAAGGTGTTTTTCAAGTATGCCTTTAAGCGCTTTCGTCCTATTCCGTATTTTTCATTCTCCACCTTCATCACTGGAAGTAAGCACAAGACTTTAAGCAATGCATAAACATTAGGGAAAAACTTTATGTCGGGCAAGTGAAGTGCTTCATAAATAGTAGCTGGAAGTTCAATATCTTTTCCTCTGTGCTTCCACTTGATTCTCCAACAGTGAAGCTCAGCAGAAAGTGTGTCTGGATTGGGCAAGTCATTTTTGAACATGTCAGCATGATGTTCCTCAGACGTATTGAATTTGAGCTGTCCCATGACTGAGGGCACTAACGATAAACATTTAAGAGCTTTTAAATGTTGTTCTGAGAAAATATCTTTTAATTCTTGAATAATATGCTCTACTGTTGGGACACTTAGGATTTCTTTGTAGTAATTTTCTGATGTCACATCAGGGTCGAAGTTCACCTGTTGTGCCCTGCGAAATTTTCCTGGGAGTTTAACTTGTACTTCCAGTTTTGTAGCCAAGTTTGTTGCTTCCTCAAACCAAAATTCATGGTAAACTTCAATATTCTCCATCACTTCATTCAGAGAGTGCAATACTGCTGTTAAGCTGCCAGCTGCAAAGAACACATCTGATGTTTGTCCCTGGAGATTTTTTCCAAATGCTCTTGTAAAAGACAGAACATTTTTCATAATTACAATAGTGACAATGAAATCAAAATCTGTTAATGCACTTGAAAGCACAAACGCTCGACCGACAATGAAGTTGTTCCACCTGACAGACAAGTCACTGCTCACAGCATCCAAGCACAGTACCAATGCTTGCAGGAGGTCCACTAAAACCTCAAAAGTATCATGCCTGCCTGTCCACTGAGAACGGCAGATCTTCTTCAACTCATTACCCTTCTCCACATTGTCCTGAAAAAGAGCAGAAATTGTGTTGTCCAGTTCTACTAGTAATTGTGGAGACTGATTAAAAAGACAGTAAACTTCTTCAATTGTTCCCAATGCAATGGAAACACCAACAACAGGAACAGATTTTGCCAGCCAAACATTTAAGGCACATGAGGAACACAGCGTATACACAGCTTGTGGATACTTTTCCAAGAGTCTTGAAGCCACAACTTTCATTTTAGAAGCAAACCCACTGGAGACGATGTAGGCTTGACCCCGACAGTACTCCATGTTTAGACCCCACTTTTCAGTAATAGTCGCGTGGAACTTAACAGCTAAAATTTCAGGATCAGCCTCATATGGTAAAAACCCTATGAATTCTTCTCTTAGATTGTGAGAATCATCAACGAACCTCACCAACACTGGCAAATGTTCCTCTCCTGCTATGTCTACCACTTCATCGGTGACAATAGAAAAGAAGTGCGAGTCCCTTACTTCCCTCAGCGTCTCCTCTCTAACACAGTTTTCACAGATCTCAAGCATTTGTTTCTGCTGAGTTTTCGAACAATACTCAAGGTTGACTGCAGTCATCTCAAATCGTTTCCTCAGAACTTCATCACCACTGTTTATTCTATATTCCAGTAGAGCCTGAAAGTTATCTGACGTAAAAATACCTTCTGGAAGTTCATCGACATTATGGCCATCCAATGGAATATTTTGTTTACCCATTAGGATCAAAATTTCAAATAATGATTTAAGGTAATCTTTGTTTTCTCTTTCTTCCAGTGTTAAGGGGACAGCTTCTTCCTCTTGTTCCTCCCCTCCTTCCTCTGAGACAGTATTTTGCTCACTGTTTTCATTCGATTCTTGAGTTGCCTGTTTTCGTTCAAAAGCTTCATCAACTACAAAATGAGAAATACTGTATCAAAAATAAAACATAACATTTACTTACTCATTACCTTTAAGTTACCAGAGTCCAGAGGATAATGTTTTCATTTCAAAAGTGAATGAGTATTTTGGAAAAAATTTAGATTGGCTGGCTGAATCAAGAAGGAACTCAATTATCCTCCTGATGTATACAAACTAATAGTTATGAGTCCTGCATTACGTTGTCAGCCTCAGCAAATAAAGTTATTATCTCAATTATTTTGACCACTTACTCTTTTGCTGCTTCAATGTTCTTATTTCATCTTCACTCTTGAAAAAAAACCAAAAATAACTTATATTGAAGACAATGTCTAACACATGACCTTAAAATATTAACACATCAAGATCAGATACAAATACTGTAGATGAGACCAGTTAACATTTGCCAAAAAGTGCTAGAAATTCTAAGACCAGGAGGTTTCTTGAGGTAGTTTATTGCTGCCATGACATGTAACTACTGACTACATGATAACAGTTGTATTAGGAGCTTCTTCAATATGTATAATTATTAGTAAATAGATTCCATTAAATAGATTCTACTGCAATTTGATAATGTACTATCAGTAGATAGAACTATCTTTAACTCCGTTCTCAGTCAACAGATGCAACCAAACTCACAAAGAAGTATTTAGAAACTGTCTGCAATTTTTCAAGTATAAACAGAGATTAGGAGTGGAATTCCTCTTAATTGTCAGTATACTTATAACCACAGAGACACTTTCTCCCTAAATGACACACAAGACACAATCCCACAAAAAAATTTCTCAATCTTGGTTTTATCCATGGATCATCTTTGCAGAACAATAAGCTAAAACAAGCATATCTGAATTGATTCAGATTTCAGAAGTTAAACAGGTGAACTAAAGATCACAATCAATATGCAGCAAGAATTTTGGAATATCATGCATCAGTTGTGTTCAGTTGGCACTGTAGTAACAAGGAAAAGAAAACTATCCATTTGATTTGGATGAAAGAATCAGCTCTGAATCAACATATTTCATTTTCCAGATTATTTCTTAAAGACTTCCTTAGTAGATAAAATTTTTATCATGCATTGAACTTATAATCAACAAAAAAGATACAGGAACAGGCAGCATGGAATATACAAACACTCAAGTGCTAAATATTACTATTTGACATTTTTGTATAAGAGTTTCACATTAACCTACGTGTTGGTTTTTTTTTCTTTTAATAATAAACCAATAATTTTACATTAAAAACTTACCAGCTCTTTTATCCTTTTCCTATGTCTGCTGTGGGGATTGTTCAGGTGACTTGTAAGATCAAATATAGTTGGCACAGCATTATCCCGTAAAACCGTTCTGTATGGGCTCTGGTAGGAATACAGACATTTAGATTAGGGAATTCTTTGAGAAATTTCAGACACTGTGTCCTTTTTTTTCTCTCCTTCTTTTCTCCTTTATTTTATTATTCTAAAGTACTTTGACTTTCTGATGTTACCAAAGAGAAAGCTAAGAAACTCACATTTCAGGGATATCGAGAGAACACTGAAAGTGAGAAGACAGATACTACAGAAAACTCCAACCCAAACCACAAATGCTTTTTTTTTCTCCCCATTATCTTCATATCAAAGACCCTGGATGCAATAATTTTAATTTACTGCAATATTATGATTTTTAAAAAAATAAACATTCTGGATAAAAAGACATTTACGCATCAGAAAGGAAACATTTTCTTACTATTGCGTTTTGGGTTTTATCACTTATTTCACAATTCTAGAAATATTTCATTGTGAAAATGTTCAATTTTTTCTTTTTGTAGAACTATGAAGTCCACAAAACACTACTGTGAAACATCATATTGAAGGAAAATTTATCTGTGAATAAACAAAAAGAAGAAAAGACTTCTAGATGATCATATAAATGCTCACAGTTAAAAAAAAATACTTTAAGTAAAATTTTATATTTGGATATACTGTAAACCTGTGTTATCTATACTGACTAAGTACAAAATTGTAACTGATGGCATCTGTAATTAGACTGAAATACATTTCAAACAAACCAAGTTTCATAGAGCTCCATTTCAGAGTCACGATTATTTCAAATTCTCATTTGTTTTTGGGATGGTGGCTAATTAGAGACCCCATCACATGTAATACCACCAGGACTTCAGAGTTTGACCTGCATATTTTAATTATCCTTCATAACTAAAAGATTGGTTTTGCCTATGTACCAGAGTGAAATTCAGCCTAGAAATTAAAACTTGATACAAAGTCCCAAGTCCACCCTTTCTTACTATTATGCAAGCTGTTAAATTCATATTATCTTGTTGACAAAAAGAATTGAAAGTTATTACTTCATTAACAGAAAACAGTGCCTTGATTTTAGCTGGATAAAAATGTAACAGGAAATAAAAGCTAGACAGATATAAAGAGTATTTAAAATTTGTGGCCACAACAGAGTGTAATTTAACCAAATCACACCACGTACACACTTCAGTAACAGGACATTAATAAGTTTAAATAATTAGATATATGCAAACTTACACCCAATAAACTTATATAATATTGTAACCGCTAGTGAAACAAAACAAACCTGAGGAAAGCACTGCAGTGAGGGCCAGTGTTCAACAAACACCTTAAACCAGCAGGAGCACTGCTTTTTCTCTATCCTCTGACTGTTCATTTTCATTTTCGATGGCTGTGAGCCTGTGTGGAGCCCCAGACAATGACAGTGATCCCAATTAAGACTAAGATTAATTTTCCTAGGGACCAGTTATCCAGGAACTCAAGGATTAAAAGGCAGCATTCTGGTGAAAAATGTCAGTCACATTTTGCAAGATGCAGTAAACAAATGCTTGTTATTACTTACACTTCTGCATATCATAGAAGTCTCAAAATGTTTAGCACACAATCTGTAATGCTTATTGAGTTGATCTGGAGTTTTATCTTCTAAATCTGCCCTTCGACAATTCTCTACCCATCTCTGACATCTGCATGTAAGGAGAAGAATTAGATAATATTAGGATAAAACAAAATATCTTAAAATTTCAAACCATATTCAAAATTGGAGCGCAAATGAGCCCAGACCTTATGCAAGGCTCAGGAAAGTTCTTTACAACTTCTTTTGGAACATCCCATCAAATCTTTATAAAAACTACTTTTTCTGCTTTTACTCACCACTCAACATCACCCCAGAAAATTCAGGAATCTCGTTCCTTAATTTATATATTCTTGCCTTTGTCACACACATACACATACACACAGAGCAGATTGTAGCATAGTTGCTCATGAAACCTAACTATTTAATTCTAAAGAATTTGCTCTTAAAAAGAAAAATTAAAAAACAAAGAGATGTGCTTGTAGTCTAAAGTCATAAAGTTTTCAAAGCAGTTTTTAACATAGTTGTCTTCTCCACCTCCCTTCAAAATACAGTATTCTTATTTATTGTGGTTACTGGCAATTTATGTAGATTTATGAAGTAGATTTATGAAAGTGAAATAATAACAATGGAAAAGCAACCATTCCACAGACAGTGCTTCCATGCCCGAAGAAAGTTCTCCTTAGATATGTATTTTTACAACATACTTACTTCTGCTTTGGATTAGTTCTCCAAGATATAACACAAAGATAAAGAAGTATTTCCCTTACTGATAGGACTCCATCTAAGTATGCAAGAGACTGTTTCCTCTGGTGAGTAAACCACTTGCAGTAATTGATGTAAATGCAGAAGTCAGCTTAGACTTCCATTAAAGGGGTAATATGCCATCCCTCTCTGAGCAACCAAGTTACTTGTTCTGTTGCTAAAAGTTAGGAGAAAGCAATTTTACTATTATTTTTGACTGCAAACATGAATTTATTGTTTATAGCAGTAAGGAGGGAGAAAAACAACTAGTGATTACTCAACAATAAAGGAACAAAGGCTGTCTTGTCAGATGCTTTGGTGGGCAGCCCAAATGAGGAAATCACAGGTCTGAGTGGATTCACCTCTACTTTAGCTCAGTAAAGGGCAACTGTGCACATGAAAGAGGGGAATCTTGGATTCTGATCTCTGCTGGCTGAACCATTTGTGAATCTCAATTTTTTGCTCATGCAAAATATCAAAATAACAGTGGTGGCAAATGCTGTAAGTCAGGAATAATTTCTAATATTGCTCTTGGAGATCCATACAGAGTATCCCTAGTAACAACTTAAAATAAGGAAAGAAAAAAAAAGTTTTAAAAAATCAGGTTTTTTGGCACAACAGATCTTGCACTCTTGTCTGGGTAGTGCAATCACTCCAAAAAGAGAGCAGGGGAGCTTTCTTCACTTAATCAAATTATATAAACACTCTTTTGAAGTGGGAGACCGGCAGCATATACATTATATTGACTCTGGCTCTCAGACTTTCTCAGTTGGTGTCAACTACTAAACAATTCATTAAATGTGATCACAAAGGCTGATCAGCCTCCTCAATAGTTAGTGGAGAGGGTTTCAGTCCAGAGAAAGAGCCTGACCCCTGGTCTTACCTGCTTCTCTCAGTGATTCAGGGAAGCTGACAAACACTGACAGAGAGCAAAGCCAGAGCTCCTTACCTTACATTAACTCCTCTGAATCACCACCTGGCAACCACAGGGGGACAAATTGGTGGCAGCAATGGTGCATTTAGAACTGGCACACAGTTGTCAAGGACAGACAAACATCAGCCTGAATTCCTTGTCCTCCAATGTTGATGCCAACCAGAGAAGCTAACTAGGTATTAGTAATAGTCAAGGATCACATCAGTAGTGACAGCAAAAGATACCACCAGCTCTTCAGAGGGGGCTTACTCAAAAATGAGTCTCACACAGATTTCATCAACCAGCCAATACTCTTTTCCCTTACCAAGTTCTTTGACAGCTGCACAAGAACTGGCTGTGGATACTTGCTGCCTTTTGTGCTGAAGTAAACATCACTGCCTGTGATGCTGAATGATTTTTGCCTATTTTCTTTTATATATTCTCTATATTCTTTACATATATATTTGTAGCTTTGTAGCCTATTGTTGTATCCATGGCTAGTTTTCCCAGTACTTTTCCCTACCTTTCCCCGAGGCAGAAAGACAAAACACATTCCAAGGCCCCCTATCCTATCTTGGTTCCTTCTGGGAACCAAGGCCAAAAAACAGCTCTTTGTGATACATTTTCATAAACAATGTTTAGTTCCCATCTAAGGGGGAGGGCAGGATTCAGAGAGGGTTGAACCAGGGGAAATGGCATCACCTCTTACATATCTAATTGGTGATTTTTGTCAATTATGTTAATTTGCTGAACTTTTAAAACTGTATTCACCCCATGGGAGGTGGGCATTTTGTGGACATTTTTCCATATCTGCCCCTAGAGGTCTCCAATGAAGTCCAGCCTTTGTGTTACCTCCTATACTATCTCGGGGGTGTGTTGTTTTATTTCTAGGTTCATTAAGGCATCACCTGAGCACATGATCCAAAAGAAGCCCTTGGTGTGCAGAGCCCCAGTTTGAGGATCCTAACCACACAATCCTAGAGTGGTTTGGGTTGGAAAGGACCTTACAGCCCATCTTGTTCCAGCCCCTGCCATAGGCAGGGACACCTTCCACTAGACCAAGTTGCTACAAGCCCCATCCATCCTGGCCTTGAACACTTCAGGGATCCAGGGGCAGCCACAGCGTCTCTGGGCAACCTGTGCCAGGGCTCAGCACCCTCACAGCCAAGAATTTCTTCCCAATACCTAATCTAAGTTTCCCCATTTTCATATCATGGATCAGACATGGGCACCAAGCTTCTCAACCCACTGGAGCAGCAGATCAGCAACCAGAGTTCTTGAAATTTAGGAAGCTCTACTGGCAAAGGCTGAAATGTTGACATTCTCTCAGGCAGCTACAGGACTAAAAGGTGGTGGCAGGTTACATGACTGAACTCAAACCTGCAAACTCCACCGGAGTCTGAATTCAGCCCTTCAGTCTCATAGTGAGTTTGGTTGCAAACAGAACACTCTCTGAGGAATGGAGTAACAAAGAAAAAGGAAGTCAGATCCCTAAGATCACCCACTATAGCTCTGCATGGTATTATCCAAGAAGCAACTAGAAAGATCTTAGAATAAAATTATGTATCAACTTTTCTCAAAGTCCACCAGGCTGTGGTTACCAGTGTCTGAAGGGGCCTTACAGGGAAGTCAGAGAGGGACTCTGCATCAGGAACTGCAGTGACAGAACAAGGGGGAATGGCTTCAAACTGTAAGAGGGGAAATTTAGGTTAGATATATGGAGGAAATTTTTTACAATGAGGGTTTGGAGGCCCTGGCACAGGTTGCCCAGAGAAGCTGAAGCTGCCCCATTCCTGGACATGTTCAAAGGCCAGGCTGGATGGGGCTGGGAGCAAGCTGGTCTAATGGAAGGTGTACCTGCCTGTGGCTTGGAACGAGATGAGCTTTAAGGTTCCTTCCAGCCTAAACCATCCTAGAGTTTACAAAATGTGGTTTTAAAAAAGTAAATCTTTAATACATAATCATTTAATTGCACATTTCACTGTATCTTCACACTACTACCACGGAAAACACTCATTCAAAATGTCTTTCCATAGAAAAATTATAAACTGAAGAGGGTATTTTCTTCATACAATAAACTGTCATCGATTGACCAATTCTGCACAGCTTGATGTGACTCACATTTTACACCATGGACCTCTTACAAAGTGAGACTGAAGCTGAGACAGCACCGAATTTCTTCAGTTCCACATAAACTACAGACATTCCTTTGTGTGAGATCTTGAGGATCTCACAGGAGAGAAGGTGGAAAGAGACAACAGTAGGAGCAAATCATACAAAGGAAAGAATAAGAGTAGGTAAGCAACCATTTTGATTTCAGTTCTTATTAAAAGCAAAAGCATATGGAATATGGATTGTACTACAATACCTTGCATGTACTAGACTTCAAGAAGAGGTCTGGACAGCCAAGCTTTACGGCAAGGCATTGCATTCTTCTTCAAGCGAACTTCGTAACATATCCGAAATCACAGCTTTTGAGAGCAGCTACCACCTATACAAGCTTTTCGTATCTTTACTTGAAATCCCTTGGAGGGTCTGTTTCATTAGAAAACACTACATATGCATAATTGCCATGGGGTTTTGATTTTTCCAAAAATCAGGTTAAGCAGCTTCAAGAAAGGAAGCAAGCAGATGTCATGTATAAATCATAAAAAAATTCAGCCTTAACTACCTACTCTTAGAAAAGAGATAACTGGTACTGCTCTATGCCTATGCACCTGTCAAAATGTGAGCATCATGTTAAATCAAGTGATTTTAAGAGTGTTACCTCAGTTTAAGGGTGACCTTTTACATGGGGGATTCTATGTCTAAGTACGTGATTTATTTTTCATAGTATTTTCCACTGCCTCTCACTCACACACTTTTTGCTCTACCAGTACACCAGCCCTGCTTTTCACCCACTTCACCCCTTTCTCCCATCACTTCTGCTATTGCTCATGATGCTTTGCCACCATCCCAGCAATCCTGTGGCAGTTCCTGCGCGTCGCAGCAGTGTCCCATTAGCCACGCACACACCTCATCGTCCAGCATCACATCGCCCAATACAGAGCAGGACTGACAGACCTTCACTGCTTGAGCCAGTGCTGAGCCTGCGCGGGCTCCCCACGCTGCACAGCTCCCCTACCTCAACCCACGGCTCCGGCACCCCTCCAGCTGCCCCACACCTCCCACAGCCATACATCCCATTGCACCGCCTCACACACAGCTACCACCCCACTCTGCCCACAGCCAGGCAATCNGATCGGGGTCTGTCTGTGCTGCACCGTGTGCGTTTTGTGCTCTGTGTGTGTGTGTGTTACACCGCGTTGTGGTCTGTGTCACGCCGTCTGTGCATTACCCCGTGCACACGTGCTACGCCGTGCGTGTGTTACACCGTGCGTGTGTTACGGCATGTGCATTTGTGTTACACCGTGCGTGTGACGCCGTGTGTGTGTTACAGCACGTGCCCGTGTGTGTCACGCCATGCATGTGATGCCGTGTGCTCGTGTGTGACGCCGTATGTGTGTGCACGTGTTACGCCGTGCGGGTGTTACACCGCGGCCACTCCAAAACTCAGTGTAGGAGGGAGATCGTAACATTTTTTGACATCATAACAGACAAGCACTTTTCTAACCTCCCCAGCTCTTACTTCTCCACTCCAACTCATTCATGTCAGCCCCGTCTTCCTGCTCTCTCCTGCCACATTATCCCTTTTTTTTCATCCATGTATTTGGAGCCGTACGTAGTTTTCTCACCTAACCCCCATTCTGCAAGCACAGTACCTCCAGTTCCCCCATAAACTCCACGACTGCTTTCCCTCTCTTTGTTTACAGCTCCTGGTCACCAGCCACAGGTCTCCAGCCAGCCAGCCTCATTGTTACACTTCTGATGATTTGCGGCTAAGTTTCCCGTAGTTTCCTCCCTGAGGAAACTCACAGAGTGCTGAGTGGAGCAGGGCGGGGCTGGCGTGCCTTCCCCTGGGGCTGCTCCCCATCTGTGTATATGCTACACTGTGTCTGCTTTAAAACCAGACATAAGGTGGTCATCGAGGTCATAACGTTGTTCTCTTGTCTTATTTTCTTTTGTTTGGCTCTAGGAGGATGTTGTTACTCTGCAGCCTGATGGATAATCACACACAGAATCACGACTCAGGTTGGAAAAGGCCTCTGCAATCCCTGAGTCCAGCCTATGACCGCTCATAACCTTGTCAACTAGACTGGAGCACATCCAGGCTTTCCTTAAACATCTCCAGGGACGGTGACTCTACCACCTCCCTGGGCAGACCTTTCCAATAGCTAATCACCCTTTCTGTGAAAAAAATTCCTCCTGGTGTCCAACCTAAACCTTTCCTGGCACAGCTTAAGACCATGTCTTCTCATCCTGTTGCTGGTTGCCTGCGAGAAGAGGCCAGTCCCCACCTGGCTAAAACCTCCTTTCAGGTAGTTGAAGAGTTAATGGTAAAAGCCACAAGATTTTAAGTAATGAGACAATTAGACAGAGGTTGTACCTGGTCTGAAGCCATGATTAGGTAAAAATAAAATAAAGCTTAGGAAAAAAACAGGATACAGAAAACTGGGTGTGGTAGGAAGTAGGTAAGGGCTCCCTCACCAAATATGTCCTATTTAAAAGTAGGTAGAGCTGCTGTGTAAGTATAAATGCTGATGGCAAGTGATGATTATTTCAGGTGTAATACTGCTGTAGTTTTAAGAATTCAGCTGTGATCCATCCTTTACATATCTTCACATAAAAGTCCTCCTGTCCTGGAGATGTGTTGGGCTTCAGGAAGGATAATTGAAAGACACAAAATAGTCAAAAGTATAAGTTTTCAGAAGAGTGCATAAAGGAAAAATAACAAAAAAACCCTACTCATCTGATTCCTTTTGAGCTTCAAATATTTTATGCTTTCTTTGTTTTGTATGAGCAGGATTAAAGCTGTCTTTTACCTGAGGAAGTCTTGTCATCAAGTGCTCTTGACCAATTATAATAACATCAGTTTATTTGGTGTTATTTGTTTGCCTGAATTCTAACTTGGATATGCAGCTGAAGTAGTTTTGAATAATCGTTTAAGCTAATGCTCAAGATAACTGTAGCTGCACCCCATTGGTTTGACTTTACTGGGCAGTCACCAACGTTCACGGACAGTGAACTGTATAAATGAGTTAATCAGATAAGTAATCTTTTTAAAAATAAACTCATTTCGATTAGATTTCGTCAGGGTAGCTGCCATCTGATCTGCAGTGCAGGCTGCATAAATGTTCATGCTTATACAAGGGAACACAAAAAAGAGAGCAGGATCACTTTCAATTGTAGTAATAGTATAGGAGCACAATTGCATAATGTTAGAGTGAATTTTAAAACATTTAAAATCAGTTTCTGTAGGAAAAAATTACTTCTTCTTACATAACTAATAAGAAAATGGTATCTTATGCCCAATATTGAAAGACCTTTTCTCCTCCAAATTGCTTCACCAAAGTACTTGCATGTTTAAACTCCCTTTTGGGGCTCTGAGCAAGACAGACCAGAATGTTATCATGGCAGTATTAAGATGAAATTAGCCATTGCACATATGTCTGAGCTGCCACTTCTGACCAAAGTCTCAGTTGATATTGGTTGTATCATTTGAAGCACTATACAAGTATGTTATGGCTGTTACCTTCCAGATGTGTCAATATTTGCACAGGAGCTTTCCTAATGAAATGAAGGCAAGGACTTGTTTACAAGGTGGACTTACTGAGGTCTGCTGGGTGGTGATTTTTATGTGGAGACTAATTCTTAAGTGCTTTCTATGTAATGGAAAGAAAATGAACTTAATAGTTTTCAAAACCCAGTAGTAATACTAGAAGCACTTTATTTAAAAATAAAAATTAGTTTACATTACTACTTAGTTGGAAATTTCAAAAATTATCTTCTGTTGAAGAGTGCAGAAGTCCATGAAATCATCTTTCCTGCACAGTAGCCTCTGAAGTGTACATATATAATTTGTATGCTGGTGATTCTGTGTTTTAAATAAACCTCTTGATTATTTAAGTCTTATTCACAGTATGTTTCCAAGTATGTCTATTGAACATTGAACAGGGATTATATACTGTATTAGTGTTGAACATATAATCTGTATTCTGATAAATTATTCTTAAAGGAATTCTGTGTGTTCATGTGTATTTTTTTTTAGTTGCTTTTTTTCCTTGTTGTGTCTTCAAAAGTTAGCTGTATCTTAAATACAGGATTTTCTTTCACATAATAGTGGGTATAAAATAACCTTTTCTGTGTGCTTCTGGAAATGGACTGTATGTCTCTTTCCCAAAGATGAAGGTCAGTATGCCTTAATTTTCTGAGAGTACTGTTAAAGTGTGACGGTGTACTCCTGCAGGTTTCCTGCTATGAAAAATTTATTGGCAAGAGAATATTTAAAGTCTGAAATGCTTCCATGATTCTTTTCACAACTACATTTCTCTTGCAAGCCTTACAGCCCTGCTGTTGGGATAACCTAAGTGTAAGACCTAAGTGGACATGAGGTTAACCCCACAGAGCCAGTTTTGTAGATTTGTATCCAGAAGTATCTACTCACAGTAACTGTAATAGATACTTCTGCCCAGAGTTTGCCTGCTGTTCTGGAGAACTGGGAGGCAAAGGTGGGGAATAGCAAAGTCTTGAATCCAGTGTGTGTCACACCTGTGGGGACAGGTGAATGCAGGCTGAGTAAGCAGTACTAGTGACCAAAATGCAACTTAACTCCCACCCTGAGTTACAGTAATGCAGCATCCCAGCTCCTCCCCTGAGGTTAGCTTTTTGCAAATAAAAGTTAACAATGTCTATGATGATATTAAAAGGTTATCAGACTCAATTCCCATTGCATTTTCCCTGTTTCACTGGGATCTTTTTCTTTTTATGGTTCTGATTCAAAGAATGATTTTCATAGGTGTTCTATCAGATCTTCGATATGAGGAAACCCAGAGGGCCATTGTCTTTGCAGCACTGGACTTTGATGTGAGGATCTGCCCAAAAACCATGGTTTTGTGCACAGGCTGTCTATATTCTTACCTGCTCTACTTCTTACTCTTTTTACTCAGCTGTGTATTACCCTGCTCCAGAGGGCAGCGGCCATCTAAATTCCAAGCAGCTGCTCTTAGTCCGGGCTTCCACCTGAGCTGCTGCAGTTTCTGAAGCTCCAGCCAGCTCAAGATCAGAGCCTCTCCACCCCACACTGTGCTGCAGGTACACAGTTACACCACCATGAAGGAATTAGGAGTGAGAGTCTGAGTCATCTCTTTTCCCCGTTTGCTTGCCCCGGCTCAGGGTTGTCTTTGTCTGCACAAACCTTGCTAATCCCGTGTTAACATCAACCTCTTAAAGCACGTGAACTTTGCCCAAAATTTCACTGAAAACTGCAGCGACAATAATGATAGTTGCTGGTTTGCAAATGCAGCACCAGTTTGCTTTTCTTTTCCATTGCTGTTGTCACCCTACAATACTGTAAGTTTAAACTTTCATTTGCAAGGTGTTCCAGGATCAATATAATTTCTAATAGTTACATTAGGATTGTATAATCTTTAATATTCACTTTCTTCCTCAGTGTTTTATAGCATACCCAGCCTTGTAAAAATAATAAGTCAAAATCAGGAGCAAGTAATTTGTTGGTGAGTTGACTTGAACTTCAAAGCAATAGACAGTCTGTTGATGGGTTAAAAGTGCAACTTGAAAGGGAAAATACAAGCTCCCCTAAAATACAACGCAAATCAGGTCCCAGTGTGACTTAATTCTGCTAATTGCTGACTTGAGATATGTTCTTTGAATGGCAGAAGCTTGTTAGAGATACCCAGTGTTTGTATAACACATATGTGGCCATAGATAAGGACTCAAGTGGCTCAGTGGAGCAGTAAGTTCAATACTTTGCCTTAGTCCTTAGCTTCCTATTCCGAGAAGAGGCTTTGCTTTCTTCCCAGCAAGTTTGTATGTTCTTTGCCAATACAGCAAGCCACAAAGAGGGTGGAGGTTTGCATCTACCTCCCAAGATTGCAGAGGGTACCATCTTTAATTACTTCTTCGATATGCCACAGAATGACACAAGTGATTTTTTTCATAATCTGAGGTTATATAGTCGATGTTTTGCCTCAGTGTAACAAACTGTTTAAATAGATGCTCAACTCGATACACAGTGGCATTTTGATGCATTTTTAATGCTTTCTGAATTTAGATACTTTCAGCTCAGAAGCTGTTAGGATTTGTAAAACAAAAGCATTTGTTGAATAAAATATGCATTACTTACGATGGGGGAGGCGGGGAAATATCTATTGACTGGCAACACAAAGTTATCTGTAGTGAAAGTAGTTAACATGTCTTCGTGAATTTAAATACAAATAATCCTGGGTGACAATCTGTCTGACAAGGCTGTGTATAAAAAACTTTTCTGCAAGCCACCAGCACTTTGACATTGTTGAAGCTTCTGCTTTTCTCTTAACCAGGAGGAAAAATGTGATGGAAAAGTGATTGAGGAGGAAGAGAGTGGTCTGAGGGCAGAAGAACGACATTAAAATAAAGATGCTTATGTCAGGAAAATGAATAACCTATTAAGACAAGGGGAAACTCCATTGGCTAGGCCTCCTGGAAACAAATAAAGGCCAATAAACAATTTAACTTCTGTTAGAATCTACGTTATTTCTCTCTTAGGCAAGACATGGAAGATACTTTAAACTATCCTTAAATTCCCTAAAATTTGAAATTATCTGCAGTGTTGCAGATTTCTTCTTTCTCAGTTTCTGGCAGACTGAAACAAATACGTTTTTTCCCTTGATTTTCCAATTATACTTTTAAAATTACCAGCATAAGTATCTTGGAAGCTGGAATTTCACCATTTACCTCATAAAAGCAGCAGCTGCAGTAGCTGTGCCTGGTTCCCATACAGTACCAAGCTGAAGTGCCTCTCTTCTACCCATGAAAGGCTGTTCTGAAGAAAAAGGATTATTGCAGAGCCTGTATCAATCAGGTTGTAGTGATGCGAGGGAAGATGCAGTTAATAACCCAGGGAGAACTACAGCGAGGCTGCTCCACTCATTTCCTATGAGCTCCCAAAGAGCTGAGAAGCACCGCTTTGTCCTGGTGACTCAGGCTGCATACAAATCACCGCCCTGGGAAAATTGCAGCTCTTCCTTGGGCTATCTCGCTGCTTCGGCTTCCAAGCTTCCTTCCTTCTCTCTTCCATTGTCTTTGTGGATAAAGTAAGTGTGATGAGACACAGAATATTCTGTTAGCACTCAGAAAATGTGGTTAATTAGACCAGTTTGTGTTATTGATGAGATTCATATTACTTCAGCCAATGGGGAATCTGAAATTGTTGGGTTGTAGAGAAGATAACAAAGTAGTAGCGATTGATGGTCATTTCTTTCCCTTTCTGGAAGGAGGAACAGATTTTGCTTAAATGCATATAATTGAGCAAATTCTTAAAAAGAATACTCAGCAGTATGCTTTTATAAAATTAATCATGGAATCCCAGAGGAGTTTTGGTTGGAAGGGACCTAAAAGATCTTCTGGTTCCAGCCCCCTGCCATAGGCAGGGACACCTTCCACTAGACCACATTGCTACAAGCCCCATCCAACCTGGCCTTGAACACTTCTAGGGGTGGGGCAGCCACAGCTTCTCTGGGCAACCTGTGCCAGGGCCTCACCACCCTACATATAATGCCTAGCTTTTATGTATCATTATCTGTTGTTAGTTTTTAAAATGCATTATAAAAGTGGGAAATGAAGGTACAAGAGAGGTCACAACAACTGGCACAGTGTTGCTCCTCAGGTCACCATCAGATTTGATCATTTGAGTTCTTAGCTCCTCTTGACCGACAAAACAAATTAATTTCACCTTGTGGGTTTTTTACCCTATTGAGCTTTGCTTCCTTAGGAAAGATGATGAAAGGCTGCTGTCAACAAGTTTGTCTCTTGTTTTACTTTCTGGACACTCAGAAAGTGCTCTGTAATTTTGGGCCTCCTTAAATAATGACTTAGAGAGAGAAGATGTAGGTAATGAGAACTGAGAAAATGATTAGTATCTCTGAGGCACCTAAGGCTAGAAAAAATGCTGGCATTTTCACACTGCATTTTCTTCCTTTACCTACAATGACTTCATTTATTTTATATGATTGTACTGAGACAATGTAGGACATTTAGCCATGTTCCTGTATTAATGAAGTATTCATTAAGTAAGCCTAAACCGTATTGTCTTTTTTTCTTTTAATTTTTTTAGTCTATAGCTGGAACACTTGATATTTTGGTCTTCAGACATAAAAAATGCTGTCCAGTCTCAGTCTCCTGGATTAGGCTAGGAGATCTGAGCTGGCTGTGTGCAGTCATTCTGAATCCAGACAGCCCTAGTTCAGTTTTACAGAAAGACCTGTGCTGTTTTTGGACTGGTTAAGGCTGTACAGCAGTGTAGTGATTTTTATTTGATGTGGGATGTGACTCAAGAACACCCTCCTGACCAGACCCTGCTGGGCTTGGGGGTAGTTCCGGTGCATCTGCTAGGGCAGCCTTGGTTATTGATCCAAGCTGATCAAATGCTGCTGAGCTCTGGGCTTTCTATGCTTTTCAGGACTCATTATTTATGTGCTTTGGACATTTTTTGACTTTGTCCATGCTATCTCAGCCCTACTGTTTTTCCGGGTAATGGAGAATTGATTGTAGGCTAGTCTAAAGTAAATGGTAACATCATGGCTTTAACTACAAGGAAAATTTGGCTTTTGGACTTTCTGAACCTCTCATACATCTCCTAGTCTGGGTCTTCATCCTTAATAAAAATAAATATTCTTGGAAATCATCTTAGGACATCTATAGAAATGCAGCAATCACTGCTTCAGACATTTCATACATACATAACTGACTCATTTTTTATATTGCTTTTCTGTTCTGTGTGCCAAAGGAAATGAAGCAAATACCATTTTCTTGAATACATCCATATGGACATGTGTGAGTGTCAGTGTGCGTCTGTCCACCTTATCCACAATAACTTTTGATTCTGTTGGCTACTTTCATCCGTGTTGGAAAAAAAAATTAAAGATCTAAAAACAAATACAAAATAGATCTAATTACTTTTAATGAATTTAGCTACTAAGCAAGTCTGAAAAAAGTATTTCTGCTCCCTCTGAGCTGCATCATTAGCAGTGATTTCACTCAGAGCACTTTCATGAACACACAAACTCAAACATAACATGCAGCTAAAATCCAGATCTTAGTAGATAAGTTTTCTTTAAAAAGGCAGGTTTGGTAGTTTCTGCTCATGGAATAATTTGTTCTACAAATGCAGGGGCTGGCTGTTAAGCATCTTGGGTGCAATAAAACTGACACTCTGCTAGAGCATTGTAGTTAGAACTGATGAATAAACCTCAAAAAGGTTATATTCTGTTTTGTGGTGAGACTGTCCTTGCCTGTTCATATTGACCAGAGTAGTTTGACTAAAAGACACATTTTGAGCTACCTGGTCTAGTGGAAGGTGTTACTGCCCATGGTAGGAGTTTGGAACTGGATGAGCTTTAAGGTCCTTTCCAGCGCAAACCATTCTAGGATTCTGTGATCTCCAGGTTTGGAATTTGTGATTTCTTTTCCAGTGGAGTCTCTGACCTGGAAAGGAAAACTTCAACTTCTGGCATAAACCTGCATCTTCCCATTTGTGCAAATCTTAGCACATTTATTAGGCAATACTATGCAAAGATGATGCAATTTGCCTTCAGCTCATTCTTGTTTAGGAAGGCATTAAAAGGAGAAAAAAAATTTCTAGCTGTCTTGTACTGTTCAGCATAATTGTTTTCAAGTACTTGACATTTATACCACTGTGAAGAATAATAGGAAACTGCAAGTGAGAAAAAAGTCATCCGTGATCAGAGGAAAGAAACATTTCTACCTATAGGGAGGTGGAAAAAACAGCCCTTGCGCATCTGCTGGAATAGGTGCTGCAATTCAGTGCACACCGTCCATCCTCCTCGGCAAGGGTCCAGCTGTTTCTGGCATTCTGAAAGCAAACTGTAGCACACGATTTTCTGGGAGAGAGCAGAATGAGGAGGAGCCCTTCGTTACTCTTCACCAAACCAGGCACCCATGTCCAGGACGTGTTCAAGACAGGAAGCATGCTAAACAAGTGCCTGCAGCAAAAACGAAGCCCTGTGAGATAGAGAGCCAGGAGCAAGCCTCATCCCAAAGGGGTTTGGATGTGATTTTCCAGCAATTTCCTTGCAGGTAGTTTTGTGGATCGGATTCTTTTATACTTTCTCGTTGCAACATGCAGCCACAACTGGATGCGTTGCTTTTCAGCTGCACCGCAGAGACATTTTATCTTCTATTTCTAATTTGATCTGAGGACTTTCAAACAGATACAATTTACTGCTTTTCATGGAAATCTTGAGGGAAAACAAGTTATAATCACTGCAATATCCAAAATGGTGGCCAGGCCTGGGACTATGACACTGGCACTCACAGTGTTGGTATCAGGAAAATTAATCCACAAACACCAGAGGTTCATGTCCAAAAAGGAGACAGAGGAGTCCCGTTACTTTATTCGAATAAAGGGAGAGGCCATGGGGCATTCCCCTGGGGTCTCTCAAATTTTTGGAGGATGCAGCCTCCTGTTTACCCTAATTTCCCAGCCGCATTTCCCTCTTTCTTTCCCTATTGGCTGAGGTGCTTGAGAGGTACAGACTTCCCAAATCGCTTAATACAGACCCCTTTTCTAATGTGTACCCCCCGCCCAGCCCCATTATTTTCCTTGTGTCTCTGTTCTTTTTCTCTAAATCCACGGATTAACACAGTCTTGAGTGAGTAACCGTCTGTGTCAATTTAGTGGAATTCCTATGGAATTTATGGTTCCTCCCATTGCTTTTTCACCTCTCAGTATCTGGCTTTACCTACCAGCAGGCCCACAGTTTGTTTGTAAAGACACCTCTTTCTTATTGCTTCCATTGGGGTGCGGGTGGTTGCTGTACTCGGGGGAGCGGAGACACCCTGGAGCGGCTGTCAGGAGGCTGTAGGTGCGGAATTTATTTAGGGAGCGCTTAACTACAGCCCCGCGCGCCACCGGCGTCCGTTTTAAGTTAGAAAGCTGCAAACGGCCAAATGGCGTCGGGGTGATGTTCTCCCCGTCAGATTTCGTTCCGGGAGCGGTGGCCAGCTGTTAATTCCTAGAGTTCGGGGGTACGCGACTGCGTTCGAACCACGCAGCGCGCCCCAGCCCGGACAGAGAACGCGTAGCGTGTTTTGTCCCCTCCGCCTGCCCGTACCCGCCCGCCGAGCCATGGCGGGACGGTGGGCGCCACTTCCCACGCGTCGAGAAACACCGAGAGAACTATCGTTCCCAGCATGCTCCGTGTCATCGCGCATGCGCAATGCTCACTCGAGCGCCATCTTGGCACCCGCTTCTTCCATCTCTTCACTGTCGAGCGGCGGCAGAGACTACAATTCCTAGCGTGCCTCGCGGTGCTCGCGCATGCGTAGCGCGCTCATCCGCCATCTTGGCCCGAGTAAACGCCGTCGCCGCCGCCACTAAACAAACCCGAGCGCGGCACCGGCGAACGGGGGGGTGGTGCGGCCGCTGCGGAGCCTTCGATGTGCTGGGCACGGCCGGGCAGGTGGGTCCCGCTCCTCGCCCTACCCGGTGCGGTCCGCCTCGGGGAGAGGGGCAGCTCCGCTTCCCCGGACGATGGGGACCCGCCGCCCCCTCCCGGGCCCAGGGCAGCGCCCCGGCCC
>VZTH01018849.1:52283-111792 GCA_013397815.1 Aleadryas rufinucha
CGGGCCCCCTTGTAGGAGACCCTCCCCCCCTCCAGCCCCCCGCTGGAAGCTGCGACGGCGCCAGGGCTTTTGTTCCCGGTGCCCACCCCTCCCCACCCCCCCTGTCGTGCTGTTCCCTTCCCGGCCCAAGCCCTGCTTGCCCAGCTCGCCTCCGGCTGCTCTTTTTCCTTTATTATCCTCGTCGCAGCGGGGAGATGCGCCCTCTCTCCGCGCCACCCCCGGAATCTCGCTGCGTTGGGATCCGGCAAGGAGGTGTTCCCGTGTTTGGCTTACTTTTTGCGGGGAGGGGGCTGGTGTTGGTACGTGGAGAGCAGATGTTCACACAGGATGTTTTTTGCCATCTTGTCATGTAAGATAGGCTGGAGCAAAATGCATTCCCCGGGGGAAGGAAGAGTGTGCGGTTCACTGGAAGAGTTCTTTTAATAGGTACTCTGTGCATAAAGAGAGGGAGGAGACTTGAACATTAATTCGGAGAGCGTTTCAGCGTGGAAAAAAAAAAGGCTTGAGAAAGAGATGGGAAACTCCGTAAACAGGCTTGGGAGATGCATTTGAGCGAGGGAGTATAGGAAGTCCATGCCCTTGTGAAACTGCCGAATTCCTGCATGCCACTACAAGGATTGGGGCGGGGATGGGAACGAATGTGTCGATGGAGTTTTGAGCAGCCTGAGAGGAGTTTACATTAATCGGCTTGGGAAATCAATAAATTATGGGCTTGAGCGTTTATATTCCTTTTCCAGCGAGGCTGAGGTCTGTGGGAGCACAGACACAAGGGAAGGATGCCTGTGGTGTGGCCAACTCTTCTGGACCTCAGTAGGGATGAGTGCAAGAGGATCCTTCGCAAACTGGGTACAGTAAGATACAATTTGTGGGTCTGTATTTTGCCCTTTTAAGATTTGCCTTCATGCTGCTTACATGAAATATTTTAATATGTCTGCAGGCAACTTGCAAGTAATTTCCTGCATTTTCCATGTGTCATTGGTTTGACAGCCCTGGCTTAAAATTGTATTTGGCAGACGCTCTCAGCCCTAGCAAAACGAATAGAGAAGAATTGGTTTGGTTTGGTTGAATCTGTCCTGGATGTTCTAGCTGCAATGCTGCAGGGCTGGTTTTTTTGTCACTATGAACATGCAACAAGATTTTTTTGTGAAAGGGGAGCCTTTGGAGTTTTTTGTTTGTTTGTTTTGTTGTGTTCTTTGGTTGCGTTTTTTTCCCCAATACTGTATTAGACACCTTTTTATACCCCCAAAAAATATAGTTGAATCCTGGTTTAACTGGCACTGTAGGGCTGGATTCAAGTATTAAAGTTACTAATGTGAAGACATAAGACAGGATTAAAAAAAATGCTCTTTGTGATTTGCAATAACACAGGTTGTCAGGGAAGTGGGAAAACAATGCCCTTGCTCAACTGCCATAACCACAGGAGCAGCTTTCATTGTTTCAAACGTAGCTCAGTATTTGAGGCCTCTGCTCAAGAGACAGACACTGGAAGATATTTTTGTGCTCTGTCCTTGTACATCTAAGTGTATGAGGAGAGATGCTTCCGTGTTTTGGAAGGTAGTAAAAACATTTGCTCTTTCCTCAGACATCTGTTTTTGGCTACTGCAGAGGAGAGAATCCTTTGTTAGACCTTTGATCTGATCCGACATAGTTGGTTTTGAGTTCTTAGGGCTGAATTCATGTAATTAAGGGTTTGGGGTTTTGCCAGTTAAGTGATGCATAATACTAGATGGAAAAAAAAAAGAGCCTTAAATTTTTCAGACTTTCTTCTTAGGACCATAATGTAGGAGATGATGTCAGGAAGAAAGCGGAGGCTCCCTCTAACTTCCTGTGACTGTCAAGTGACAGCTTTTCTTGTTCTCGTTTTGCTTGAATGCTAAGAGACAATGTGTGGGATTTCTTAACTGTGCCAAGGTTCTCATATATTGTGGAGCCATCCACTTTGTTTTTTGAGAGTTGAGAATTTATTTTCCCTCCCTTTGCCCTTTTTATTTCATTTCTTGGGAATATTGGGTTTGCATTCTGTTGAAACAGTGATGCAGATGTTGCACACAACATTGCAACAAGCTGTGCTATCTGTTAAGGTGACAGCCCTAAGTCTTAAGCAAGGCTCAAGAAGTACAAAAACTAGGAGAAAGTGCAGAATGCCAAAAGCTTTTGACCAGATCTATGCTACTAAATTTCATTAACATAGCTGTGCTGGCTGGAAGCATGGAAAAAAAACTTCCACCCGAGCTGACGGTGGTATGCTGGCAGAACCTTGCTGGTGCAGCTGAGCCAAACAGAACTGCAGCTACACCTCCTTCAATGACATAACCTAGGCTGACAGGAAGAAAAAAAAATAATTTTTGTTTTGTTGGCATGAGCGGTGTCCCCACAAGGGGGCCCTGCCAGCAGGGTAAGGCTGAGGCAGTGCCTCTCTGAGCTGAGAGGAGGCACACCACAGGACTGGGGAGTGAAGGAGCAGTAGCAGTGTGACACTCACGTCCAGCAACAGCCATCTGCTTTAGAGAGTCCTGCTTTTCCAGCTCATAGCCCAACATCTCATTTGGCTGATGATACAGCAGTAGTGAGAATACTCCATAAGGAGTGAAGCAGGGATGTAGGTGAGGCTGAAATGTATCTCGAGGTATGCAGGACCTGATGCTGATCGTGATTTATTACTGAACAAGGTGATGATGGTAGCACCTAACACTAGCAATAGTGGTATTTACTTGCCAAACCCATTTTAAGTATTTCATGTGTTTTGTGTTGGAAAGAGAGCACACCACTTAGTGATTGCTGCATAGACACAAGGGTGAGGAAGTTACAGCTGTTCTGTAATCCTTAGTAGCTTCCAAAAGACCAGAATGTGCACTTTTAAAGCTCTAGTGTAGAGGATCTTTATTTGTAATGCAGAAGGAAAAAAAGTTTGCCCTTGATATATAATTACATGGTTGCGTCTGAGGATTACTTTTAAGTTGTTAACAGAGGAAAATAATTAGTATCATAAATATTGTAACATGGCTGTCTAAATAAACGTTGATATTAGTAATAACCATTGCATTAATTAGTGAATGTTTTATAACTGAAGCTGAAAATGCTTCTGTAGGTCACTCAGCATCCCTGTGCAGGCTGCACAGTTAACCAAAATGACTCTGCTTTTTGTTTTGTCTGTTTAATCGGGACAGGAGAGCAGGATTTCTTTTGAGCAAAATTCCTTGATTTCATTTCTAAATTAGCTCTTTGGAATCCTAAACTGAAAGCTTTTCAGAATAGCATCAGTCTTTTCTTTTGTGGCAAACTTTGGCAATGTTAGATTTTGGATTGCACCTTTTATTCTTGGTTTTGGTTAACTAGGATCCGTTGTGGGGTTGTTTGGGTTGGCTGCTGAAACAGGGGTGTCAAATGAAAGGCATTGTAAGGATCAAAAGAATTTTTGTTTCTGGTTTCCCTAAACCATATGAAGCTGAGAATAGCAAGTCATTCTTTGGCAAATTAGCAGGCTCCATTATTTGCAATAGGTGTATCTTTACTCTGTTTAGTAGGACAAAATTCAAATGTATCAGTAGCCTTTTACGGTTCCATTTTTTAAAACACTGATGGCACGACATCGCAGTCACCTAGAATTATACATTTCTGGTAAATCAGAGTTGCATTTTTGTGAGTTAGTCTTTGTGATGGCTCTATGTTTAAGAATAGCTGGATTGTTTCTTTTGTGTTGAGCAGGTTTAATTCAGTGTGTTGCATTTCTTTCAGATTCCAGCAGATGTACCATATCAAGTAAATAGGCATAAAAGATTATGGTGATCATATTTAACAAACTAGAGCTGATGCTCTCCATGCTAATTAAGGAAAGGCATTACAAAAAAAAACAGTTGCTCTTATGATAGTGTATTTATTTTCCAAGCTAAGCTTTTCTGTCTTAATAATGATATGTGTTAAGAGAATTCTGAACTCCTCTCCAAACAGTTTCTTCAAGCTTTTTGCCTGAACTGTCAGGTCAGAGAGAGCTTGACACATTCATTTGGGTTTATAAACCAGATAATCCTCTCTGATGAGACAATTGTTTCATAGAAATGCTTTATGCTGCAAAGTAATTGACTGGGAGAGTTCTAAATCATCAATCTCTTTTGAAAAAGCACTAAATAATTGAACGACATGTTCCTCTTGATTTTGAAAATTTATAGAATACTGTCAGTAATATGGAAAACATGTTCTTTTTCCCCTTTGCTGTGAGCATTAAATAGAAATATTATTTTCTCTAATTCTTCAGAACTGGAGGCCTATGCAGGTGTCATCAGTGCCTTACGTGCACAGGGAGACCTTACAAAAGAGAAGAAGGATCTTCTTGGAGAACTCTCTAAAGTGCTTAGGTAACCCTGATATTTTTAAACCAAGAACCATGACCTGTTTTCTTTTAAGGTGTTGCATGCTTTTTCTTTCACCAGGATCACAGCGTAAATCTGAATTTGGAGAAGTAATTCTCCATGTTTCAGAGGTTTCATTCCTGTTCTGCTTGGAGTTTTTAATAAGGAAAACAAGCATGCTTCTGTGGTAGAAGTTTTACTGGTTTGTTGGTGCTTTATTGGATACTGAATGTTGGAAGGATTACAGCCAGGTCATGCATGTACACTGGCTTGTGATTTTGTCAGGGTAGAACTTCAAGGTCTCTGAGCCCAAGGTACCTGAAGAAAGAATGCTGCATGTCCTGTGTGAATTTTTCTGCCATATCCTTTAAATGTATTGCTCTCATTAGGAGGTTGGATTCTATCTGTTTTTCAAGGACACCCTATGAACAGTAATGTTCTTTTCATTCTTCAGTAATATTTTTGAGCAATAATACAATTGATTCTCTCTCAATGTGATAGCAAGAGTTAAGTGACAATCTCTTAAATGTAAAGTCCTGTTCCCTTTCTTCTCTTAGATAGATTATTCATAAGTTAAATTTTAGCTGAAATTTTTTGGAATGTTCATGTCTTCCTCTGATTGAAATATATTGCTTTATTGGTTTTTTTAATAGTATTTCAACAGAGCGACATCGTGCTGAAGTTCGGAGAGCAGTAAATGATGAACGATTAACAACGATTGCACATAAGTAAGTTCCAGGTCATTTTGTCCCTGATTTCCAAAAGTACCCTTTGGGAAATCCATGATGCCGTAACTGAATGGTAGAATTTTGAAGATTGATGGTGATTTAAAGAACCAGTAGTTAAACCACAGAATGGATGAAGGAATTACTGTATCAGATCTACAGGGACCTAGAAACAGTTATTTAGTACCATTACATTTTGGATCCAAGGCCATCCCATTCACTGTGCAAGTACAATGTAAGAAACAGTTTTTTGGCATGGAGACCTTTCTGTAAGATAAACCAGAATCAACAGGGAATGGAGAAGATAGAGAAGCTCCTTGGTAGGATGAACATGTTTGCTTTTTTTTGTTTGTTTTGCTTTTAGTTTTATTTTAATCAGTTTGGAAAGGCTGCATTAAGTGGAAAGAAGAAACTACATAGGAAAGACAAAGAGAGGGAAAGAGGTGGCAGATTAGTGGAAAACAGTGTATCAGCACAGAAAAGAAAAATGGTCGGAATAGAAAAAGCTGCAGCAAGCTGATGACATCAGTGTCCACCACTCTGCGATGCAGCTGCTGTGCTGGCATCAGCTGGGCTGGTTCCTCCTTACATTTGCTTTCACAAGCTCCACGTGGTTTTGAGAGGTGGAGGAGTAATAGATCAAGTGGTTATGTATCTTTGATAATTACTTAATGGTCTTACTATTAAGGACTGTCTTTAAACAGAGCTGCATTATAAATGTCTGTATTTTTTTCTTTTTCTGTGTTGCAACTGTTGATTTTTTTAAGTTTGTCTGTTGTAGCTTAGGTGTTGTGAGGAGGAAGAAAAGGAAATCATACGAATAGCAGGACACTTGGAGTTAGCAATTGCTTGATCCAAGACTAGTCAAAATCAGCATACTGGTTTAGTGCTGTAGAAGGACATTTAAGTTTTAATGTTCAAGTTTAAAGATTTAGAAGTATGCTGTTCACTGAACAAAACCTGCCAACTTCTTACACCCCTTTAAAGAAATGGAGGGGGGAATAATGAAAAGCATTTAGTTGTCAAATCAGGATTCTTTTCCTGAATCAAGTTTTCCGTTTAAATAGTACTTCTGGTTTTAGCATTTTGCAGAACGTGAGTAGTTTGTCCTGAGGTGTTGCACTTCAGTGAAATATTATAATCCAGACAAGGTGCAATTTTGAAGAGCTGCTTTTCTTTATTTCTTTTCTTTATTTTCCTGTGGTGATTCCTTTTTGAGCGATGGTTGGTAATATAGTACTTCACTTACATAATTCTCTTAAGTCATTAGGAAAGCTTACTTTGTTAGCTTTTGTACCCTTTATTTTTTGTTTTTAAAATGTATTTTTACCTCAGCTTATGTAGCTGTCTTTATACGATATGCATATGTATGAGGAATGCTGAAGCATTTCAAGATTTACCAACAGAGCAGATACTCTGCATTTTACAAACTACTTTGTAGTAGCTCTTGCTGCAACTTGCTTGAAATATTTCATGTGAGAAGTTATTTTTTAGAATATATTAATACATTAAATGGGTTGATTTGCTTAAGAACATTACAGCATTGAAAAATAATTTGCCATTTTGGTTTTGCTGATTTGATAAATGACTCATGTAAAACAGTCAAAAATACTTCTCTGTCTAGATAAGAACAGTGTTTTTATGTAACATTCTAATGTGGGTGTAAGTACTAAGGTTAAGAGCAAGTCAGAGCAGAAGACTGCTTTCTGTTTAGGAAGATGCTCAGGGTGTATTTAAATAATTTTGTGTTCTGTGACCTCGTTTGTGACTACTTTAATAAACATCAGAAACTCTTCTGTTCAGGTAAAACAAAATTTGCTTTAGAAGCTGAGAGTTTTTCCCTGTAACATAATCCATTTCAATAGTCTTTTATGAAATCTATTTGGTTTCTTGGTATTTTCATATTACGGAAGCAGAGAGTATACCAAGTCTGCCTGAACAGTAGCTAAAATAATGTGGAGGTATAATAATGAGTAGCTAAAATAATGAGTATGGTATTCACACACCTCTGGCCCTTGAACGGCTCTGTAAAACAAAACAACAAAAGAAGAATCAACTCTTCAATTTAAAATGGGAGGTTTTCTGTATCAGGTACCTGACAAAAATGCAAGAACTTCCATGAAATGAAGAAAGTTGAGTATTAGTGCTCTAGTATGTCTTAAACTGCCTTTTAGACTTGCACTATTGGAAAAAAAATATACTTAAATAAGATTCTGAGTATTTGGAAACTCACCAAAATACTTAGAGAACGTGCATTTCTGTTTAGTATGTCTGGACCAAACAGCTCTTCCGAGTGGTCTATAGAAGGCCGTCGACTGGTGCCGCTGATGCCACGACTTGTTCCACAAACAGCTTTTACTGTTACCGCGAACGCTGTTGCCAATGCCGCCGTTCAGCACAATGCGTCTCTTCCAGTTCCTGCAGAAACTGGAAACAAAGAAGGTGAGAAAAAGATGGGATTCTGCTGCAGTCTGTGGGAATGTAAAAACAGTGTCACAGTAGAAATTGGTGTCTTAGGTTTTAAGTGTTAAATATTAAAGATACTTTTTCGAGGCGAAGTTGGACGGGGCTTGGAGCAACCTGTTCTAGTGGAAGATGTCCCTGCTGATGGCAGGGGGTTGGAACTGGGTGAGCTTTAAAGTTCCTTCCAACCCAAACCATTCTATGAACCTATGAAAAAGAATCCAAATCTTTCTTATCAAACATTAGTCACAGAAATATAAAACACCCCTTTAAATTTTTAAAGATCCCTTTGTGGTATCTGACATTACTCTGGCATTAATCTGACTGCTTTGTGTTATTGACACTCTAGCAACTGAAATATAAAAACAACTCAGTTTGTCAGGAAATGACATTCACTGACTAACTTCTTCAGCTCTGTAAACCTTAAAAACTTGAACTAATGGCTTAAGATTTTGTAAAGTTCTGTAAGTGATGAAAGATGTTTCAGAATGTTTTATTTTAAGAATGCAAGTAGGTTTTGGTGAAAGTCAAGAAAATATTGCTTTGCGTTTTTTGCTTCAGATTAAATGTACTATGGTAACAAGTAAAAAGGTTGCTTTCTGCTTTCCCTATGCTTTTAAATAATGGTAGTACACATTCCAGCTAGCTTGGCTGAGCAGGCTTGAATTAGACTTCATACAACTGGATCATGTGTAACACTTCTTGAAACAAGCTGTTTTATCCTGGTTTTGTGAGAAATACTGTATTGTGCTGTTACTTAAAAGCAATGGTTTAAAAAAGCTGATTAGCACAATCAGTTCTTCACTACTGAAGGAATATGTTGGTTTTTTCAGCTGATGTACTGTTGAGAAGAGGCAATAGCACTTTTCTGTCAGTTACTAGTCATTTACAGAAAAGCAAAACGAGCGACATACTGAATTAATGCTAAAATTTCAAATAAATTAGAAAGTAAAAGATCAATACAAAAAAAATCTCACATTGGCAGCACAGATTTTTGGGGATGGAAGGAGGGGAGGTTAGATTTCTGTGTTGTCTTTGAAGACCATTAATTCCATGGCCATGCTTAGCTCAATCTGGGGAGTATTCCACAGTAACAGGATTGCAGAGGCAAATACACAGATAATGACCCAATAAGTCTTTGGCTTCCATTTCAGTTGTAAAAATAGTGATAGAATAATGGGATTCTGCACTTCAGTTATATGGAAGGTGTCTTTTCTCCTCTTCAGTGGTGGTTTGCTATTCCTACACAAGTACCACTTCAACCCCAACATCTACCCCTGTTCCAAGTGGCAGTGTAGCAACAGTGAAGTCCCCCAGACCTGCCAGTCCAGCCTCCAATGTAGTCGTCTTGCCAAGTGGAAGTACTGTTTACGTCAAAAGTAAGTGATACTAGCAACTGATTAACAAAAGGGAGAGAAAGGGACAGCGTGGCTGAAGCATAAGACTGAGTTAAACACTCCAACCTTGGACAAGTCATTTAAAGCCTCTGCGCCTTCGTTTAGTCTAGAGAATTAATTAATTGCTTCCCTTTTTCAGTGAAATAGTGTTCAGGATAAATCCACTCACTGCAAAATGCTTCAAGGAGCAGTAAAGCTGCAAGAACAAGAAGTGAAAAATATTTTGAAAATTAAATATAGAAATTTCTGTATATCAGTGGATTTCGGATCCATCTTGTTGAGAACTAATGCATAGTGGTCACTTACTTGAGTTAGAAAAGGTTCCTCTTTTCCACTTTCACAGTTGACATAGAATTTTTTTTTTTTTTTTGATGCAGTTTGGCAAGGGTTTGTGCTTATGTACTATGTCTGGCCATTTTGTGATTTACCTGGAAGTCAGTCTTGGTGAGGCTTGTGTTCCTCGGTAGCTGTGAAAACTCCGTACGAGTTCCTACCAGTTACCCATCTTCATGTATTTAAATCTGAAAATCCAGGACATAGAATCTAGAAACAGTCTTTTTTCTTGAGAGTGTGTGTGTCCCTATCTTTGGCTGATAAATCAGCTGGTTCTAAAAGCAGATTATGTTCTCATATATATGCCTTCATCATGGGTAGTTTTGTTTTACTATTAAAATGTGTCCTTCAGTTCACTTGAGTCTATCAGAATAACAAATAAAGATTAATAGTGAAGTAGATAAATGCTATTTTTATACTTGCTCTGTATACCTTTAATATTTAAAAAATTATTTTAGTCTTTATGCTATATGTATACATCTGTATAAGCTTCTAGCTAGTCAGAAATGCCACATAGTACATAAATATGTTACTTGCAAACAACCATCGTTAATGACTCTGTCAACCCATGAAACCCATTACATTAAGGTTTTTGATTTTTCTGATCTATGCACTAATCACGTGGCTTTAGTTTCAAGATTCAGGGGAAGATGTTCTTAACATCTTAAAATTTAAATGTAAACTTCAGTGAATTATTACATGGTTATGACTATCAAATGAGTCTAGACACATGATACAGGGATGATCATTTTTATTGTTTGCCCCTAGATTTCAATTTTTCCCTACTTCGTGTGCTTCATTTTGTTGTTACTGGTTTTATTTACTTTTTTTTTAAGAAATTATGCATCTTTCAGAATATGTTACATCAGTCACATTAATTTTAAAAAACCTGCTTAGGAGCAAATTTGGGAGGTCTGAGTTGCAGTCAGGACTTTGCCACTGGTCTGTGGTGTAACCTCTTCCAAGTCACAGTCTGATTGAGCCTTTCCATGACTCTGCTTCCTTACTTAACAAGTGTGAGTTACAGTCAAGCTGTATTACCTTTTAACTAAATATCTATGGAAAACTTTGTACAGCAATTTCTAACATGAAATTATAGGAATAACATTCTTGCAAAACCCCAGGAGTGAAAACAGGAGGTGAAATGAGCTGTACTTAACATAAAATAATGCTCTGCTAGTTTGATGTTACTTTCTTATGTCTTGATTGATTGGTTGATACGTTTTTTTGGGGATGAGGACCACAAAGTTTTCTCTATTTCTTGGTGCCTCACCGAAATAACAACTGTGTCCTGACATCCTAGCTGCATGCGGATTTTGGATTTAAATGGATTCTGAGATTTTTAAATTCCTGCTCATGTTCAATTTGATGAGTGCACTCACAGTTACAAGTTTCCATTGTGCACTCATAGTAATACTTAAAAGCCTGTCCATAATAAATCTTAAAGTTATGTAATCAAACCTCTGCTTTATAGAGGGACATCATCACGAGGCTTATTCAGGGCCATAAAGTAAATTATTGATTAGAGCTTTGAAATCTAGTCTTGTAGATCCACACTTCACTTGTCCTGCTGCAGCCAACTAAAGCTACATTTTTGAAGTCTGCTTCTCTTCCCTAGTTCAGTTTCTTGTCTCTGTGGATACAACTGTCAGCCTTTGCAAGCGTACCTGCAAATGAGCTGCTACTCCTGCTGAGAGAGAATACCATTTTTCAGAAAATGCTTGTTGTGGTACTGAGCAGTTTCTTGTCCATGTTAGTTCTTGCATCTTCACTTTTTGAATGCCAGAATATTTAGTAATTTTAATTAGGGATTGGCCATAATTAGATGTTGGCCCTAATTAGAGATTGACTACCAACCAAGTTTGCTTTGATTACCAGCAAGACTGCTTTTGGCTGTGATGGTGTTCTTTAAGTCTCAGGCACATGGAGGAAGATTTTCAGTCGTCTTCTCCATAGGCAGGATTGTGTCTCTTCAGCTTCTCTCTGGTTGTTTTTCTTTTTAAGTGTTTTGACACAGGCTAACATGGTAAGCATAAATAATAGGATTGCAGATTTGTCAAGATCATCTAGGTCAGCTGTCAACCCAGCACCATCATAATCACCCCTAAACTACATCTCCAAGTGTCTCGTTCAGATACCTCTTGAACATTTCCAGACTGCTGTCTCCCTGGGCAAGTTATTCCAATGCCTGACTACTCTTCCAGTGAATTTTTTTTTTTCTAATATCTGATCTGGACCTCCTCTGGCACAATTTGAGGCTATTTCCTCTTGTCCTGTCACTTGTTACTTGGGAGAAGGGCCCAACCCCCACCTGGCTGCACCCTCCTGTCAGGGTGTTGTTGAGAGCAAGAATGTCCCCCCATAATCTCCTTTTCTCCAGTCTGTGCCCCCCCAGCTCCCTCAGCTGCTCCTGGTGCTCCAGACCCTTCCTCAGCTCTGTTCCCTTCTCTGGATGCACTCCAGCACCTCAGTCTCTCTCTTATCAGGAGGTGCCCAGAAGTGACTCCAGGACTGGAGATACTTCACCAGTGCCCAGCGCAGGGAATGGTCACTGCCCTGGTCCTGCTGCCACACCAGTGCTGGTACAGGCCAGGTGCCATTGTCCTTGCCCACCTGGGCACACCTGGGTCATATCCAGCTGGCTATTGACCATCATCCCGAAGTCCCTTCCTGCTGGGCAGCCCTTAAGCCCCTCTGCCCCCAGCCTGTAGCTCTGCATGCGGTCGTTGTGACCCAGGGGCAGGACCTGGCACTTGGCCTTGTTGAACTTCAGCCCATTGATCCGTCCTGTCCAGATCCTTCTGTAGAGATTTTCTGCCTTCAGTGCTACCCAGGAGCTGTAAGAGGTTTGCAAGGTTATTAAACTGTGTCTTTCTGTAATCTAGACCAATTTACGAAACCTTTGGCAGGTTTCATTTGGATTTAAGATCCATTAATCATGCTGTTATCCTTTGCTGAGCTGAATATTGCAGCAGATTTTTTTTCTATGTGTGCAGTATATGACTGTGATGAAGAAAGAACTCTTTTGAGCCTGGACTTCTTATGTTTTTCATGATTGCGTGTTAGGTGCCATTTTATATCTGTTGCAAAAAATACACCAAAGAAGGCAAAAGCTGATAAAGTGAGGATTGACCTTCCCAGTTAAACTATATAATAAAAAAAAATTATATCCTAAGATACTGTATTGAGGTGAAAGGCAGAAGGGTACTATAAGGATAAACATGACATGAAAGTAGGTGCAAAGGCTGAAGTTTAAGAAAACTATAGGGTAGACTTTGATAGTCCAGTTGCTGTAAACAAAACCACCACCAAAAAAACCCAAAGTAGTGTAAAGTTTTAAACTAAAATGTGTGTGGCATTATCCCAATCTCCTTTTGTGTGTAGTCTCAGTAGTCAAACTTCTGGAGACAGAATGAAAACCCTGTTCTGGCCCTTATGTTAATCTCTCAAACTGAATGAAGTAACCCAGTAACTGAGTAGCTTGAGGTTTTCGGTGATTTGTCTCTGATTCATGGCACTGTGAGTGTGGCCCGTATCAAGGACTAAGAGGTGTGATACATCTGAGGTGTGATACAGTTTGGTTGTGATCATAAGATGTAATTTATCCTTTATTTCTTTTTATCTCATTTGAAAGAGGGTGTAAGACTTAAAAAGGATGTAGTGTTTCAGAAAGCACTGAGATCTGCAGACAGGGGAAACATAATTTAGAAAAAAGTATTTCTTTTCTAGGTGTCAGCTGCTCAGATGACGATGAAAAGCCCCGCAAAAGACGGCGAACGAATTCTTCTAGTTCTTCCCCTGTTCTCCTGAAAGAAGTCCCGAAGGCAGTGACTCCTGTCACTAAAACTATCACAGTGCCTGTAAGTGGCAGCCCCAAAATGAGTAATATAATGCAGAGCATTGCCAACTCCTTACCACCACACATGTCGCCTGTGAAAATAACCTTCACTAAGCCCTCAACACAGACAACAAACACCACAACACAGAAGGTATGTGGGGGAAGCTGCCAAATGTTACTTTATTCTGGTTTTATCAATGAATAAGATGTGATGTTTGACTCTTCCTTTCTATGATCTGACTAGCTGTTTTTTAAGGATTGTGCTTGGGATAAGGTAATCCCTCTTTAAAACGAACAAAGGGAAAACCGAACTCTTGTATGAATTTAGTTCACCTGTGTGTGAAAGGACCTGGATTGACAGCCGTGGAGACTGAAGCCCTCTTTTTATCCACAGAACAGGTACAGCACAGGCAGCGGGAGTGCAAGCTTCCCCCAGACTGCCCCACCAATGTGCCTCAACCCTGACCTGAAGGGACCACTTCTAGGGATGAGAGGGGATTCAGTCTCCATGCTCATTCAATTCTTGGCCTGTCTGGTGAGACTGCCAACAAGGTTACCAGTTAGTACCATTTGTGGTGTTGGGTTTTGTGATATGGACACTAGTCCACTGAGAACTGGATCACATAGGCCACTGAACAGCCTTCAGATGGTAACAACTATTGGTCAAAGGTAATCTTTCTTATTTCTATTTTCCTTATTTATAATTATTCTTTACAGTAGCAGAATTCCAGGAGAGATGGCCTGCGTTTTCCCTTGCCAAACCTTTTATCTAGAGACTAGTTTTTTTGGGGTCTGTAACACTTATTCTTGGAGCTGGTCAAAGTCCGGGGGGCTTTTTCTTTTCAGTACTAGTGTGCCATTTCTCATTCTACATTAACAGTGTTACAGTGGTCAAAATCAGTTGCATTATTTCAGCTGAGTGTGCCTAGCTTTTACCACAATGTAGTGTGCAGAAAAGGTTTTCCTTGTTTAAATTTTGGATTGGACTTGGATTTTTAAGTGCCTGATCTATGGCATGACTATATTCACATTCTTTAGGAGGCATTTCAGTTGTGTCTATTTTTCTGTTCCTAAGATGTAAAAAAAAAGATGAATGGTTCAGACCACGTTCATTCTTAGTACAGTTGTTAATTACAGCAGACTTCAGGGAGATGTAGTGTTTCTGTGGAATTAATTTCGCCTCGATACCAACAGACTTAGGGTAGGCTGGCCACTAACAAGCATTTTTTTCCAACGGTGAGAGTTTGACTATTGAGCTCAAACCTTTGCATGGTATTTTTTCTATTAGTCTTTTTAATTGCTTTATGACTGTTTTCGGATTAGCAGAGTTCCTCTGTCCTGATTTTTGGAATCTTTAAAAACAAGTAAGATTAACTGAAGTAATGTGTGATAAAGATCTTGCTTTCTGACCTCTTCCCACTCCAGGGAAGAGGCTTTCATTTGATTCGCTGTTCTTTAGCAATGTCCTTAATCAAATTTCGTCTTTGAATACACAAGTGTATAAGAGAAATCCATGAGTGACCATAAACCATCAAATTAAATGTTCTGCATTCAGTGCAGCAAATCCACAGCTACTACAGGGCTTAACCTATCCATCCTATTGCACATTAGGGTTATAATTTGTGCAGGAAGAATTTTTTGCTTTAAACATCTGTAGGGTTGTATTAAGTATGGTGTTATATATCATGGAAATTAAAGACAGTGTACTAAGTCTCCAAAAGAGTGGACTCTTGATAGGACCTTTCCTGCAGTTGCACCTCTGCACTTGTTCTGACATGGAAATTTTAGAGTTTGCTTTGCATTCTATTATTTGACTGTCTCACTAATCTGCAATTAGGAAAATCAGTGCTTGTTTTGTTAGGCAGCCAGAGTAGCATTTGTATCTGAACTTGTCACACTGCCCTCTTTTGTTGGATTTAGACATGCCAAAATATGTAACTGGATGATTTTGGTGGGAGAAATCCCCTTTAGTAGTTTTAAATTAAATGTCAGTCTTGTTCATTCATATCCAACAGCACATTTCCGATTTGAGTATAAATTGTTAGATGTGAATGAAATTCTTTGTTTCTGCATGCCAGGTCTTTGAATTGTTTTGACATTTTAGCAGGTTGGAGGAAGATTTGTCGTAACAACTACTAATGTCACAGCTCCAGTTTCTGGATTCTCTTGTAATAAAGTCACCTGTCTAGGACACAGAAGGAATCTAGCTAGTGAAGTTTTTGGCAGTTATAATACCTTTATTTTTTCAGGGAGTAAGTTTTGACATCTCTCAAAATAGAGCTGACAGGACTAATTTCAGTACATGTTGGGAATTAGATTTTACTGCAACAATTAAAACCAACAATAACAAAATTACCACCTTGATTTGTGTGTGTGTGTGTGTGTGTATGTTTAAAGTCAGGCAGTTTCTGTGCTGTAAAACATGGGATGCAGTTTTGGTACCTGTGATGAGATTATTTGGATCATTTCAACATACATGAGAAAACAGTACTTCAGAAATATAATGGTTGTGATTTGAACTTTAATACTTAAATTTTTACCTGAATTTTATGTTTTCTGGATATACTTCATACATGAAGATTACTGAACTTTGCTCTGCTCTGTTAATTTTGAAAGATGAGATAGAATAGACAGACCCAAACCTGCTTAGTCATAGTATAGCAGTCACTGTTGAACTGTAATGCTTTACAGGCTGTATTCCTTCCTTGATTAAAGTGTTTTTAAGTGATAATCTTGGACTTAAGGAAATGCAGTGGTCTACAGGAGTTGCAATTATGCCTGGATTCATTCTACATATCTGTACTTAGTTGTGATGCTGAACTTGCCCTGTTGTAGTATAGTTTATATTCACACTAACCTGTAATATGCCTATTTTAACTGCGAGTTGTCTTTTGGCTGTATTCCTAAATTAGTTACCCCGTGTGGAATGGAGCTGACCCTAAACTTCAGACAGTTGGGAAGTATTCCTAGTGTTGACTGACAGTTTAAGAAACAGGACAAAACTCCAGGGGCGTATAATAGAATCTTTTCACTTCCGATTCTCACACTAGAACAAGCTGTGTCATGTTCGGCTCATCTGCATGTTTGTAGCCTAAGAGCAATTTGAGAAAGGTGTTTTGATTAAATCAAGATCAGACAGAATGGAAAAATAAGACTGATGCAGAGAAAATGTTCTCACTGGAGAATGCAATCAATTAGAAAAGCAGCAGAATGTGGAAACCTTGTCCTTCAGACACTGATTAGTCGTGGTCAACCTGCTATAGCTTGTGGGGGTAGTAAGGTTTTGTTTTTCCTCAGGTCAAGATATTAAAGGTTTATCTAAGCAGCAGTGACCATCAAACTAAGAACTGAGGCAAAAGGAGAGGCAGAACCAGCCATGGTGGTGAAATTTGCTGCTTTTTTTCCATCCGTGTGGCTATTTCCCTGTTTTGTTTTGGTTTTTTTTTTCATTTTTCTTTAAGCAAATTATAAACTTGTAATCTCTTGCTGCTTGATCTGTCGCTTAAGTCTATTTCTGGTGCCATTATCATATTATTTCTTTATCAGGCAAGGTTTCAGTAGTGCTTGGCTAGCAGTGTAAGACTTTGTGTGTGAGCTGACACAGGTTTTCTTTGCCCATTTTGTACCTTATTTTTCTATCAACTTTTGTTACATTGAATCATTAATAGGTTTAAATTTTCAAGGTGTTAATAAACAAAATTTTTGTTGGGACAATAGCATTATTAAAATAATTTCTCAATATTCTTGCTTGATAAACTGAAAATGTTGTACTTTTGTGCTTCTTTTTCTGTTTTAACTGTGTAAGTACAAGAAGCAACATATAAGTTGAATAAGAGGAATTTCTTTACGTAAACAGTCCCCATTTTCAATACTTAATAAATGCTTAGTTTTCTAGGTCAGTTGCATAACGACAGGCTTCTTCCAATGCTGTCATGAATTCTGTGTTTTTCTGTGTCAGATCAGATTCATGGAGTTGTAATTGTAACTCCCACTGGGGTGATGTTTATTCTCTTCAGACAAATGGCTTTCAGACAAATCAGAAAGAATTTCTTGTTATTAAGAGCACTAAATAAAGAAATTGCTTCAAACCTAAACCATTTTTCTTTCACTGATGAAATTTTTTTTTACAGCCTTGTAGATAAAAAGCATTTCCCATCACTGACTCAGCAAGTGCTTGTTAATTGTTAAAGAAAAAAAAAAATCTGTTTTCTCTCACTGCCATTTCTTGATATTTTTGCAAGATTTGGGAGAATGGCACTTAAAATTTGCTGGAAATCCATTCAGTTTCTCTTAAAATGAGTTTCAAGCTTCCTGGCCCAGTTTAATGAAGTCAAGTTCATTCCTGTCTGTTTGCCTTCAGACATGAGATGATTCTACTTTTAATTGGATAGTAATTGTTTTCCTTAAAAATCTGCTTAATTTTAAGGAAACGTTAATCACCACTTCCTCAAAATAATTGAAGTTTTTTCTTGCGAGCAAATGTGATTGACAGTCTTACAAGCTCTTAATGAATATGGATCCCTAAAACTAAATACAGACAGACATTTTACTGAAATTCTGTGCTTCTAAATAAATGCAAAGAACAAATGAATTTCTTCTTGTTTTTTTTCTTTTTCCAGGTCATAATAGTAACCACCTCTCCAAGCTCAACTTTTGTACCCAACATCCTTTCCAAGTCCCACAACTATGCAGCAGTTACAAAACTTGTCCCAACATCAGTCATTGCCTCAACTACTCAAAAGCAGCCCGTGGTTATCACTGCTTCCCAGTCCTCTGTGGGCAGCAGCAGCAGCTGCTCCACTCCCTCCTGCACTGCAAGTACTATTGCTGTGACTGCTGTAGTGTCATCCACACCATCAGTGGTTATGTCAACAGTAGCACAAGGTAAGGCAGTTCTCTTATAAAGCCTCTTTCACTGGGGAATTGGACTTGGCATTGAGAACAGCACTGGGGAGATGCACTTTTTGTTTACATATGATGAGTAAAGCACAGGGCATGTGAAAGAAATCTGCTGGTGGAACTAATCCAAGAGACTCCACAAAAGTTCTTGTTGAACTCTTTTCCTCTTTACTTCAACAGTTAATGTGCAGATCCTCTTTTTTAAGAGGAGGTGAGGGGATGTGATCTAGCTCTAAAACAGTATAACCTCAAAATGATTGGCATTAAGAACTTTGCCTGATGCACAGAAAAATGTATATTTCCAGTATTTCCAATATTTGAAGGTGATTGCATCTCTAAAAGCCTGATTTACAAAAACATGCAAAGTTAATGACAAATAAATACAAGTTATTAACATGCCCAGGTGACAATTCTGAAAGGTAGAGAAGTGTTTACACCTTTTTATTGGTGTATTTTATCAGCATGTCAGTTTTAAAGTCCTTTATAATTAAGACCTCAGTGGGCCTGATTAAAATTCCTAGGTTTCTGATTTCAAATTCCAACTGTGTGTGCTAGCTTTACTGTTTCAGCTTCACAGCCACCAGCCAGCATTTGAAAGGGAAGCTGTGAATGAATGAATGAATGAGCCTTAGTGAGCAGCACTTGAAAGAAAAACTGCCTGACAGTGACAAGTGTCACATCACAATTTTTCCTGGTCTGTATTTTCCATTCTTGTTCCATTCCACAAAACACTGGGTAGCCATATCAAGGCTGAGGAGGTATTTTCCTTTCCTATTGCTTGTATTAATATAATCAGATATTAATCTATGGAGCAGAAGGGCTCACAGCAGGCTTTAATATTTTTTGAACCGTTGATTTTTACTTGGGTTTGATCATGGAAGAGACTTTAATTCTAAAGTACATTAGGTGGAGTATCTCTAACAGATTTTTTTCCAACACTGTCAGTGTCATTGCAGAAGATGCTGGTGAAAAATTTTGTGACATGAACTGATAATCTCTTCAAATGTAAAAGTTAAACTCATGAATGGAAGGAGCTGCCCAAGGAAATGGTGTAACCATCTTAAATGATGCAGTGAGAAAAGGGTTGCTTATTTAGATTGCCAGAATTGTACCTTTACTATGATTTCTGTCATTATCACTGCCATCTGTTTCTGTTTTCCGCTACAATTGGGATTTATTTAAAAATTGCCTTCATAAGATATGGACTTGGTTTCTGTTTTCCACTACAACTGGGATTTATTTAAAAATTGCCTTCTTAAGATAGGGACTTTGTTTGTCTATCTTGGTGCTTATGGATGTGTAGTTTAGAATTATATACAAAGCTAAATTTGCTGTAAATGTTGTGACAGCTATGTAGGGGAATGACAGAAATAAGTAATAAGATTTATTTGAGAACGTTGTCTTTCCATCTTACTGCAAACTCCTTTTAATCACTTTTACTTGTAAGATCACCTAACCTAACAGCACAAACAGGTGTCGCACAGTTTTATAACTTACATACCAACCAACCAAGTCTTTTGCTAACAGATACTCCCTTCCAATGTTGATGGGTTTGATATTTGACATCCTCCTATCGCCAACTTTTTGTCTTTGTGATTTTAGAATCATTGAATCACAGAATGGTTTGATTTGGAAGGGACCTTAAAGATCTAGTTCCAGCCCCCCTGCCAGGGGCAGAAACACCTTCCACCAAACTAAGTTGTTATAAATATTTATAAATACAAATATATATTTTAAATACTTTCACTATAGGTATTTTGCTGTTTTGAAGCTTAAAGACGAGACTTTGAAAATATGATTGAATTATTTGTATTACAAAAGGTGCAGAAGTAGACTTGGTTTGTGGTCTTTCCATCAGCTGCTGTTCTGCTGCCACACTGAAAATCTGTATAAAGCTCTGTTGCCTCCTAACAGAGCACTTCTGCTACATGGGAGCTTTATTTCCTCACATATATCAATGCATTTTTCAGTAGTAAAGATAGTTGAAATGCAAAATTATTTTAGAAATTATAATATATTTTCTTTCATTGCACTGTTCAATCTTAAACCATTTACTCTTTCACAGGTGTGTCTACATCAGCAATTAAAGTTGCCTCTACCAGACTACCTTCCCCAAAAGGTTTGGTTGGGAATCCAACTCAGATCTTAGCACAGTTTCCCAAACAGCATCAACAGTCTCCCAAACAGCAGCTGCACCAAGTCCAACAGGCCCAACAGCAGCAGCAGCAGCAGCAACCGCAGCAGCAGCAGCTGGTGCCGTGTTCTGTAGCCCAGCAGCAGCCACAGCAATCTCAGCTGCCAGCTGGCATCAAGCCCACCATTCAGATCAAGCAGGAATCAGGTAGTTGGAGTTGATCTTGGGTCACATTGGTGAGGTCTGACTGCAACTCAGGAAAGTAGGGCAGAATTCTGTCCCAAAGTGTGCCTGGGGGAGTGGTCGTGAAGGCATAATTTCTTGTGTACAGGGTTTGGCTTAAAACATGAATATAAGTAGATAGTGAAGGATGTTTTAATGTCTTCAAGTAACAGTAATTGAAGATTTTGGTTGTTTCACTTTTCTTGTTTGGTTCAGGTATTTTAGACCATGCTTTAGGTATGTGTGTTTTATCTTAGAGGTTGAGAGGTATGTAAATAACTTCAAAAGTAATGTGATTGGCAACCTGAAACACACCAGTTTTCTGAAGATCCAAGAGTTGTTCAACTATATCATCTGGAAAAAGAAGTTACTCCATGTTTTAATTATTTTCTTCGGTCCAGAAATCAAAACATACTTTTGAGGTATATGTCAAAACAAATGCAGTTAGATCTGGAAGTTGGACTGGATTCTTTTTGTAACATTGATTCATTCAGCTGACTTTGAGCAAGTCACGTAATCTTTCTTTCTTGGCTTTTCTCTGCTGTAGCACACAGTTCTTATCTCAGCAAAAAGTAGTAAGAAATAAAGCTTGCGAAGTTATCCAGTTCTCAGAGAAGTGCTATAAAAGTGCAAAGTATAAAAGTGTTTTTATGTATATTAATATAAAATCAGTATTTTATTTTAATCCTGTCATTAAATTATTATTTTATATCATACTATTTAAATCAAGGAATTAAAATAGACCATGGAATGAAAAAAAATAAACAGCCCTACTCCTGTCCTTTGATAAAACTACCTTTTGGATTATAGGACCATTGCTTAAGAAAAGTAATAGCTACTAATTAAGACATGAAAAAGGCTTCCAGCTACTGAACAGTATCAATATGAGCTTTGTTTCATTGTCTTCTGCAATGGATTTAGGCTCAATATGCTTTTTAGTTAAAAGTTTCTTTGGAAATACTGTCTGATACCAATTTTTTCTGGAAGATGTGAATCAGTTTTCATGGAGACTGTACTTTTTATCCAGTTTTGTGTCTGGATGATGCAGAGACTTCAATTTCTCTTTCAGTTTGGATCTTACTTGCTCTGTACTGCTTCTATAGTCAGTGTAGAGAGAAGAAAACTCTGGAGGATGTTCCACATCTCAAGTGGACAGAATTTTTCACCTAGGAATACTTGTGTACAAATTAAGTGCTTCATCTAGATGGGATTCATCCAGGCTGTGCGTTCCATGGCATTTGGCCACCACAATGCAATGCATTTACCTCATGGAACAGGTCATAAGATGCACATCTCCTAGGTGTACTTTTGAACAAATGTTGTGAATCTGCTGGTTTGCAACTGAGAAGTGGATCTCACAGAGGTCCTGTTCCCCAACACAAAATGGAGAGAGAGGGAGCAGAATCCTGGCAGTACTAAGGTGCCCTTTATTCTTACTGATTCTACTCGTAGCTTAAGCCAAATTTTTTTGTGGCTTCAGGATAACCAGTAAATCAAGGGGAAAGAGAGCAGTTTGCTTAAAGTAACCTTCCCTAGCCAGTGTCACAGTTGCTTCCTTACAGTCACTAATACTCCTTCTGAAGAAATGTTTTTTTATTTATTCAGGGTGGTGAAATTTGTCTAGGCTAATTAAGACACGTCAGGATTTACAGACTGAATCAATGAAGAATTACTTTGCTTCTAGATGGTTCATTGTATATGAACCAATTCAGTCTTGGTTGTAACCTGTTGGCTCCTGGGAAACGTTCTAGTTTTTTGTATCATGGACCAGGAAAAGTTAAAAATGACATCAAATCAGTGATGGAATGGACAGTGGAAGTAGCTAGGAATTGAAACAGGCACATGAAAGGCAAAGATGATGACTTCCTTGGTATTTGCAAAACAAACAAAAAAACCTAACCAAAATGAAGAAAAAAAAAGTCAAAAATTAAATAATTTTTTCATGATTACAGAATACACGGGCTCAGAATTGAAGCCTTGTGTGGCTACTTGCCCACTAGGCATTGGTCTGAGAAAGCATTTCAGAAAGTAACTTATCGTGCCTGTATTTTAACAGTGACCTTTCTCCTTTCCTAGGTGTTAAAATAATCACTCAACAGGTGCAGCCCAGTAAAATCCTTCCCAAACCAGTTACAGCGACCTTGCCCAGCAGTAGCAATTCACCCATTATGGTGGTTAGCAGTAATGGGACTATCATGACAACTAAACTGGTCACTACTCCCACTGGTAAGTTATGCCTCTGAGAAGGGAAGGGAGGGTAAACCCAGACATACAGGTGATCAAACATGCTTTCTTAGGGTTAATAAAAAAGCACTTTTCTCTTCCCAACAGTGGGCACAATGGCACATTCACAATCCTGTTACTTATTCTAGATCAGGATTTTTGCACTGTGTGCTCTTTTATTCCTCTGTTTGAATTGTTTCACAAAAATATCGTTGTTCCTTCTCCACTGGGTTTATTTAAAGGAAGTTTTCTAGCAACCTGTACAGATACTTTGCACTTCTGTAGCACCTTACATTATATGATTTATACTGATTTAACTCAAGCAGACAGGTCAGCACCATTCCTATTTTGCATAGATGGACTTCAAAAGACATGTGACTTGCTCATAGTCCTGCAGTGAATTTATAAAAAGTCCAGTAAATTGAAATTTAAGCTCCCAGTGTTTTTCTGGGCATCTAATTGTATTTGTGTTTCTAACAGATAATAATGCAGACTGTTCAGATTGTAAACTTGCGTGAGGAAAACTTGAAAGGTAGCTTTATCCTGGTTTTTCAGAAAACTCTTTATTTCCTGATTTTTTTTCGCATGGGCTGGTAATATTAGAACCATAACATCTTTATGGTTGGAAAAGCCCTGTAAGATGATCAAGTCTGACCATTAATGCAGCACCACCATGTTCACCACTAAAAACCTTGTCCAAAGTGCCACATCCACATGGCTTTTGAATGCTTCCAGGGATGGTGATTCCACCACTTTTCTGGGCAGCTTGTTCCAATGCCTGACCACGCTTCCCATGAGCAATTTTTTCATTATATCTTACCTGAATTTTCCCTGGTACAACTTGAGGCTGTCTCCTCTTGTCCTTAGCATAAACTAGTGGTTAATATTCTGTTTATAACTTTTAAAGTACTCCACAGATACATTTTTGAGTACATTAAAAAAACCAGAAGTTTTGCGGTTCATTTAGTTGGTAAAATCTGTGTTGTGTTCTCTTTTTGTGAACACACCTTTTTTGATTGCTAAATAAACTAAATAATAAACTGAACTGCTTTGCTCTGTGATCTTTAGCATTTAAGGGCAGTATCTGCAGCAGTAAAAGCAGAATGGAATTTCAGTGTTTGTGTAGCTGTTGAGTTATTATTTTTAAGCAAGTTTCTTTTGTGGACTCAGTTCTCTTTCCATCCAGAAGAGGACTACTTCTGAAAAAAACAGCATTTATACTATGTTTAGAGGTTTCTTCTGTGCTTCTGTATGCTAAGTCCATAAAATTGCATCATTATTGTAAATTATATTTTTCTCTAAGGGTGTTATTTAGACCAGTCATTGGTGGTTCTCTTTATAAACAATCTGTCATATAGAAGTGTCATTCATGAGAGGAAGGGATGAGTTCTGGTTACGTCATCAGATGGCTGACTCTGGGGCATCTAAGGGAGCAAGAGGCAAACCTACTGGCAGAATCTGCACATCTATTGAAAATTACAATCTTATGCATAAGGACATGAATTAAAATAAGGCAGTCATGGAACATTTGTTAAAATGCTCAGAAGACTGTTGTATGAATTTAAATTTAGTATATACTTGAATATTGCTCTGTGGATTTAAAACTGACTAGAAAAACTGTAAAGGGTGGTAATAGATTGCAGGGTGGGATATCTTTGAATAAATCTGACACTTTTTTCCTAAACTAACATATTTTTCCACAAATATTAGTAGAGGATTGTGTTGTAACAGTCAACTTTTTTTTTTCTCTCTTTAAAACAGGAACTCAAGCAACGTATACACGGCCAACAGTGAGCCCCTCTCTGGGGGCTCGGATGGCTGGAACTCCAGGGGCTGCTACTTACGTGAAAACTACAAGTGGCAGCATCATTACCGTAGTACCAAAATCACTGGCCACTCTAGGAGGGAAGATCATCAGCAGTAATATTGTTTCAGGTAGGCATATGAGTACTTTGATGTTAAGACTTTTATTTCAAAAGTAACTTTGGGCTTGCTTTAATTGTTCAGGGCTTTTCTGTGGTTTACATACTCAAATAGTTAGTTATTAGGACCTTCATTGGAGAATTCAGAAGAGAAACAGCTGAGCATGACGAAGAAGGTAATAGATAGAAGTTTGAAGGTGAAGTGATCTTAAGGATTGTGGTAGTTCTTGTGTTTAAGAAGGAAACAGTAAATGTGAAGGAAAACTGGGAGGAAGGAGAAATGGGGCAGGGGGACTAGTATGTTGTACAGAGGGCAGAAAGGTCAGAAAACATTATTGGCCCCCGTTTAAAGCATTTTATAATCTCAGTGCTGTCCTTCTCTGTTCCACTGCACGTCCAAAGAACCAGTATAAAAATGTCTCGTATATGTTAAATTCAGCTATGCAGTCTCCATCTTATTTTGATATTTTATCAGTGGCAGCCTGTCTTTCCTTTAGCCCATGTTCTGCCTTGAGCTTTCCCTCCCAGCTTTATGCAGACCCTGCTGCTTATCTTTGTTAGTCTGCTGAGCAGCCCTGGTTCTCCCTGCTGGTTATGTACTGGCACAGGTTGCCCAGAGGAGCTGTGGCTGCCCCACCACTGGAAGTGTTCAAGGCCAGGTTGGACCGGGCTTGGATCAGCCTGGTCTAGTGGAAGGTGTCCCTGCCCTTGACGGGGGGTGGAACTGGATGAGCTTCAAGGTCTCTTCCAACCCAAAACATTCAGTGGTTCTATCATCTCTAAAGATAGGGTCTCTTTAGGACCGAGACCAAGCACGCTTACACCACTACCAATTTCTTAGTATATGTTTGGGACTTTAACTTAGTTTAGCAAAGACCTGACGTGGCACCAGCCAGCTCCAGTCAGCGGAAAGCGCTGCACAAGCTATCCAGTAAATGCACTCTTGGGCTGTAATCTGGTAGAGTAGTTTTACAGGGTTTGATTTCTACCAAATTATATTTAGTGATGATACAGCATCTTCTTTGGCAACAAGTAACTTTAACAAGCCTGTTGTGGGTATGATGAATTGTTAAGACAATTTCTAGGTCTTCTAATGAATTACACACAGGTGGAAGTATTCTTCTGAGCAGCAGCTAATGCGGGGAAACCTGTGAGTGATCCTGATGAGGATAATGATTGTCCTGAAAGAACACAAGTTTGGAAAGCATGCCTGCTTTTTTTCTTTTTGTTTGCTTAATTGTTTTTGCTAAGGGAGCAGTCTTTAGAAGCCTCTGAAGTCAGTAGAATTAAATAAATCATAATCCTGTTGTCTCAGCATGTCTTCCCTTTCCCAGAATTGGTAGAATTGTTAATCTGAAATACGTTGTGAAGTATCTACAGGCATGACTAATGGGTAGAAGGTAGTAAAGGGAATCATTGGGTTTGCAGCTCTGTTGTGACTGAATGATACTTTCCTCTGGAGAAAGGAGAAATTGTTGGTAGAAAGCTGTCTGAGTAGCTACTGCCATGGCAGTCTGATAGCATTGATGACTGATTCCAGCATATGTACTTTTGTAGACTGTGGAAGGCTGACCAGCATTACCTGTCACTGCAGGTAATTAAAAACCTGATACAGGGAATGGAACTAATTAAATACTAACATAGGAACAGAAATACCCAGACAGCTCTTCAAAACCAAAAAAACCCCCCACACTTCTAAACTTAACTTTTATGGACTGGTTGTGAAGCAATAGCATGTTTTTCTTTTTTCCTTCTTTCAATCCACTACTCATCACTTACATTACAACAGAAAGAGCTGATGTTTCTCTTGACTGGAGGTACATCCTTGGTACGTAGATTCTTCTACAGAGGTCATCTGTAGAAGAGTATTTGTCTGTGCAAATAGGACCTTGAGTTGAGTATTAGTGATGTCCTTATCCCAGTCTAACTCCAGCCTTTGAAAAGTTCTACATGTTTGCCTGAGAAAGCTGTGTTAGTCTGCTCTGTAACTTGTGAGAAGGAGTTGCCTGTCCTAATACAGAATACATTATGTTCCCCTAGGCACACCTGTTTTTACTGTAGGTGAAAGATTTGTCGAGTTGGCATCTAATCTTTCCATGTTGAGTTGGGTGACATGAATTCCAATTCCAGATGCTGCTGGTTTCTTGATGTGCTGTCAGATTTAAATACAGTGATTCCTCTATAGCTCACCAGCTTCTATGGTGAAAGGAAATGTACAAAATGTGATAAACTCTACATTATTTCTTTTCCAACAAAAATTTAGGAACTACAACCAAAATCACTACAATTCCAATGACATCAAAACCCAATGTGATTGTTGTGCAAAAAACTACTGGAAAAGGAACTACAATTCAAGGGCTTCCAGGCAAAAATGTTGTTACAACACTGTTGAATGCTGGGGTAAGTAATTGTTTCAAGTCTCAAATGGAGAGCCAAGTGGCAAGCTGTGTGGTGGCTGCTGCATTCATTCTGCTAAAGGCTTGATTAAAAGCAAACTGTGCATGAGCTCCTTAACAGATCCAGCATGCCTTGATGTCAGGGATCTTTGAAAAGTGACTGTGGTTTGCAGAATGTGATTCCATGCTTAAAGCAAACTGGGGATGTTTTCAAAGTTAAAGGAAAATACAAACTTTTGAACTTGCTTTTTTTCCGTGAATAATGATTTTGTATTCCTGAAGCAGTTAAGGAGATAAAAATAACTAGAATCTTAGTCTGTTTGCTCCAGTGAGAACCAGGGTCCTGTGTTAATAACTTGCGTCTCCAACCATTTTCTTTTGAGTATAAAGGGCAGAAATAAACTGTGCCTTCACAGTAGGGGAACCACTTTCAATTCATGTGGTGTGTAACATTGTGACATCCTGTGCCCTGAGTATTGTATAGTGGTGAATTTCTTTTTGATAACCTGAGGTATACCTAAGATTAAAATCAAGTTTCTGGCATCAGCTGAGCTTACCTAAGTACTAGTAAATAAAAATGATCAGTGTTCCCAGATAAAACTGTGAGATTTAATGCCATAGTCCTGTAAAATTTAAAAGGCTGCTTGAGTAACAAAACTACTGAGGGGTTTTTTAAAATCTTTTATTATTTTTATTTTAGGTTCTGAACTTTCCTAGTTTTTGAATTAAAGGTGTATTTGCAGACAAGTGGAAATCTTATGATGTTACACAATAGTAGCTACTCTAGAATGGGATGGTATTTTTAAAACAAGTACGGTTTGGGAGATTTCAAGCTATTTCATGGATTTTGGTAGGAACTGGCTACTAGTGTTGTTACTCACTTGGTTTGTTACCATGCAGAGCTTAAAAACATGCTCAATGTCTTTGCTCTTCTTAAGCTATCAGGAGTCTAGTCATACGTAAACGCTATTCCATAGTCAAATTATTCCTGTGAAACAGCTGTGAATCTGCATTTTTTGATGAAGTGAACTTTTAGTTTAAAAAAAGGCCTTACATAATTAATGTATTGGTCCTGAAGACAATACAAAAATCTGTATTTATAAATTTCTTTTTAGAATCTCAGGTCAAGTTTTGTAGATGTCTTGCCAAAGTCAGTATTAATAGAAATTGGTGGTCTTTCTTAAAAAACATTTTAAGGATTTGGAGAAAGTTCCGGTTTAAAAAACTTCATGTCTTTTAGTTACTTCTTTTTATTCACCCCTTCAGAGCTGCTCAAAAGGTAAGGTAATGGAAAAGTGGATTTTATAGCTTTTTTCATTAAAAAACATAGGTTCTTTTGTTCTGGGTCTTCTAATATATTTTGTATCAAATAAATGTAGTTGCAGCAGCAGATTTATTTCATGGTACACGCACTGACATATAACTGGTTTTTTTTAGAGAATTGGGTCTCACTGAACAATTTCCTTAAGTTAACCTTTAAACTTTGACTTCTCTACAGGGGGAGAAAACTATTCAGGCAGTGCCAGCAGGAGCAAAGCCTGCTATCATCACTGCCACAAGACCCATCACAAAAATGATTGTTACACAGCCAAAAGGAATAGGGTCCACGGTCCAGCCAGCCACCAAAATCATCCCAACTAAAATTGTTTATGGTCAGCAAGGGAAAACACAGGTACAGTGAGGACCCCTTTCTGTCTTGGAATGTACCCCTAAATTTTAATGGGAAGTAAATTTTTCAATGTGTTTCATCATTTGTTCCAGGTTTAATATATATCTGTGGGGAATGAGACTTAGTGTAATGAGGTGGCCTCAATTCTGATTTCTCAAGCACAGTATTTGCATTTGTTAGCTTTCTCTGGAGGCCTAGAGCAAGCCAAAAGGATTTACTAAGCTTTTTCTATAGCTGAAACTGTCTGGCCCTGGTTCCAGATCCTTGTTTACATCTTACAGCTCATGGTTAGACCATGAGAAATAAAGATGTAGAGTCTGGACATACATAGGCCATCCATCAAATCTGAGGTTTTACTGAAGTTTATTTTCTGCTTAATAGCTGTTCAGGCTGTCCCTGCAACCTTGTGTAGTTGGTGGGGCTGTATACAGAGAACCTGGCTTATTTCTGGATGCTTTCAGTTTCAGCTTTTTCTCTGGCTGCACTTAGTATTTGAAAGAACTAAGCTTTTATCAGATGTAACATTTTGTGTGTTTTGATTGTTCAAGACTGTATTTATTGTGGAAGTGCTTGTCCTTATCAGTGCAATGCATGTTCCAGCTCACTTGCGTAGCTTTCTCTTATCACAGTAGTTTTGTCTAGTCCTGAAAAATAACTGTTTAGTCGTTTATTGTGTTAAGTACTTCAAATTACTGAGTGAGAAGTACATTCTTGTGCATTGCCATTTACTTGGGCTTTGTAGGTTAATAATCAAAGTTGCTGAATTTAGAGGTAGACTTCTTAAGTAAAATATTAATATTATGTAGGTGGTATAAATAGATCTGATTGGCACTCTATACTCTGATTGCTCAGATGTTTTCTTGAGTGCTTTTACTTTAAACAAAATTTACCTTTCTAATTAGGTCCTCATAAAACCAAAGCCAGTGACATTTCAAGCAACAGTTGTGAGTGAACAAACCAGACAGCTGGTGACTGAAACGTTACAGCAGGCATCGAGAGTAGCAGAGACAGGAAACTCTTCTCTCCCAGAAGTGAAAGAAGAACCACAAACCTACACTGACAGTAGCTCCTCTTCTACAGAGTCTTCCCAGAGCTCTCAAGGTCTGTGTTGGTGTCACATAATGTATGAGTGGACTGTCTTCCAAGAATGCCAGCTGGCTCCAGAGAGCTCTGTGTATCTCCTTTTAGCACAGGTTTCACCCCTCTGTTTGCAATGAAGTGCCATTGTTCCCTTACTTTTCTATTTTTCTTTCTTTTGAGCTACTTAGTATATGCTTTAATTTCTCCTGAAAAGTGGTGATAAAGATGTCTTGCTGGGCTCCAACTTGCTGTTACAATGCAACCTGTTCCCTCTTCCTGGAGAGTCTGCCAGAGGTAGGCAGGGTAGCAAGTTTTGGAGGTTATTTTGGCAGTCCATGCTCTGCCACTGTTTTTACAGAGTGTATTGAAGCATCTCTCTGCTGCATGGCTGAAAGCTGCCATGGGACCAACACAAATCTTGGTCCTTTTATAGATGTGTATATGCATCAGGATGTAAGACATGCAGTCCTGATGGGAATTCTTCCCTGGCTTCAAGCCATGATACAGATGCAGCTCTCTGTGTGTAAGAGGAGCATAAATAATAGGGCATAAACAACATCCAACCTGTGTTCAGGAGTGACCATGATATGTATCACTACAGCAAATAAAAGAAATGTCTCAGTGAAACCTTTGTACCTTTTCTGTATAATTTTGTAACTGTTGGTCTATATGGCCATTTAAGTAAGTTTTAAAAAAGTTCTGAAGATTCAACCAACTTACCAAAATTTAGGTGCTGTTAGTTCAGAATGCTGAATACATGCTGATCACCTGAACTGCTAAAACCTTCTGGGAAAAAAGTTCAATCCAAGGCAAATTCAGCATACAAAGAAACCTGCTGAACTTTGATTTTTCAAATAAAATCTTTTACAAAAAACTAAGATACAGAACTTTTGGATTTTTGCTGGAAACTGTTCATAACATCAACAGTGTTTTACTTCAAGAATCAATTGAAACTAAAGTGTTGCAGAATGAGAGTATGGATTGTTGGCAATGTTCAAAACTAATAAGTAATGCGTAATTTGGTATAATTTTGAACTATTACCCTGCTTTAAAGCAAGAAGTTGGACAAGAGCCCTCCAACCCAAAATGGTTCTATGATGACTTGAACTGGCACAGGTTGCCCAGAGAAGCTGTGGCTGCCCCATCCCTGAAAGTGTCCAAGGCCAGGTCAGACAGGGCTTGGAACAACCTGGCCTAGTGGAAGGTGTCCCTGCCCTTGGCAGGGGGATGGAACAAGATGAGCTTTAAGGTTTCTTCCAACCCAAACCATTCAGTGATTCTCTGATGTGCCTTTGGTTTTTTTTGCAAACAGATTCTCAGCCTGTAGTCCATGTGATTGCTTCAAGAAGTCAAGATTGGTCAGAACATGAAATTGCTGTGGACACAAGCCCTACAATTATTTACCAAGATGTATCCAATGAATCTCAGTCAGCTACTTCCACGATAAAAGCTTTGCTGGAACTTCAGCAGACAACAGGTCTGAAAACCATGAGATTGTTTAGCATAACTTTAGAGGTTATTTTTTGCTTAAGCAGCCTGTTGTAATAAGTTTTGTAATTGAAAAGCACCTATCTTGAATCAGCTTGATTCCTTCCTTTTTGTCCTGTATCCGTTTGTTTCTATCTTTCTATAGTGTTCACTGTATTTATTTAAACTGGTGCATTTATACTGTAGGTTTATTTTATTATGAAGGTTTATATATTAGAGGTTGATTTTATGCTTTTCTTTTCTTCTAAAGCAGTGAAGGAAAAGTTGGAATCGAAGCCAAGGCAGCCTACCATTGACTTGAGCCAAATGGCTGTCCCAATCCAGATGACTCAAGAAAAGAGGCATTCTCCAGAAAGCCCTTCAATCGCTGTTGTAGAGTCAGAGCTAGTGGCTGAATATATCACAACTGGTAAGTGGCTAAAGTAGTGTGAGGGTGGCTTTGCAGTTGAAGTCTGAGGACTTAATTTTGGAGTTTTCTTACAGTAGGTTTCACTTTTATGTTTTTGCTGAAATTTTCTCTAGAGGAAATGAGTCTTTTCTTCCACTCCTGAGACCCTGTGCAAGGGACAGAGATTGCATCTGCTTTGCTGAGGCCTAGGGGAAAATGTTTCTAACTGAAACAAAGTTTCAGTCAGAAACATTTTGGGTTGCTTCAGGATATCCCACTTGAGTAGATTTTCCATTCTCTGGATGTAGAAGACAGACTGTCCCACCATCCTTAAAGGAAAATGTCCAGTAAGGAGAAAGTAGAAAATGAAGCTACAGGAACTGTAGCCTAGTTTTTGTACATACTGAAAGGAGTCAGACATTGAGTTTGTTAAAATCCATTTAGTCCTGAGTTAAAGCCAGGTATGCATTTAGCATGCTAATGTAGCCCCAGTGTCTTCATTTGCTAGAAAGCTTTGAACTAATACATTTGCACTTTTAAAATAAATAAGTTACTCAAATTCATCTCTTTAAATTCTTGACTCCTCCTGTTTGGACATCCATTTTGTGTAAGTCCTTTCTGTTGTCTCTCCAATGTTCTCTACTATGCCAGAATACTAGATGTGAGCCACTTCCCATACGTACATAAAAGGATCAGATTATCTGTTTTCTATTTTAATTTCTTAAACCCACATTCTTAGTCTCTATATTATTTGGAAAATGAAAGCATGTTGAAAGTCTGCATTGGAAAAGAGAAATAAAACTAATTGTATTAAACTGTATTAGTACACATCTGTAGCTCCAGTGGTTTTAGTGCTAAATGTCTAATCTGATATTTTCATTTTGTTCTGTACCTCCTCCCCTTGCTCCCATCCCTTAAATGGCCTCAGTTGCGTGCAATTGGAGCTGGGAGGATGTTATTATTATTCCTTTAAATAGCACTTAGTGTATCTAGCTTCAATTCTGAATGTTTGCTCCCTTGGATCTCTTTTAAAACAAACTCCAAAGTATAATAAATGGTGTTAAAGTGCTTTCCAATTAGCAGTCAGTTATCTTCACTGACACAGATAATGTGCATTGAGCTTCTCTTCAAGGTTCCAGTTTTTGATGGGTCTTGCTGTGGAAGGTGATGTACAAGAGGGCCTTTTGCAGGAAGGATGGAAAATTACAGTCACTGTCTTTGTAGACTTCAATACTTTTCTGCAGCTTAGAAGCCATACAAAGTACAATGGCTAAAAATTTCCTGGAGATATGGAGATACTATTTTAAATATGAGGATTTCTGTAAACATTGATTTGAAATGTGGGAATCTACCAGAGAAGTGCAAGCTCCTATGGGTTGGCAGCAGCAGCTTCTGCTGCAGCATTAAACTGGTTATTTTGCACTTAGATTTTTGTCCCTTCCCCCAGTTTCTCTGAACATTGCCAGGGAATGCAAGTAATTGAGTTTCTTTTTGGTTTAATTTGTGCTTCTCTGAATTTATCAGTAACCCACATAGCTATATTTTCTGCTAAAAATTCAGTCATAAGATAGTAAAGAATCTACAGTCTGTTGTGAAATGTTCTGCATGGGCCTAGACCGCAAGATTAGGTATTTGGGAGATGGGATTCAGAGTGTGCTTCCTCATGAGATGAAGGGAGCAATTCACACATCTTAGTGTCACCATTTTTTGTCTGTCTGCAGACTCAGGAAGACAACACTGTATTGGTTCACATTCGGAAGAATATCTACACAACCATATAGGTTAGAAACTTTATTTTTAAATTAAGTTTTCAATTGTGTAGGAGTTGTTGGGAGATATCCAGGATAAATCTGGCACAGCATGCAGGCCAGTATTGATATAAACCAACTTTCTTGGAGCGGGAAAGTAAAATTACCATATTAATTCAAAATTTGACCTTTCTTTAAACATTCAGGAAGGTCACTAGAAACTTTTCAAGTTATGTTACAAATGAGTTCAAAATTTGCTTGTTCTCTTTCAGTGATTAAATATTTTGTAACTAAGAAATTTGGTTACACAAATATTTGCATATTAGTATGGACAGGTATAAAGTAATTTGGATCCATATCTTATCAGTGACTGCAATATAGAATGTTTTTTTGGGTTTTTTTTTCTCAGCAGCACAGGATTTTTCTGTCGGTCCACTGTTTAATTACAAGCCTATCACTACAGCTCTGTAACTCAAGCTAGATCTGTTCTCAGAAGTGACACAGACCCATAACAAGGTCTCCATTTTTTGATCTATCATTTCTGATCAGCCACACTTGCTTTAATAATACGCAAACATTTTCTGTGTGCTAATCTTTCAAATTTAGCCTATGCTCTGGGGAGTATTGTGTGCAGTTTTATCAGTGGTAGAAATCTGGTGAGCAAGGCTTGCTGTTCTTCACTGCAGTCAATTGCGGAGGTGTTTTTAACAGTGTAAAAACCACAGAATAACTTGTGTTCTACTGCAGTATTTTGGTGCTGTATAAAGAACCCAGCTGAACATCAAGTGTAAACTCTGCTTGCAGAATTGGTGTATTGGGAAGGGGCGGCCAGAGGAGGTTGGACCAAGTGTGGTTACTTAGGAAACAGACAAAAGCAAAACCCCTGAGTTGCTGCTTTAAGAGGTTTCTCAGAATAGGTCTACCCATTACGGTTGATGCTAGCACACAGTGAAAGATATTTTTCGTATTAAGAGCTTTTTCACTCACATATGCTTTCAGTTGAAGCTTAACTGCAAAGCAAACAGTTGAAGTTCCTGCAGTTAGTTCTGGAGAAGTGCCACTGACCTCTTTACTTTCAGTCAGTCATCGGTCCCAGCCCCACCAGTCATCTCAGCCCCAGAGGACTCTGCTGCAGCACGTGGCTCAGTCGCAGACAGCAACGCAGACTTCTGTTGTGGTGAAATCTATTCCTGCATCCTCCACTGGTGCCATTACCCATATCATGCAGCAGGTTGGATCCTTTCTTTTCCCAGCAGTCTGTAAACAGCAGTAGGTCATATAAATTACGTAGGACCAGGGCTTGTTCTGAGTGTATATATCATGGTGCTGCCACCAAAAATGTTCAGCATACAGGCAAATTAATGATTTTAATATCACTTCAATAGCCATAAGCCAAAGGAGAGGAGGTTTTGATTAAATATTAGAAATAAATTCTTTACTGTAGGGGTACTTGAGGTACTGGCACGGGTTGCCTAGGGAAGTTGTGGATGCTGCATCCCTGGAAGTGTTCAGGGCCAGGTTGGATGGGACTTGGAGCAACCTGGTCTAGTGGAAGGTGTCTCTGCCCATGACAGGGGTGTTGGACTAGATGTTCCTTAAGGTCTTTTCCAACCCAAACCATTCTGTGATTGTGGTTCGATGGTGAGGGTGGTTGTAGTACTGCAATGGCCTGAGCTCTTTAGGTTATGTTGGTAGTGTGGGGGAAGAGGGCTGAAATGGAATCTGGTCAGTACACAAAGCACAGTGTCTTTTCCATTTGAGGGCTTTAGTTTGTGAATAGGAAAACTTCTCAGAATCAAAAACTCAGATCACATTTAGATCAGTACTGTGGGGATCCCAAACACTTCAAACAAACAGTGCAGCTTCTGGTCAAATCTTGCTGAAGCCACTTGATTGACTTTGATCAGGAACTGCTCAACTCTGCAGTGCTTTAACTTGTGGGAGCTTCAGCTGCAGTCCAGAACAGCACTGTTTTAGAGTTATAAACCTATGTCAGGCAGTATATTTTCACAGGTGTGAGATTAGGCTGCTTCATCTTGCTAACACCATTTGTCAGTACATTTATACATTTTGGTTTACAAAGCATAGATTGCTTTTTCCCTCAAAAAATCAAATGTTTGTGTAATGCCCAAGAAAAATTGCAATACAATTTTGAGAAAGGAAGGAGAAGAGAGGATCTCTGCTGAAATAGGACAGCCTGTAGTTATATGGGGCCTTGCAGAAGAAACCATAGAGAATATGACTAGGCTTTCAAGGGGCAGAATAAAAATTTATTGTGCAGAGAGATTCTGGCTTTAATGAGGAGCTACTGGCTCAGCCACCTGCTACTTCCTGCTGCTTCATATCCAACTGCCAGGCAACCCAAGGAAGCTTTGAGCCTCAGTCTGATACAAGCGAGATCTACATAATCCCACTGAGGGTTAGTTGTGGAGCTCATGTTCTCACATAGAGATGTACCACAGTTTAACATGATAGTAATAGCTCTTGATTGCTTATATATTGTGAAATATCCATGTAAGAGTATCTTTTTATACATGAATTAGGAGTCTGTAACAGTAAAAAAAGTTAAAGTAGTCCATCTGAAACATTAAAAATTATTTCTAGATTGTGCATTCTTATATTTCTCTTCACTAACTTGCTCTAAATTCTTCTTCTTAAGGCCTTGAGCAGTCACACTGCATTTAGCAAACACAGTGAACAACTTGGAACTGAGGAAGGAGAAGTGGAAGAGATGGACACCTTAGATCCTCAGACTGGCCTGTTCTACAGATCTGCCCTGACACAATCGCAGGCACAAAAGCAGCAAAAACTGAGTCAGCCGCAGCTGGAACAGACTCAACTGCAGGTGAAAACTCTGCAGTGTTTCCAGACTAAGCAGAAGCAGACAATCCACCTGCAGGCTGATCAAATCCAGCACAAACTCCCACAAATGCCCCAACTTTCCATAAGGCATCAAAAGCTAACCCCCCTGCAGCAAGAGCAAGCACAGACCAAGCCAGATGCACAGCACCCCCCACACCATATGATGGCCAAAGAAAGGCAACTCCCTACCTTAGTGGCACAGCCACAGCAAACTGTAGTACAGGTGCTTGCAGTAAAAACCACACAGCAGCTGCCCAAACTGCAACAGGCACCAACGGCACAAAAAATCTACGTGCAACCCCAGCCCCCCCAGAGTCAAATGCAGCTACCTGCCTCTTCAGAGAAACAGCCAGCAAGCCAGGTAACGGAATATTGATAGCATGCAAAATACACGTCGCTGTTCAAGGAAAAAAAATAAAACACCGACCCTGTCGCTGTAGCAGTGTTTTGTCCTGGCAAGAGAGAATCCCTCATTCCGCTGGTAGTAATTACCCCATCAGAAGGTTGACACTAGGAGAGAGAAGCACATGTTATAGGGGAAAAATCCATAGAGCTCACAAACGTGTTTTGTTGGACAGTTTTTATTAATTTCAGCCACCACTGGTGCATGGAATTTGTCCCTAGTTATTTTCTTTTAATTTTTAGATATGACACATTATTAATTTCCATTCCCATAGCACTTTTTATTTCTGTAGAAATAAACATGAATATACTGCAGTCTCCTAAGGCTCTCCATTGTTCCTCTTCCTTTGTAGTTCACATCTTCCTGAAGTTATATGGCTTTCATGTATAGGAGTAATTTGATTTTCCTTGGGAGGGAAAAAGGTAGAGACTGAGGAACATGGAAAAAAAAATGTATTTTAAGTAACTCCAGAAAAGTAAAAATTTTTTTTGGCCCTTTTAGGAATAGATGTGAAAACTAGCAAACATCCCATGGGGCTGTGAATCCCAAAGGAAAATTAGGCTGCTGTGGTATTATACTGCTACAATCCTTATATAGCAGCCTAAAAAGCTGCTTTTTCCCAGGCTTCAATTAACTGTTGCCCTGTCATTGCTAATTCCTTTGTTAAAACACTGAGTTTCAATTGTCTTCCTAATAGCAAGTATGTTGTTTGTGCCATTCTGTCCTTGGAAATATTGATTAGGGTTTCAATAAAAAAAATATTAACTGTAATATGCACAACAAAAATTTGATTTTCAGGTGCAACACAGAGATAACTTTTGAGGGGCATGAGCCTCCTTCTGTTTCAAAGGTAGCAGGTGGCAGTTCTGTGCCCAAACTGGCATTGCTGGTTACCAGCCTATTTCCCATGCAGGCATCCACGGAGACAGCAGTAGCAGATATATTGAGAGTGTCTATGGTGGAAGCTCAGATTGATGCAAACATAGAACATACGATAGTGGATCCCCCAAACAAGGCCACGTCCACTAGTAAACCTGCTAGTGAAGCAGAGTCGTCACCTTGTACCCAGGGCCCGAGGGTGGCTGCAGTAGGGATGACGGCACCTTCCATCCCCCAGCAACAGACACATGCAGAGTCCAGCTCAAGTCCTCCTGCTGTTGGTCCTACTTTAACAGAGAGGAAACTCGATGCACAAGGAATACCTGCAACAAACCAGTTTATACACATTCAGAATATATCACAAAAGAAAGCTGAAGAAAGCTCGTCAGAAATTGTTGTCCAGGTAAGAGAAGACAGAGCAAATAAGGCAAAGATTGAGCAGAGCAAACACGTGTCTGATGCGATGATAGTCACTGAATGATGTTAGAGTACTTGTGGGTTTATTCCCCAGGTTTTGGTTCTGTTTCTACTCTTAGCTTGCAGTTGATTGCTATGTTGAAGTGTAATTCTTCTTAACTGGGCTCAGGTTTCTCTAGTACTGTATCATTCACTCTGTCCTCAGTGTCTTCCTTCTTCTGTTAAGAAAATGACCAAGCTCATCTCATTTTACTAAGTATTGTCATTTGAAATGCTTAAAACTGCTTCAACACTTAGTATGGAGTTATGTTCTAGAATCTTGTATATTATCTATTAAAGCTGCTTCTGAGTATAAAATTAATGACATATTAGGGTTGTGCTTACTGGAAAAGTTCAGCAAATAAGGTCTGAAATCAGAAAAATGCTTTTTCATTTCACCTAGGATCACACTTACCACTTCTGAGATAAAATTACTATTGATCTGTAGCCTAAATGCTTGGAATCATTGCCTAACTGCTATGCTTGATATTTTCATTGATTCTGCTGCCTTAAATATGATGGTTTATATTGTAATAAGTTGTCAGAATGTCAACTGAGAAGGTATTTAAGTCTTCCAAGTATTATAATGTGAATCTTTGTAGACAAGTTGGCATGGCATATGTTCACACAAATGGTAGTGTGGATTGAAATTGTTTTAATATGTATCATACTTGTGTTACAGTGAAAATGCTTCTGATGCGGGAAACAATTTGTGTACAGAGGTTTCAAATTTTTCATGCTACTTTGTGAAGTCTACTGGGGCTAACTTCTCTTTTGTAGAAATTACCGGTTTTGTATTCATTTTTAGTTCTCAAATAGACAAAGGTAGATTTCTGTTTTACTTCAAACCTGTGTATTTTGAGAATTTGTACTATTTATCATTGTGGCCTGCTACGAGCTGTTTCAAAAGTCAAATACTGCCCACAATTTCAGTTGTACAGTCACAGATTTAGTTTCTAACCTATGAAAGTATAAACAAAAATACACAATAACAATAATAATTATTATCATCTTAGAAATAAATAGCTATTTTGTTTCCTCAGCCTCTGAGTTGCAGCTCTGAGCAGGGCCAGAGCTTGTACTCTGTTGTATACAAAAAACATAGTCCTCCTGGAGTGCTTGGACAATGCTCTCAGACACCTGGTGGGATTCTTGGGGTTGTCCTGTGCAGGGCCAGGAGCTGGACTTGATGGTCCTCGTGAGTCATTCTAACTCAGGTTATTCTTCTATGGGCATGTCTTGTCTGAAAAAGATAAGGCTGAAGAAAATATTATCTCTGGTTTGGGTTTGCGGAATGGTGGATGATGGGCATTGGTTATGCTGTCACAGACCTTTAGGGAAGATCAAAGGCCAAAGATCACTGCCTGGAGAGCAAGATTATTCAAATTTTACCTTTCACAACCCAATCCAGTGAAAGGGTGCTTTGAAGCCTTAGGGAAAATTGCCCTTAGAAACCAAATAATCCCTTTTCCACGAATACTTGTGCTTGCACAGATGCCTTTACCTTTAAAATTGCTCGTTAAACTTAAATATTTTCTTTCTTTCAGACTATCCCTCACTATTCCATCCCTTGTCACTCCAGCTCCAATGTGGTGGTGGAACCCAGTGGGCTCCTGGAGCTCAACAACTTCACCAGTCAGCGCCTTGATGATGAGGAGACAGCAATGGAGCAAGATGTGGACAGTAGCACTGAGGACGGCACTGAGCCCAGCCCCTCTCAAAGTTCTGCTGAACAATCCTAAGGAATAGGGACACTGGAGTGCACTTTAAAATATCTTGGGATTTTGAGTATCCAAGATGCCCTTCTATTGTGATGTCTTAGAGCACTTTGCCTATTAGAATTGTTCATTGGATTCTTGAAGCATCAGTGTGTTTTAACGAGACAGTATTGCAAAAGCTGCATCTTGAAAATTGTTTTGGGGAAAAAAAAGAAGAGAAGATGTAGTTAACTGAGATTCAGTAAACCTGTGACAGTGGAATGTACTCCTGTTCAAAAACGAATTTGCAATGAATTCTACAGTTTGTGCTATTGAAGCCCTTGCCCAGATACTGAAACAGCTTTCAGTGAAAAGGGATCATTATTTTGCTGTGTCTTTTTAGCTGTTGAGCAAAACACCATCAAAAAATTTAAAAAAAGAGAAAACATTTAATAAATATTTTTATTTTCAAATAGCATGTGAGAGAAAAAATGTCTCTGACAGTGCTGGAAAAGCCCCAGGAATTTTGGAATTGGTTAGCTTTCTTGCACTCATGCTCACTTAAAAATTTTTTTCAGAAGACTAAAAATATTTTTTTTTTAATTCTTGTTGATGAACGTTTGGAAATAAGCAAAATAAATCACTAACTCGTAGCAAAATGGGTTTGCTAGTGGAGTTTTGTTTTCATGCTTTACAAGAAGTAGGGTAATGGTAGATGAGGCATTTCTTTGTGCCATAAGCACACAAAATGCTCATCTACACTTGTTAACCTTTGATTATTTATTTAAATATAAAATTGAAAGTGAGACAAGTTGTTGAAAAAGCTCCTGTGAAACAGGCAGTTGTATTAATTCTAGTACAAACCAGGAAGGAGGTGTCTTTTGCTATTAATCGGTTTTTCAAAATTGGGGATAAATAGTTCAACATCTTTCCAAGTTGAACTTGAGAATTTAGAAGTGAGCTAAGACTTTTAAAAATCTATATTTTACTCTTACATGCTGTTTTTAAAGTTGACCATCTGGGGAGTTTAAAAGCTTAAATGGATATACAGTGGTAGGTTTCCAGAATTAGCCTTACGCCTTGGCTTGTTGAAGCAATACATTGGGGTTTTGTGATAGTTACAAGTCACAGAGAGCGGTTTGGGTTCAGATGGGACAAGAGAACCAGTTTTAATACATTCTGGTAATCAAGACAATACTTTTTTTTCCAAAATGTATATAAACCCATGTTTTTAACTGTTTTGTATAGATCTCATTTTAAATAACTAAGCATTTTATGACTTTGACATATCATTTAATTGTATATACATGTATAAACCTAACTGCCCACGTTTTGGTGCTGAAGTACTACTGTAAGTAGATTTCATCCAAAGTCTAATACAGCTTTTTGCGTCAGTCTTTTTTTTTAAGCTGTCATTTTACTTCTGATATTGTAGTTAAGGTTAAATTCCAATTGGAGTAACTTAAAAAATACAAACCCTAAAAACCATTTATCTTACCTGTCCTGAGTATCCACCTATGTTAGAACTCGCAGTAACCTCTAGAGGGGGCTCTTGGTTTTCGCTAACCTCAGTTATCATCTAAATTAAGTCACTAGGACCTTCATATACTTCTTTTTTCCTTCTGTTTTCTTTCTCCATCAGCTTAGTTCCAAAATAATGTTGTTTATAATTGTGGAGAAGTGTTCTGATAAACTTGACATGCAAATATTGGAATAGTGGGTTATGAAACATGATTTTTGTGTTACCTTTATATTGAAATAAGTATTGGTTTGGGTTCTGCTGTCCATAGTGCTCAGGATTGAAGAGAATAATATGTTATAAATGAAACATCTCACATTTCTTTCTTTAGTTAAATGATATCCCTGCCAGTATGTCATTGTAGGTAGTTCAGGTTTTGATAATTGTTCAGGAGTTTTTACTCTTATTTTAATGAAATCACAGCCATCAACAAAAGTGAACAAGCTATGATCTAAGTTGTGAAAGTTCCACATTGCTACAGAATGACAAAAAGTGGCTCAATACTGATGTTATTGGCAGTGAACAGTCGGTTGTGCTTTGCATAAGTCAGTGTAAGGACTGGCCTGTATTTTCATATCCAGTTATGAAAGGCCCAAAGCAGGTGACACACACAGTTCTTCTGGCTTGTATCAAATTTTCATTGTCACATGGGCTCTTGCAGTGCTTTGAGTGTCCCTGGCATATCTAGGACTGGAAGGCCATGAGAATGTAAGAGAGAGCAAGATTTTTCTTAAGCATTTGTGACCAAGAACATTGCCCTAAGTTACAGTTTCAGTTTTAGGCTGGCTCTCCCCAGCCAAGAATAGATACCAAGAAGTGGCCTAAGGTGAATTCAACACCTAATGCATTCACTATATTGAGTTCTGGTCCAGTTTATTCTGATATTTATGTAAGACTTTTGTTTGCCTCTGTAGTGATGACTGGAGCAAAGGTATGGACAACTACAGTGGACTATTTGACAGTTCTTTGAAGACAGCATATTGTTAAACAAGTGAAAGCTTTTCATGTTTCTATGAGAAGTGATTGATTTCAGGTTGGCAAGTTGAAGCACATGGTGGGGATGTCTAGGGATGATGTGAGAAACTTGGAAGAAGGAGCTTTGGTAATCAGTGTGTTCATTCTTGACACTCTTCTCTTGGCTGCTTTCCCAAATTTCAACTCATTTTTCTTCAGATTCTTTTACTGAATTTGTCTGTTTCAGCACTTCACTATATGAATACCTTTACAAATAAGGAATACACAAGATGACCTAAAATGTAGGGTAGATATGTTAATTTTTTTTTTAACTTGATTTTTGATAATGACAGTAAGACGAGGTGCTTGCAGCATTTCGCCTTCTCTTCTTTGCTTGAACTCCAGGCATCACTGCCTGTTCTTTTGTCCTGCCTGGCAGATGGGCAGCTTTTTCCTACCTGCCCTTGAGGTACTGCATCCCCCTGCAGCCATGTATCCACTCCTCAAAGCCCCATAAATATCAGCAAACTGCTAAAAATAAAATGTCAGTATGTAAGATAATATTTGCATATCCCATCTCCCTCATAAGCTGCATTTCCATTCCTGAAATTAATTTGATGTCCTTCCTTGGAATAGAAGGAAGGGTAGGTATGGTGGTGATAATTTTGGTACTGGGAATTAGCAGGCACTAGGCTTGTGTCTTATCAGGAAGCTGTGGATAAATTGTAGAGCAAGTGCAATGGCATTAATGAGTTGCTTTGAATTCAGCAGTTTAATGAACATGCTCTGGCACCGCAGTAACACACATGCATTTTCAAAAAAGGATGCTAAGAAAGTGAACTGAAGTTAGAGGAAGTACTGAAACTATGGGGAATTTGTGTGTTTTAAAGACACACGGAATCACAGAGGACTGCATGTTTTCTGGAAAGGTTAAACTATTGGGGTGAAAGTATTTTCAGTCTCAGTCCTTCTCTCACTGACAAAACAAGCTTTTGAAATTTCAGGGCAAAATACAAAAAGGGCCCATAGGGCCCTTGAACAGAACACATGACTAAATCAATGGGATTAAAAAAACAAAAACAAAAACCTACCTGAAACCTTTTAAAAAATCAAAAATCTTTAATTAAGACTATATGCTTTTGTTTCTCATGCATAAATAGTTCCTGAAGTCTAAGGATTTCACAGGTGAAGGTGGTTGTGCATCCCCACAGATGCACACAAAGGCAGATGGTTTCAGCTTGGCAACATTCAATCCAGAAAAGATTGATTGTAATTTAGGATGATGAACTAGAAAAATACTATTTTGGGGTTTGCCTGTATTGGGAAAGAAGTATGTTTAGCACCTGTGTGTCTATGCTGGGCTCCTTTCTCTACATTTTGAAGTAAACCATGAAGAATGTTTGCTAACAGCCTGTGCACGGTTTCCTTTCCACACTGTTGGACTGAGTTTTTCCCCTACTCAAGGTCTGTCCTGAGAATCTTTGAATCTGTTTTCTTCCAGTAGAAAAGAAACACTTACCTTATGATAAATTCAGAGTTTAACATAGCTTATCAAATAGAAGGTTAGGGAAGAAGTACCTTTAGGTGTGTTTGTGGGTTCCTTTGCAAGAAGAAATTGTCATTGGGGCATTTCAGGCTGGTATAGAGGCAGAGTACCATCATCAAATGATTTGGGTTGGAATGAACCTTAAAACTCATCCAGTTCAACCCTCCAGCCATGGGTAGGGACACTTTCCACTAGACCAGGTTGCTCCAAGCCCCATCCAACCTGGCCTTGAACACTTCCAGGGATGGGACAGCCACAGCTTCTCTGGGCAGCCTGTGCCACGACCTTGACACTCTGACAGTAAAAAAAAAGGAAAAGTACGCTTGAAAAAAAAAAATCAGTAGTAAGAGGGAGGATAATTAACTGGGATTGACAGGGGGTATAGTGTTTTCTGTCATTTGCAGTCTGTTCTCTCCAACCAGCAGAGATGCTACAGGTTGAAATCTAGTGGCCCTGTATCTCCGATACTGGCAATGAATTGAGAGTTGTATTGGTATGCTAAGGATTTAAACTGGGAGAAAAAAATTAAAAAAAAAAAAAAAAAAGAGAATTTGGTGGTACCTTAAAGCATGTAGAGCTATGACTGGCATGTGGAGATGCTTAGTCATCTTGGATGGGTTGGGGGGGGTGGTGTTTTCACTGTACTTTGGTGAAAATTTGTTGAAGTGTTAAAATAGGAAAATCTGTACCTGGGAACTTGGTCATTAATTCTAGAGAAAAGAGTCTTTGAATTATTTGGTGCAGAAAAGATGTTAAGAAGTTTTTAAGCACTGTGGACTGAAGAGTAACCAAATGCTCTTGAATCATTTTTGAAGCCCAGGACTGCCCACAGGAGAGGGTTGAAACAGGATGATTTATAAGGTCCTTTCCATCTCAAACCATTCTGTGATTCTGTGAAGACTGTTAGAAATGTCCAACAAATACTCCAGATCTGGTCCTACTCAAAACTTCCTATGCTTTTAGTGTTGCTCAATCCTTGGCCTCTTTTGAAAAACAAGGGGTTTTTTTAGTGTTTTTTTTTGTTTGGTCTTGGGGGTTTCTTTTTTAGGTTTTTTGATGTTTTCATCAGGTTTCCAGCTCAGTAAGTTTTTTAGCAGTTTTGAAATTTTCTGTGATCCTGTTTTCTGTAGCTGCCTTTATTAAATGAATTTAGAAAAGCTACTCTCGTCACCCAACTGGGAGTGGGTGATTAGGACCATGGGCTTTTTGGGCTATCATTGAACCCTTCAGACAGTGGTAGGCACATCAGCCAGTCTCTCATGGACTACAAATGGGATTTAAACTCCATAGAATGGTTTGGCTTGGAAGAAAGGAACCAAGATAATCTAATTTTGTCACTTGGATGCCCAGACTACATAGCATGAATCCTTTTTGATGGCACTTCTACTAAAACTTCAATAATCCTTACTTGTAAGAGCCTCATTTTTTACTCACTAGAGCAAACATTGTTCAGAAATTATCTTTTATGGGAAAAAAAATCAGCTTGTTACAGCTCTTGGCCAGAACTGTCCCAGAGGCTCATAGATCTCCAGTACTTTGAGACTTCCTTCATGTCAGGCTCTACCAGAGACCAACTAAAGGCTCTGGAAATCTCTTTGCACAGGCTTTTTGTGCTGTTAAGGATGCTGCCCAAGACTTGCATACAGCAAGGAGCTGGGAACAGTTCTTTGTGCTCACACATCACTGAGGTTGGCAGGAACCTCTGGAGATTATCTGGTCCAACCCTCTTGCTCAAAGCAGCATCAGACTGCTCAGGACCATGTCCAGCTGGGTTTTTGGAAACCTACCATGATGGAAACTCAACAGCTTTTTCCAGTGACCACCCGCGCACTCTTTTTTCTTCTTTCCTAGTATGTGCTGTGTTTTCTGGTTTTTCTCTTGGTTTGTTTTGGATGTGAAATAGAAATACTATATTTGTTGGTCTGAGAAGAGGCTAACAACAGCATGAGAACAAACCACAAGGAAGAAGCACAAATTTAGTGAGAATGAAGTGTTGTAGCTGCAGTGTTCCCAGAAATAGGGTATTTGTTTTCCTCTCCAGACTTCAGCTTGTTCAATTCTCCCTGCCACTTCTGGACTGCAGAGACACAAAGGTACTAACAAAACACTGTAATCAGATGTCACTTTCTAGTATTTCTTAATATTAAAAAGGTGTCCAGAGAAGGATTTGAATGCTTGGAAGTGGTTTTTCCAACTGCATCAGTCCACAGTTGGATGTAATAGCTGTTACTGAGCATTGTGTAGCCTCCTTTTTTTGCATGAAAATATATAATATAGATCCATAGGTGACCATGGCACAGTTTCAGCTCTTGATTTACGGCTTTTGTTCAAATCTACCACGTAAATGTGGCACATGCAAGCCCAGAATGACTAATTTGAGAACTGGAGGGCTGCCTTCCCTGTGAAGCAGGAATTTTGGTCAGGGCGGAGCCTTGTTATAGCCATTCCTTGAGGGTGCACAAACTCATTTGGTTGCAGACTGTGCTCCCCTCTGAGTTTGTCCTGAGGGATGCATGAGTTCTCCTGCAATAAACAGAATTGAGGAGACCCAAATCATAATACAAATCTGCCAAACCATCTTAAGACAACCCAGGAAGATGCTGCAAAGCACCGCTTGCTCAGTACAGAGAACACAGGATAACACTTTACTACAACTAATTGTTATCAAATGGCTGTATTAGAAATAATTGCTATGAAGTTCAACTGATAGTAGGGAATGGACTCAGTGAGCAATTTTCTCATCTGATCAGCCACTGTGAAAGTACCACAGGGCTTGGGGTTACTTTTGGTTAGGGTTAGCACAGGTGCTTTATGGAAAGTTATTGTTTGGAAATAAAATAGGAACCTCAAGCTGAAATAAACTGGGGTTGAGGAACAGGAGTTGCAAACTTGAGGATAAATGTAGCCCAGATCCTTTAAATTCTTTCAATCAAGGTGCATATGGCACAAGGACAACTCTGGCCCCAGAGCTTTAGTCCCGTTGCAAAAGTTGGGTAGAAGAATTGATCTGGGAAATTGCTTGATTTGGATGTATGTGGTATGTACAGATGGATTGTGGGAAACTACGGTGTACAGATGCCAGCAGAACAACTGGAGGGGAACTACCAAAATCCCTTACAGAAAGCTGCAGCTCCTGTTATGGTGAGACACAACCATGGTTTGCACCTAGATGGTTGATTTGGTAGTGGTACCCTTGTTTGCAAAACTTACAGGAACTCAAAAAGTTACCAAGTTCCTGACTGAGGTGGACTATGCCCCACATTACCTCTTTTCTCCTTACCTTCCACCCCTAGAAAATAAAGTTTAAATTACCCACCTTCATTCTTAAAGCTACTGGAAATCACTTTTCCTGTCCAACAACTTTTTTATGAGAGTGAGTAATTTGTTTTCATTACAAATCACATTCTTGATCTTGGTTCAGGCAGAAAGGGTGTCCTTTGTGTGATTTCCAAAGGACTTCATGATTTCCCTTTCCCTTCTCTGTCCTTTTCATCCCGGACTTTGTGGTCATATTGTAGTAATCTACAGCCTAGAGATTAGCAGGGCAGCAGTAATGTACAGAATGGAGGTTCTTAGGTCAAATCTAAATTAAATTCCCCTTGGAAATTGCCAAGAAATTCCTTAGTTGCTTAGGATGACTGTAGAAAAGCATGAGACAGCTTCCTCACCATATGCCTAGAAGATCTGCATTTCCATGTCTTGGAGACTGCCTCACAGAACTGAGGGAGGGGACACTGGAACAGGCTGTGGTGGAAGTGGTGGAATCGCCATCCCTGGCAGTGTCCGAAAGGTGTGAACATGGCTTGGTGGTGAATACGGCAGTGCTGAGTTAACAGTGGGACTCAGTCTTTTCCAACATAAACAATTGTGTGGCTTATGATTTGGAGGAGGGCGTGTGGCGCTCTTACTGCATGGCACAGACCAAGGTGTTGATGTTGTGTTACACATGCACATTTTCTTTGGAGAGACACATGAGTTACTGCACAGGTCAGTGGAGTTCATGGGGCCATTGAGAAGCAGGAAGGAAGAAAGGGAATGCCTTCTGTAGCCTGGTGAGCTCAGCAGGTGAAGTGACACATAAGCTTGCAAACTTCAGGTTGTCAATCACACCACTGAGAGATGTGGTGATATCAACCATGCAATCATTACGACTCTTCCATGGGATGTGTAAAGAGTCCTGGATGTGATGAAATTAAGCAGTACAAAAGCAAAGACAGACATTATAATGACCCCCAAGGACCTGTGGAGTCTTCTGTGAGGAAACTAATGCGCCTTAATCCTTCACCTTGTTTTTTGGCAGGGTGCTACACAGTCCTCCACAAATAAATGAGTCCACACTGTAAAAACATTCCCCATTGCTGGCCATCCCATCTGCTGCCATATCCAATGGCACTGTCCCTTAAAGCAATGACAGCTTCTGCATTATTTTTTGAGCTCACTCGTGAACCCTGGAATATAACAGGCAATGGAAACACCAGGATGCACTTGGACAGACTGCACTTTATTCCTACGGAAAATGGTGATTGTTTCTCTTACAGACTTAAGAATCTGTTTCTAACTCATGTTTTAACTTTTTGGTTTGATGTTTTATGAAAATTCAAAGTCTTGTGATTTGAGCCCTCTTTTTGTTATATTCCACCCATCCTGCTGATCATAATATTTCTTGTAAAGTCCCAAGTTTCTACCAAACCAGTGCAAGAAGCCCAATGACACAGAATAGTCTCACTCCTGAAATTCTGGTGTGTGTCCTTCTGGTATGACTTGTCCATCAGACTTGTCTTCTGCTTCCCCTGGCCAGATGTGTTTTGTAATAGCAACTTAAAATAACGTAACACTTGCTATTGCTGCTGTTGGAGTATCACCAAAATGTTGTTTGGTACTTCATTTCTGCATTTCATTTCTTGATACCAAAACAAATTTTCCAACTCGGGAGAGCTTAGTGTAGACATCTTCTGGTTGGCTTGGCAGGGACCCAGCCTACAGAGGTCCATAACATGTTCCATGCTGTGCAAAGTGTCTTGGCTACAGTTTTGTTCCTCTTAGTTTGCAGCTGCAACATCCCCACTTTGCTATTGTGGGGTGTTCAAATTTTTCCTGTTCTTTCACAAACATTTGAAAAATTTCTTCTTAATGTTAGTGCCTTGTGCTGGGCCATCTTCTCCTCACCAGAGAGGAGTCACCAGGGGGACTGCTTGTGAAAGAAACTCTCAACCTCGCTCCTGCTTCCTTTTCCTTACAGTCTCATATTAGCACACAGATTTAGTTTTCTGTTACTATTAATTACTATTTTATTAGTATTCAGGTAACACCAGTCCCTTCTGAAATACGTAGGATACTGCCTGTTTGTGCAATAAAAAAGCAAGAGTCTCTGCAATTTCTAATGCACTAAGGACAAAGAGTAGCTCAGGGCCATGAGTAGTGTGGATGGGTTAAACCACAAAACTAAAGGCCAATTAAACTTCGTATTTCACAGAATCACAGAAAGGCTTGGGTTGGAAGGCACCTTTGAAATCATCTCATTCCAACCCCCCTGCCATGGGAAGGAACACATTCCACTAGACCATGTTGCTCCAAGCCCCATCCAGCCTGGCCTTGAACATTTCCAGGGATGGGACATCCACAGCTTCTCTGAGCAGCTTGTGCCAGGGCCTCACCACTCTCTGGGAAATGAGTTTCTAATCTAAAAGTCTCCTCTTTTAGTTTAAAGCTGTTGTCCCTGGTCCCCCCTGGATTTCCATGGATTTCTCTGCCACAGCATCAATTTCTGTTTGCTTTCAGGTACAGCTACTCAGAATTCATTGTTTCATATGAAAAAAGTAAATAGTTTTGCCAAAATAATAGAACTTCATTATAATGGAAGTGCAAAAAGCCTGCTGTTTGGGAAAGAATCACTTGTTTAATGGGATAATTCATTTTTGAAACATGAGCCCATGATGATGTATGTATCTGTTTTTCTTTTATGAATGCTGAAGGACTTTACTGGCAGAAAATGTACGTGAGTTCTGAATTCAACATATGATTTCACTCTGTCCCCCTCAAAAACATATAATTATTGACGTAAAAGACAAATCAAAGGGTCAGGTGTCTTTATTGGATGCCACCTACATGAAGCTCTCTAGGAGTGTAGCCAGGCTTCTCCAGCCATGCTGCAAGCTGCCTCTTGTTTTCCAGGAGTGTAAACAATCCCATGCAGGTGTGTCACAGCAAACCTAAGCCAGAACAGCCCAAACTGCATCATGCTGTAAATGGTTTCCTGTGAAAAACAATACCTAATCAGTTTTTATGTTGCAGTTTGTGTGGGGTGGCAGGCTGGTCTTCTTCATGATCTCATGACAAAAGAAATAGCTCAAAAAAATCAAGTTAATACCAGAAAATCCCCAAATTATTTAATCTGGTCATGCCGTGTACCATGACATTATAAATATGAATCTTTCACTATGAGAATGAATTCTTCACTATGGGGTTAGAACTAGATGATCTTTAAGGTCCCTTTCAAACCAAATCATTCTGTGATTCTATGTGTCAACTGGAATAGAAAAGTTATGCTTTTTACCAATCTGCATTTAATTTCTTATTCTGCTGTTCACGAGTCTCCCATACTCTGCTTTTACAGGTGAACTTTCGTAATAGAACTTGTAAGCACAAAAGGCTTGTGCTGAAGCAAGGAAGACTGTGCTGGATCCGAGTGACGGGAACATCCCCTAGCAATGATCGGTTTTGTATCAGTGCTGAACTGCCAGTCTAAAAGCCACAAGGGAGTGTTGTTGTTTTGGGGAAAATGTGTTAACCTCACCAAACTGTTCAGATGGTGGGAAACACAGCTGGACCAGCTGTGGCTTCCAAGTGAAGAAGTATGCAGGAGTCCTTTTTGTGTAGCCTATGGAAAAAAACCCACATGAATGGCTGTAGTGGACCAATATCTTGCCTCTCACCAGGACCCATCCCACTACTGTCTCTCATGTGCTGACCCAACAGTATGATGCAGTGTGAGCTCCGCCTCAGCTTGGCACATTTATAATAATGTATTTCTTTTTCCAGTGGAAAACTGTTATAATAACAGGGCAGTTGTGATTTTGTGTGTATGTGACACATCTCTATGATATGGCAGCTGGGGACATGGTTTAGTGGTGAACACAGTGATGCTGGTTTAAGGAGTACTCAACGATCTTAGAGGACTCTTTCTAACCTTAATGACACTATGATTAGTGTTTTCCTTATCCTCAGGCCCGACTTCAAGGAAACACCAGTAGGTTGCTGATCAGTTCCCTCCTTTGGGGACAGTATGCCTTTATGATGAAGAGGCTTAACAAGGGCTCGCATCACCAGAAACTCTGTGACCCCAGGCTAATAAATCACTTGCTCTGCTCTTCACCTTGGCTCCCCAAGCCTTTGGCCATCTACGTTCTCCACAGGGTAGTGTAAAGATAAAATCCATTTGTGATTCTGAGTTGCTTGGATACTGTTGGTACTTAGGGCAAAATTAAAAGTACATAAATAGAAAAATGCATCTTCTAGAGTCTTTTCTCTGGTCTCCAACCCTCCTCATGTAATTAACCAACTGCTGTGTCTTTCCTTGGGCCAGTCTGACATCCTGAGCTGCTGCTCATCTGGTGTCCTCACTCAGCAGCTCTCCACAGGGCCCTGTAACTTCTCTCCCTAATTAGCAGCTTTTAACTGGCAAATCATCACTCTCTTCCAGCACAATTCCTCCCGTCCCTGATGTTCCTGGCAATGCCTGAAGAATAAGACCCAACTGACATCCTCTTCCAGGGCTTTCCCCACACTATCTGCTCCTCAGAGGAAGTTGTGCTGAATTTTAGCCTTATTTTGTTATTAGATTATACGTTATTTATATAAAGAGAGATTCTCTGACTATCTGTCTATAACCTTTATTACTTAATTCAAGTCTGAGTTTATGAATTAGACTAAAAAATCCATACACGTCATAGCTATGACTGTACAAATACAACTATGCAGTGAAGTCCAAGGTGTTTGTAGTTCTGAGACAAGATAAAGTGTTTTACAGGGTTAGGTTCAGATGATTTATCTGGATTCAAAGGGAGTGTACATCAACCAGTCCATGCTACTGGTAGTAGAGCTCCACTGGTTGAAACCTGCTTATGAGTTTCAATTCCATTAAATTTTAGTATTTTAAACTGCCTTTTGCTCTATTCCCAAATGATCTTCCCACTACATAGAAGGTCAGGAGGTACCACTTTGGTGACTATAAACGAACTGGAGGTCATCCTGGCTTCTTCTGAATTTTCAAAAGCCACTTTTATCTTTTGTTATTCCCCTTCTCCTGACTTACAGCCATACACGTGGTCCCAGTAGCCTAACTTCCTGGGCTACAACCCTCCCAGTAAGCCAAACAAGGTCAGAGCACGGTCACGTGGTTGTCAAGACCTTAACTGTTAACACAACAATTGCTATTCGTGCAAAGCAACCTGAAATGGTTATTCACAGATCTGAGCACATGCTTCAGAGCAAACTCCTCCTGAGTGGAAGCCCTGAAGCAAAACTCACCATTTTGCTCAAATGCAAAAAAAATAATTTCTTTATACAACAAAGCAAAATCTCACTTGAAAATTATAGAATCACATAATGGTTTGGGTTTGAAGTGACCTTAGAGCTCATCCAATTCCACCCCCTACCTTCCAGTTTATCAGGTTGCTCCAAGCCCTGTCCAACCCAGCCTTGGACACTTCCAGGGATGGGGCAGCCACAGCTTCTCTGGGCAACCTGTGCCAGGGCCTCACCACCCTCACAGGGAAGAACTTCTTCCTAGTATCCAATCTAAATCTACCTGCCTTCAGCTTAAAGCCTAATCCATGTCTTCATGTCACTGGGTTCTTTGTTTTAGGCTTTAAATGGTTAACTTCACATCTTAGCTGGTCTTTTTCATCCTTTTGTAGCTGATCATAAATGCAGTGCAGTGAATTCCATTTATTAGATAACATTTGTAGGGTACCTCAGATGTGAACAGTATTTTATATATTGTCTTACCTACTGGTAAGACGTACTCCCTGTCTAGGACACTTTGAAATCTAAAGTAGTCAAGTTAAACACATGGCAGGGCATGAGAAAATATTTCATCACACGGATTATGTGAGGTTGCCAGGGATTAGAAAAGAGGAGTGCTGCTTGGAGAACTGAATTTTAAGCAGTGCTTTGAAGAAAAGGGGACGTTTGACAGATGAACACAGAGAAAGGGCAAAGGCACAAGGCCAAGAATGTGCAGAGAAAAAAAAGAAATTAGATGAGAAGATAGAGATAAGCCAGTGTACTGTGAAATAACAGTCTGGATTTTGGTCCTGGGTGGAAGAACTCCAGTTATGAAGGTTGGAGTAGTGCAGGTAGAAAAGGAGAGGTCTCAGGACAGCTCTGTTTATAACTTCAACTGTGTGATTGAATACCATGTGATTTGTTGGTATCCAAGAGGGAAGTGTGGACTTGGGAATGAAAGAAAAGCATGAGTGATGTGCTGCACCAAGGACAGAAAAGGAGGAAAAAGAGTCAGAGGTCTGTAAGTCAACCCAAGGTGAAGAGGTGGGATCTGGAAGGAAAATGTGTTCACTTCTGGGAACAAGAAGTGTGTTTGAAATGCAGGTCTTGGTAGTGAGAGGTCCCTGTGTCGAGACAGAGGGGGTAGAGAGGTGAAAACCCAGTGCCAAGGTCCATCATGGCTGGATGGCAGGAGAAGCATGGACGAAATACTTCAGGAGAGAAGGTGGATAGAAGGAAACATGGAGGATCAAAATCATGATCCAGCCCAACACCAATACACAGAATAAGATTAGAGATAAAGGAGCCCTTGCAGAAAGGTTTGTGAGAAAATGTTCAGGGACACCTTCTTCAACTTTGTTCTGTCAAAGACATTGTTCCCTCTGTCTTCTCCAATGTAGAGAGGACAACTGCTTCTGCCTGGATGTGGCCACTTTTGCTTATCATAGAATCATGGAATGGGTTGGGTTGGAAGTGGCATTAAAGATCATCTAGTCCAATTCCCTGCCGTGGACAGGGACACCTTCCACTAGATCAGGTGGAATTCCAAAACCATAAGTCTGTGCTTTTCCATTCTGTGCCTTATCCTTGATAAAATTCCCCTTCAGATAAATCTACACCTTGCAGAAACCTTGATGGCTTTTGTTGAGCATGACTGTTGCTTCCCTGTGCTCCCCTGTCTGTGTTCAACCGTCTGCCCCTTGCTTTATTCTTTGACTGTGAGTCAAGCAGACCCTCCAGCTGACCTTCATGGTGCTGCACTGATGCAGGAAAGCCATGTCCTGGTCTAGGTTTTCTGCCCTGGTAGCTGATGCAGAATGGGTTATCACCCTTCCTTGGCAGGACTGGTGGAGCTCTCTCCCTTGGGTGTAGCAATATGCATCAAAAAGAACACTCCACATTTATGTTGTTCTGATTTGTACAAGAACCTGAGTTAAAAATTAGCATCGTGATGTGGATTCAGGAATTGGTTTGGGGCACCTAGCTGGACACAGGATCTGAGAAATCTCCTGGTTTAGCAATATAAATGCAGAGAGAATGAGCTGTCTCCAGCAGCACCAACGTACCAGAAGAGAGCTACCAGCAACTGATGAGTGGGGAGGTGGGTGGATTAAAGACAGAAATAAAGAAACCCATAAAATTATTCAGGAAGACAGCTTTTTTTTTTTTCCCCCTTGTTTTTTTTTTTTTATGCCTGTGCTTGGTGCAACAATTCCCAGGAAAAAAATGAGGATAGAAAAATAACAGCCTTTTACAAGCCAAAATTTGATTATGTGTAGAAAAACAAACTCCTCTAACAGCAGCTGCTGTTTTATACGTTGGCCTTACAGCACATAGTATTATGAAACTTGGAATAATATTTAGCAACTGCAGTAATCCAGTTAATTTTTTTAATAGACGCTCACTTACATCCTGTTTATAAGATGTCTCTGAGCATCTGCAATATCACAAAGATGTATTGTCATGACAAGGTGATTAGAGGAGATTGTTTGCTTGGGGTGGTGGTGATTAATTATAGCTTAATTTACAGTCTAGAAAGTAAGTGAAGCATGTTAACACTTTGGTTGATAGGTCTTCAGCTAGCCCATGCTAGCCTGGGCCATTTGAAGACTAAACTCCGGTCTTCCTTTTTATTCTTGGTTTTACTCAAAATCAAGTCATTTTACAAGACTTTGTAATTTGTTTACATATCTGCACTACAGTTTTTGGCATTATTTATACTGTGTTTTGTTTGATGATATTACCCAAACCATGTAAATTGTCTGGAATTGAACTTGAGTGTTTATAAAAAATCTGGTATTTACCTTCAGAGCTCTTAACCCAGGAAGTCAGAACGAAATGGGAAATCAGGAGAGGATTGTGTAAAGATTCCAAGTTCAATGAAAATTTACCAGGTTATAAAGTTTTCTTCAGCAAACGCTCCCATGCTAGGATGTCCCAGAAGACATCTGTGCATGACTGAGGAATCTTACTCTGCTTGTAGGACTTGGAACTGGGGCCAAATGCTTGCACAACTACTTGAGTGGCTGCGGACTTACAACATAGGCAGGAGATGAAAAACTCCGTTTCTTACCAACCTGAGCCCTGAGCATCTTCACTGATGTTGGAGGCAGCGAGATGTAAGTCATCAAGTAGTTTAGCAAGGTGGGTGAAGCTTGCAGCCAGTTTCCATGCTGGTAGAGCTGATTTCATCACTTCTTGCAACAGAAGAAGAAAAAGCAGAGCAACAGCAGAGCCTGTGTCTCATTTGACCATCGTGGTGGCTGCCTTTTGCCAGTGGAGCATAGGGACAACCTGCATGGCCATAGTCTCTCCTCCACTCATCCTGCAGACAAACAAGAGGATTCTCTCCAAAGACCTATTTGGCAGCTGGAAACCGCCACCCTGAGCAGTTTGTACAGTAGTAGCCGGGAGTGTTTGTGATAGCAGCCAAACAACCCATGCTCCTGGAGTGCGGGAGTATGCAGGATCAAGTCCAAGATCAATAATACCCAGAAACATAACAATTAGCACACATGCACAATTAAACCTCCCTGCCCAAAATATCAGCTCAGAGCATGTATTTACCTACTTACACTTCCTACTAAAAATAAACAGATTAAAGACACAAACCTACTATGTGAGTAGGTACGGGTAAAAACATCGCATGTGAAGCGTAGCATGTGATATAAATTCCTCTGTGCAATGTGTTCAGGCTCCCTTCCCATCTCACTCTCCTTGCAGCACTTTGGATTGAGCTGCTGGACAATTCTTGCCAACAAATACCAGGGCAGTGTGTCTGCTTTGTGTCTATGTTGTTATCAATTATCTGCAGCTACTGCAGCCACATTTCCAGGCAAAAGTTACCAGAAATTCTTACCTTATTTGGGGTTTTTTTGCTTATTTGGTTTTCTAGTGTTTGTTTGTTTGCTGGAGACACCAGGTTAGGACTCAGGTCCTAAGTTTGTTTTCTGGCTTTGCCACTGGTTCACTGGCATTGTGGGAAACAGGTTGCACTCATGGCATGTTAGGGATGGAGGTTAGGATTACTTCTTTTGTCTTCTTTCTCTCAGGGAATTTTCTCTCATCTATTGCTAAGAGACAATAACAACCGGTACTTAAGAGAGACAAAAGAAGTAGCCAAGGAGAAGGGGCAGGAGTGCAGCTGGTGGGCATTCTCTTGGGAAGGGCAAAGATACCTCGAGATTTTGGCTGGAGTCATGAGGGGTTGGGCTCATCTCCTCTCTCTCCCTCTCAGCATCAGAGGAGGATTGTCGAGCTGTTGCTTACTGGGGGAAGAATTCGCTACCACTGCCGGAGCCCAGCCCTGCACTGCTTCTTCTGCTGTGGGTGAGCCTTTGCCCATAAGAGCAGCCACTGAACTGGGACCTTACTGGCACCCTGCCTCACTGGAAAAGGACCCTCGCCATCTGTTCGGGTGCTTCAGGGGAAAAGACCGGGACCCCACTCCCCTCCCCCTTCCTGGAGGGCACAACTCCCCAGCTGCGTGGGGCAGCTGCTGCAGAGGAGCCCGGCTGCAGCTGCCCAGCCTCGCTGCTTTCTGCTGCTGCCTCGGGCTGTTTTTGCTACACTGCAGCCCCGCAGCCCCTGCCTGCTGGGACACCCCGCAGCTCCTGCTACAGCTGCGGAGTTTCTGATACATTTTGTTTATTACTCTGGGATTTTGCTCACCTCTGCTGTTCCAGCTTGCTGCTTCCGAGGTTCCTGCTGCAGTCTATCTCGCCAGCCAGTGGGGCACCAGGACTGGCTGCACCCCGTGAGTTTGCAAAGGGAGCCCCTTTTCTCTCTCTCCCGCCGGCTGTGCCGCCATTACCCCCGTGTGGAGAGGCTGCTGAGCTCGCGCCACAGCGCCCCCTGCCGGCGCGGGGGAACCATCGCACCCGCCCTGCCCGGCCGGGAGCCACCAGCGCCCCCTGCCGGCTGTGAGCGTCACTGCACCGAAGGGGAAAGGGCCTGAGAGCCGAGAGAGGCTGGCACTGGGTCACTGCTGCTGTTTGGTGCTGCTGCCGGTGCTGTTGTTTGTTTGCCTTGTTATACATACTAGTGAAGAACTGTTATTCCTTTTCTCATACCTTTGCCTGAAAGCCCCTTAATTTCAAGGTTATAGTAATTTGGAAAGAAGAGGGTCATATTCTCCATTCCAAGGGAGGTTCCCGCTTTCCTTGGCAGACACCAAGGCAGTATGTGAAGCAACATCAGTCTGTGCTCATGTAAGCTGCTCCTTCAGCTTTGTCACTGTTGGCTTTGTGCAGCTGGGTCAGATTTCTGAAGTGGCAAAAAAGGGTGTTTGCATGGCAAAAGCAAAGAATTAGGATGCTGATAGGCCTTGTTATGTGCACTGTGCTTGATCTAAGAAGCAACAAGGAACAACTCTATCGTGACGTCCACATTCCTCCCAGATAGTAAAGCATGTTGGAATTTCTGTGATCCCTTTCCCCCAAAAGGCACAAATATTGTTCCTCTTAGGCTCAGGAAATTCATTTTGAGCATCTCTTTCTTCTGGGTTGTAGTTGCACATGAGCTGTCCCATCAAACAGCCCTAGTTATTTCTGTCTCCTGAGCATGTCTGGAGTAATTAATTCTCTCTAAGGTTCTGTCTACATTAGCAAACTGGACTTGTCCATGGCTGCTTTTCAGCACTGAGACCAACTGGCACTTGATACCCCTTTTCCACACTACTGAAGTCTATTTGTGACCAAAACATAATGTCTGAGCATCTTGTGCTTTTTCCCAGGCTGTGCTTAGTGCCACTTGAGGTGGGGTTCGGTTCATCCAGGACAGAGGCATCCCAGGGGGAGCTTAGCAGCACTGACAGTGACACACAGTCTGAGTCCTCATCATGTTTGGTTTACTGGAGTAGATGATGCTCAAAAGACTATACTGGATATTAATTTTCACAAGGTATTTGCTTATCTTCTAGAGTTTCTTGATACTCTACAATTTCTTCAGAAATTGGACAGTCCTTGCCCATTTCTGATTGTCTTGAAAAAAGGCTCCTTATTAGTTTGGACCACAAACCTTCAAAGTTCTTGAAACTTCATTAAGACCAAGCTGCATCTTTCCATCTTACTTTAAACTGAACATATTATGAAGGATATATCATTCCTAATCTTTTATGCACATGTGGCTTTGATCTTTTATGCTTCAGTAGATATGGCTTTGCACACCATGTCTTGAGAAACTATGATACAGGGCACATTCTCATTTAGGAGCATAAGAATATGCTTTCCACCTTTGATTTTTTTCCTAATGAATCCTATTTTTCACAGAATCACAGAATCACCAGGTTGGAAGACCTTCAAGATCATTGAGTCCAACCCATGCCCCAACACCTCAACTAAACCATGGCACCGAGCATCACATCCAATCTCTTTTTAAACACGTCCAGGGATGGTAATTCCACCACCTCCCCAGGTAGACCATTCCAATATTTTATCACTCTTTCCGTAAAAAATTTTTTCCTAATATCCAACCTATATTTTCCTTGGTGCAGCTTAGGACTGTGTCCTCTTGTTCTGTCAGTTGTTGCCTTAGTAGTTGGTCTTAGTAGATACAGGACACAAAACCTGGGTAAGACACAGGTGTGTTTGGTACAGGTCAGTCAGAAAACGGGTACCCAAGTTCAAGAGAGAAGCCAAAAACCTCTTGCAAATTTATCTGATGTCCTTGAAAAACTGAGGACATACATTTATTTCAGAAACAAAATAGGAAACTAAAGCTACATTAAATGCAGAGGATCCCTTACTTCATCTGAGTTAATTGTCTACCGAAGTATCTAAACCTGGGGCCATCCACCTCAACCAGAGCCCTGTTAGAAGGTGCTTTAGCTCCTTCTTCACACATGCATGCAGGTTTTCTTGCTGGGGAAGAAAGGAAGGAAGAGCACAGGAAGCACAGGAAGAGTAGAGGAAGGGGTGCAGCTGGGTCTCCTTCCTACACCCACTTAGGAGCGAGAAATGCTGCCTTTTTCTACTGTTTTGCTGTTCCCTGATGCCTGTCTCACACTTCAATCATTTCAGGATACACGTAATAAGTGACCTTTTGCCAAAAATCCTTTTTCCTTCCACACTCTTTTCCAGGTATGGATTTGGGGAGCAAGCTTGGGCATCTAGGCATTAATTCAGTGTAATCTTCTGTTGGATCCCTATTTCATTCAGGATGTAAATTCTTCTGCTCTTTGTCCCCAAGGAGATTATTAGAAATATTACGTTGGTGCACCCATACAACCTGCCCAGAGCAGCAGTTGGGTGAAATACCAAGTTGTGTAGCACAAATTGTTAGTCAGTGTCTCCTGGATGAAGGTTATGGCGCTTTTCACTTGCTTTGAATACTTTGAATATTTTATGGTTGTTACATGCTCTTAAGAGTACCATACAGGACCACTGTTTCAATTTTTTTTTTTTTTTTTTTTTTTTTT
>VZTH01018850.1:11029-125118 GCA_013397815.1 Aleadryas rufinucha
AAACATCCTGGTGTCCTGCCCAGGCAGGTCAGCATCTCTGGACAGGTCACTCCACTCTGCCACAAGGCCAGAGACTCTCAAGAGTTTTCTGGTTAAATGGTTCCCTGCTGGAAAGTGCCTCCTCAATGAGACTGAAATGTGTAGTCAATTTTGACACAATTCAGCTTTGAAACAAACTTTGGTTACTTGGGAAAAAAAAACGGTTGGTTTTGAAAGTGGCAAATAAAACATTTTATCAGTGATTCTTTTCTTCATCACTTTTGAATTATTTTTATTTTTATAATTCTTTCTGGGTTGCCATTTGTTGTCTCAGAGTTGTATGTATAAATAAATCAGACATAAAACTCAATCAGTGATCATTTAAAAATAATATTTAACAGGAATTTTCACAGATTTGCCCTGAATTTTGACGAGAAACCATTGTAATCATCTGGAGCCCGATTCCAGCATGATATGCTTCAGATTTTCTTCTGTACATTTCAGTTTTAACTCCAGTGGTTGGAATAGGAATCCTCTCTAAGTACAACAACATTACACAGCTGTACAGTCAGTGCCGAGTTCTCTGGGAAGCAGTGTTAAGATGCACAGAAGTGTATTTTTCATTGAAAAATGAAAAATGGGAGCAATTCATGACAGTTCTGCTCAGCTAATACAAACTGCACTCTGAGAATATTAACTACAGATTCATCAGTACACTATGAACTCCAGAGAAGCACATGTAAATTAAAGGAGCAGCATTTGTAATATAGTAATTAGACATAAGGTGGGCAGGTACTTCTGAAACTACAACAGTCCAGTCGCCCAATAAATTTATGCAGAAATGAAAATTTTGATAATACAGTGCATCTAACTAGGTTATACCACCATTAAGTGATGTTCTGAGTACATCAGTACAGTAATTTACAATAAAGAAGCGAGCAATCTGTTTTCCTTACAGGAAAAAAATAAGTATGACAACACCAGTAAGGCAGATTTAGGAAGGGCTTTTTTCGAAGGAGTTTGACAGATAGCCTGTTGTCCTGCAGTTTGCAGTTTTGCAGTGTTTTCAGTTCTGTAAATAGTTTCTCACGCACTTTCTGTAAACATGACCATGTTTTGCTAACTGTCTTTCGTGTTTTGCTAACTGTCTCTGATGTTTTGCATTCCTTTAGTTTAGGAGGAGTATATGACAGACATTTCTATTGACCAGTGGAATTGAGAGGAGGAAAATTTCATTCTCCAATCCACGGTGGTTTCTGAGAACATATAAATAAAGACTGAGGGCAGAGGTCGGCCCCTTTTTCCTGTCCTCCTCTCCCTGGCTGCTTCTCCTGACAACCTGCATCTCATGTGCTTATTTCGTGTCCGAGAGCGACATCAGCCATCCATTTCCCAACTGAAATCTAATTGAGTGTCTGTTTTTTTCCTGTTTGCATCAAAATCACTGAAAAAATATACTTGTTTTCATCATATAGCTGTGTATTTGAGTAAAACATTATTTGTTTGGCTGTAGCCTATTTCCCCAAAAGACATCAATATCTTCAACTGAAGGTAATAGAAATCTTCAGCTGAGGATACCAAATGATGGAAAAGCCCCCACCTTCTCAAGTGCCTTCTTAATTGCTATTGTTGTTCATATCTCATCTCTTCATGGTATGTATTGATTTCATTATTGCTCACATCATTGCTCACTTCAGGCTTCACCATTCCTCATCTGCATGTTTTCCTTGCTGGACATCCGATACCTACTTTGAGATCATGGATTAAAAACATCCAATATTGATGGGCTTTGTTCTGATTCCTGTGAGCATCTAATAGGGATGCTTATACACCACAAGCAGTTTAGGTGGCATTGTTCATCATATTTTTTCAGTCACACTTTTTTTTTTTCTGTTTCCAAATTTCATTGTGATGCTGTCTTGGAAAAGCAATTTAAATTCTTTTTGCTCTAGCAGTTCAAGGTGTTTTTCAAACTTTATATAAAGACATACTGTTTGACATAGATGTTTATTATTCATTTTTACTCTGAAGTTCTGAAATCCCCCTACTCAGAAATATATCATCTGGGGTAATAGCTATTTCCCAACGCTGATCCAAAAAAAATTTGTAATTGGTGTTTACATTAGAGTTACCCTCTTACTATAGGCATGTAAAACTAGTAATAATAGAAAAAAAAGACTGGGCTTGTTTATAATTTTGAAAACAAGGAAGTCCATTAACCTGTTCTGTTCAAGAGTTCCCAAATATGGATTAAACACATCCACAGAATGTCAGTAGACATTTACACCTGCACCAGTTCAGAATAGTGCCACAAAATGTCTTAACATTACTAACAATAAGTTTTGAAAATGCTAAAAAATATGGACTCCTGATGTTGAATTTTGCTCTCCAACAGCTGGATTTCAGTGCTTGGTTCCGGTTTGTCAAAACTGCTCAAAATGCCATTCCCCTGAGGAACATACTCCCACACACAAGCAGTCTTGGGTATCATAGTGTCATTTAGGTGCCAGGCAACCTTTGGTATGATATGGATATGTTTTAAATTGACAGGTCCCAAAATAACAAGCTTAAATTCCAACAGGAGAGGTGTTGGATTGAAAAGGATTTCATGTGCAGCCAACAGGTAAAAAAAGCTGGGAAACAAGCTGCTAGCCATACTGTCACAAGTGCACAATAATGCAATATTGATTTTAAACTTGAGCAGTTTTGGCATATAGAACAGTCAAGAGGAAAATGTGTGTCTGCCTGTTAGACCTAATTCAAATAAAAATGGATTTGATGCAAATCTTTGCATCAAACAGATAAACAGTCTTGAAAGGCAAATATGCTGCTGGCAGCACATTGAGTAATGCTCATTTTTCAGTTTTAGAACAGAAAATGCAGGAACAATAGAAATACTAATTTCTGAATGCTTTATGTACTTAAAATTAAAAATCCTCTGCAGACTTTGAAATTGTCTGGACCATCTGCTTGTCAGAGAGCAGCAGCTGTGCGCTGCTTCATGGAAGGTGATTTGGGAGCTGAGGCTGACAGCTACTGTAGCACGGCTGTCCCTTCACTGCCATGGTGGAGTGCTCCAAGACAACAAGGGCAGAGCAGGTGCTGTGTCCATAACCACAGCCCAGTGATAGCCACACAGGTCTGCAGTGGCAAGGCAGGACCATGGCCGAGCCAGGAATTCACGTCACCAGGCTGGGGTGGGGAGAAGTGTGGTACATTTCTGGGTGCACGCACCCTTGCAACGAAACTCAGGCAAGAACTGAGTTCATTAACACAGGGCCTCAGTGAAGAAGTGGGGCCCCAAAGCCTTACAGCTCCTGTGCTGCATGTCTGAGCCAAGGTTACCCAGCCACACTCTACCAGGGCAGGCTTGGAACACAGGCAGTCAAATCAATGGGAGAGGGGAAGGACTAGCAGAGCCTCTCAGTGCAGTCAGAGCCCTGACACTGCTCACCTTTGGGTAACACAGTTGAAGACCTGGACTAACAGCACTTACAAACTTTCAGAGACCTGGAAACTTTCAAAGATCTTTGCCAGCCTATGGTCATTGAGATATGAAGCAGATGCAATGAGTTGAATTATTTTCTGGTATTCCTCTGCTGGTAGGTTTTGAACACTGGAATATTCTACTGGAGCAAGTCATCCTCCAGCAGACATGACAGAAATGGAGAACATTTGGATAACCAGTCCATCTAGTTTTCAGTGAATAAATAACAGCTATAAACAAGTTGTAATGTACTATTTAGCAAATCTAAAAGCTATCTCAGCTGTACAGAATCCACAGACCTGATTTTTCTCACTGATGTTTTGGAGAAACAAAACTAGAATTTTGTGGAAAAGAGAGTGCTGCAGACCTGTATATTCAAAACAAGCAGTTTTGGCAATACACAACAAATAGGTGCAAAAGAATGGAAAGTCAAAAACATCTTAGGGCACTCTGTGCTTCCATACACATTAACCTTCTGTACCTTGATTAGCCATTGCATTTTTACTCATAGATCACCATGATAGTCAACAGATGTCTTAGTCTACCAGCATGGGCTACTTTCAATTCTGACAGGAGAAGGATGGTTGAATACTGCAGAAAACAGGTTCTGTTCTAACGACTCCAACAAAATGACTGTCAACAACCTTCTGCTTGTGGTGAGTGCAAACATTTAAATACCATTGCAAAGTGTGAATTCCATCTGGTCTTCTTTGGTGTGACGCTAGCTCAAGTGTTAGACTTTTAGGAATACATGTCAAAAATAAACCTTGTAATGAGCTTTTGTATTAACTAGCTGGCTCAGTCTGGTTGCACATGCTCATATACTTCTCCAGTCTTCAACTCAGCTTCAGAACTCTGTTCATCTCATGTTATTTGTCATAGAGTGCTGATTGGTGTGTGGTAATGTTTCATTCTGTTTAACTCATGAAAATATTTCTGTCGTAACAGTTGCTGGTGTTAAGCATCTGTGTTCATCACAGGGATGCAACCCATTAACTGTTAAGGAAGTTCCAGGCTATCATTCATCTGCCATTTGCAGCCTTTGAAGTAATCCCTGTGGTGTAAGACTGAACACAGATAGTCTGGAGTCTGTTTGGTGAGTAACATGAGGAACAACAGAAAGACTCAGCAGTCCTGCAATCTAGAATGAAGACTCTTCAATGGCAACAGCTGAACCAGTTACAAACTGGCCAGTTTGCGATCAGCTTACAACCTATCTTCACAGGGGTGGCCACTGTCTTGCAGAAATAAATAAAGAGCTATGAATAAAGAAGACAGAAAGCAGACTACTGTTAGGAGCGGTGAAATTCTTCAGCATGACTAAGCACACAGGGAGCTGCTGATGGACTTGACAAGAGGAATGTGTTTGCTGAATCAACAGGCTCCCTAGAAGAGAGAGTTTTGCAATTCTTTGTAACTGTTCATTCTTGCAGAACTTATGAAGCAGCCACCATGATGGACAATTCTGCCTCCATCATTACCTGTGTGACCATCACATGAGAGTTACTAACATATGTCTTCTGCCTTGGATGGATCCTAATGAGATCAGGACTTAGTTGTATGTCCACCCCTAAGGATACTTGTTAGTAAACACTTCTAGTTAGAAAAGTCCCAAACTTCTGAAGCCTGAACATTTTTTGAAGTTAATACACCTGAACAGACTGTGTGGATTTTCTAGTTTGAAGAAAGGAAGGCTGAGTGGCAATCTCATCTTACTCCACAATTTCCTGACCAGGGGAAGTAGAGAGGGAGGCGCTGAACTCTTCTCCCTGTTGTCCAGTGACAGGATGTGTGGGAATGGTTCAGTTCTGCAGCAGGCGAGGTTCAGACTGGACATTAGGAAATATTTCTTTACCTAAATGGATTATTTCTTTGCCAGTGGTCGAACACTGTAGTAGGCTTCCTGGAAAGGTGGTCAATACCCCAAACCTGTCACTGTTTAAGAGGCATTTGGACAATGCCCTTAATGCAGCTGGACTGGAACTCTTCTGTCAATGGCAACTTCATTTTAGGGGCAACTCAGTAACAAGGACAAGTTTGAACAGATGTACTGTATAGTGCATGAGCAATAAGCTTATGGCTGTATAGTAGTGATGGATCTACTATTTTCTCATGTGGCTGCTGATTTAATGCATTTAAAATACTTTTTAGGAATGTGGTGTGGACAGGAAAGGCTGGCAGGGAATTCATGTTTTAAAAATTAAATTGGATCATTTTGTCTCTGTAATTCAATAATTTTATATAGTTTATGAATAATAATCTGATCAAAAGGTACAACATTCACTATTAAAACTGTTCACTGTATTCCAGTCTGAATTTGATTTACTTCAAATTTGAGCCATTTTACATTGTTATGCTCTTAACTACCAGATTAGAATCCACTAATATATTTGTGTACTGTACTAGAAAAGGAGCTAGAGAAGCAATTTGAAGATCAAAGACGATTAGAGAGCTATATCTGCTTAATTCAACCATTTGTTTAACATTAAGACATATTGCTTTGGTCTAGACACTGAAGTTTTAATCACTGCTGATTTTCAGCTCTAAGAATTAAATTTGATCAGGATTTTCTATTATAGGAAAGGATGTCTTATTTAGAATAAACTCACCATGAGAAGTGCTATGACTGTATTTTGGAAGAAGCATAGGTAGGTTTCCTTGCAGAGAACAAAACACCCTCTAGGCTGTAAGAATTTTTCTTGTTCAGAAAAAAAAGTTGCTTACAAATAATGCTTCGGGGGAGCTTGTGAAGACTTGTAGCACCAAGAGGCAATCCTTATACTAAAAAATCACTTCTCACTCCTGCAGAAGCTTAATAGCAGCATGTCACATAACATTGTCAGAGCTCATGACTGGGACTGTTCTTTTCGACTCCACTGAGCATGCCACTGAGGTAATGCATGGCCACAAAAATCAGATAATGGGAGAAAAATCTAGTACTATCAAATCAGTCTCTGGGTAGTTTCAGAAGTTCAGTCAGGTAATTGAACAAATTGTTATTTGTGCCCGATTCCCTCCTCCTTAATGCATTAAAATACACTGCCTTTTATTGCACGGGGATGAATACTTCCCTAATTTCTGGTGACCATGACAAGGATAGCTGACACAATCAGAGAAAACATCAAAGGTTGTTTGGAGTTGCTCTGCTCCATGCCAGAAGGTAAGAGGCTGAAGTACAAACACTTACACAGTCTATTGGCTCTGATGGGCAAAGGGAACCCCATGGACTTCCACCCACCCATCTGTGGTTACAGATCAAGCCAAAGGCACATGGGATAATCATGTTCCTATGTCTGTGCAGTCTCAAAACCAACAAATATTGCAAGACTAATGAATAACATAAGGAACTACAGCCCTGCATTACTCTTTTGGAAGTCTGAATGTTAAACCTCTAGTTTTAACAAGTAGTTATAGCAAAGCAGTAATCAAAGCCAGATTCCCCACTTGCAAAGAGCTCAGCACACAGCGCTGGGTTGCAAACATAGCCTCCCAAGGTAAATTTGGATAATGTCTGCTCTAATCTGCTGGCACAGCTTGAGAGGCTGTTCTGACCTGCCAGAGTCAGCTCCAATGCATACGCTTGTCCAGCATGGCCATGGGGTGCTCATGGTCTTGTGCTTACATAGTCCCCTTGGCTTCCCCTGGGAGCAGTGTAGTGCAAGCTATATTGCCAGCTGCACAGTGCCAGATGTGCAGCTTAAAACTTTGTTGCAGAGGCTTGCAGGCTCCTGCAAGGCTGAGGCTGACTTGAGAAAATCTGACCATACTGTCCACAGTTGCTGCCATTTGGATTTGTAACTCAATGTTTCACATTTTCCCAGGAGCATCCTCTCTGGGAGCCACATAATAGTATGGGATTCTGCACTGAAAAAGCTGAGTATAACAAGATGTAAGGGTATCTTTCCCAAACAATAGCACAAGGAAATCTTCTTCCTCCATGTATTGAATAATGTAAGCATTTTGATCACGACTTAGGAAAATTTGAGAATAAGTTCCTATAGATCCTAATCTCAAAATGAATCATGGAACTACCTCCAACTCTGCATTGCGTTCCTCTCTGCATGAGGACATAAGTGTGTGACAGAAAATGAGACTGCTCTGTGCTCTATCTTCTGGTAGCATCGTGTGGCAGACCTCCAAGGACTTCTGCATGGCTCTGCTAGACTTTGCACCACCCCTTGTGTTGAATAACGGGGGCTCTGGTAATAACTGTCATAACTGATGTTGTCAACAACTTTTTGGCCACAGTTTTCACTGGCAATTGCTCTTCCCACATCTCTTGAGTCCCTGAAACTCCAAAAAGCAAAAAAAGCTCAGTGCATATTCAACTGAAATGTAGGACAAGCAATAGACAAGCCTTGTCTATCAGGATAATGCCCTTAAGTGTATCAGAGATGATTAAAGTTAGAAAGCAGAAGAACATAAAATTAACATGATTTTAGTAGTAACTTCAGCAACTTTCTACAAAAGTTTTTCCTCCAGGCACCTCTGAATAGCAAGACATTCCCAGAAGAGCCTTCCTTCTCCAAAAGCATACATCATCAAAACACACAATGAGAAGGAAAGAAAGCAAGAAAAACAAAAGAAGAGGGAGCGTGCAAGAAGCAAACCTCAAAACTTCCAGCTTTCTCCAACTTCCTGTCCTCCAATCCTCAGCCTCAAAGAACAAAGACAGACCTCAGGGCAAAAGAAGTCCATGTGAGTCTTAGGGAATTGAAGGGCTGTATGGGAAACCTTCTAGAGAAAGCACTTCTGCTGGTTTCAAGAGGAGGCACTTCTTTCTTCTGGGTATCAAGAACAGAAGTAAAAGCTTTTTGTAAATGACAAATTCATCATCTGCCTCTTCAGTTTCCAAATGTGGGCAGAGTTCTCATTTTCAGAAGACCCTATCTTCTCTGAACCATTCAGCAAATAGATAAAACATCTAAATTCAGTAAAAATAATCACAGAAAATAATTCATACAGCTCTGCAAGGGAGAGAACTGCATCATTTGCTCTGCTCTCTGATCTAACTCATGGGTTGGTCTGTCAGTCTGTCTTCTAGAGTGAGCTGTGCTGCCTTGTCCCAGTGTCTCCAGGAATTCGCCACAGCAGGATTTCAGTCAGATTATTTAGAGAAGATATTTTTTTATCCCTAAGAAAATACCTTCTGTTGCTCACCAGCTGCAAAATTTTCCTCATTAAGTTATTTCAACAGCAGGAGATTATTTCTTACCTGCTTAAGAAACGCACCCTGGTGCCCTAGTTATGCTTTTAACTTGTGGCAGGGAAGGAACTTTTTTCTCTTAAATTACCTTAATACCAAAAGTTGCTTCGCTTCTCTTTTGGGAAAGCCACCCCTAAGGGACGGAAACCATATACCATCAGTCAGTTCACTTCTCACCAGTTGAAAAACACTCAGAGCCTTCTGTAGGGCAAACTTCTCAGCTAAAGATCTAGTTTGTCTAGACTGAGACTGGCGTTATTCAGGGAAAATGGGCTCTTCTGCATTTGTCTGGGCATGTCAGGGCAGATTTTTTTTTCTAGAAGAACTTGAGTCAGTTGTAAGAGTTAACATCAACATGTCTCAGTTATGCTTGGTCTCCTCCTGAGATGCTGCAGGACTCAGGGCCCACCACGACAAAGTAATCCCAAGCAATTTCTGCCTCTACTCCTCAAAATTGAATAGCCCCAGAAACATCAATTCATCTTTGAAGATGGCAAAAATATTCATGAACTTGGAGCAGATGCCCCTATACTGGATGGGAAATAAAAATGTTGTCCCTATATCTCTTTGCAGATACGACTCTTTTTACTTTACTGCCTGTTTCTCCCTTCAATAGAGCTGATGATCTCAAGACAGCACAAGATCATATTGTGAAAAACGAAGTTCACTCTCCTGTTAGGATTGAAAAGTTTAATAAAGGACAATAAGGGACAAGGAAAATAAAGCAAAAGTCTCAGCGCTGGGTGCTTTTGGCTCTCAGCCAAGAGCACACTTTTGACCTCAGAGACATCCTTTACATACACCCGGAGTATTACATATTCATACACAATTAGACATATTCATAAACAATTATACATATTCAAAACCCTTTCCCATAACAATTCAGAATGGAATCTTGCCCCGGTAGTTCCCGGAGTTGGAATTAACAGATGGTTGCATATTCAAACCCTTTCGAGTAACAATTCAGAATGGAATCTTGTCCCGATAGTTCCCGGAATCAACAGGACTTATCTGTTGGTATGCCGGTAGCAGGGGGGTCCAGGCAAATAGTTCATAAGCATAGCTATTTCTAAGTTTTTTCCTTTTTTAATGAAAAAAGTATTAAGAAAACCACATCTCCACCACAAAGCTACCTTATATAGCATTTTACATATAGCATCTATTTGTGACAAAGCCACTGTTACAAAAGCTACTTTAACATCACAACATTTGCAGAAAGCCAATATTATAGCATCTATTTGTCACAATATGAAATTAGTTGTAAATAATTTCAATGGTCATTAAATATGGTGAACAAAAAGTGAATATTGAAATGGAACGCTTTCAGGTTGGTCTGAGCCGGGCAGAGAAGTGCACACTCTTGCATAGCCATCTGGACCATGCTTGACAGTGAGGAAAGACAGCAAGCTGGGAAGCATTCCTTGGACAGGGTCCTCATTACAAAATTGTATGTGAAGAGCCATAAAACTCAGAGATCTTTCTTGGCTGGTTTTTACCTATGTTCATGTTGTCTATGTAAGAGGGAAGGAAATCTCAAGGAACAAGGAGCCACCTTGGCACCCATTCTACAAGGTCTTTTTTCAGGGTTTAACTCTAGCCTTATACCATTTATAGTATCACTTTGTATATAATTCCACTGGGAATATTACAGGATGAAATCAAGTACTGACTGACATTACTCCTGATTTATACCAGAGGATGTCAGAACAAGCTCACTAACTGCTTATTATCGTGTGCCTTAATTGTAATTTTTAATACTACTTAATGTTCTGAAATCTTTGTTTGCAGGGACTGACACAGGCCCAAGATACAGGGTGTTAAATACCTTCCATAAACAAAGTCCTTGAGGAATTTCTGAAGCCACTCCTGCTTCTCAGGGTGCTCAGCTTACTTTGAGAAGAGTCCTTGTTTTATGCTGGTTTTATTTTTGGCTGGTTGCTTTGGTACAACTTGTAGTAGTTTGCTCAGAGCATATCAGCATTTTCGTTACACAAAAGTTGGTCTGCAAATGAAGAAGTGATTATTTTGTTTTATGTTTGGCTGCTACAGAAGGATTTCACTAACACTGAGGCAGTATAATGAACACTCATTTTTGGAGTCGGGTGAGATTAAATGGAAGGGCTGGGTCACAGAAGGTCCAAAGAAGGGCTTGACAACAACATTTCAAAGGGGTAAGAGCTTTCTCTTCAGAAGGGGAAAGTTTTGTGTGCAGGTTTGAAAGCAAACAAGTGAGAGACTCCAAGTCAGAAATACAATTTAATAGGGAAAAAGTAAAATAAATGCAATAGTANGTTACACTGTAACCTAGCACATTTTGAAATATACATCTGACCTTTAAGTATCTTCGAACAATATTATTAAGAATAATCTGCCATTCTTTACCTTTTATGCTTCAGACAGAGCATTTTTGACAGAATACATTTTCAGTACCGTCTACATTTTCGAAGTTCAGTGGCACATTAACTTTTACAGAAAGTTTTAATGAAAGTTTGAATGCCAGAATCATGATGGGATTAATTAATTAATATTTTTAAAGCACTTTGTAGAAGAAAAGTTCAAAAGGAAAATATGCTTTCTTATTTTTGATGCAAACTACGTTTCCATAGTGCAGATTTTCAATTTAAGTTAATGCCAAAAAAGACCCAATACATTACTCAGTTTAGGTGTGTTTTTTGCATTCAAACTGTTGAATAGAATGCTGAAACACAGCTAAATGCTAGCCTCAGTTAGGACTATCTTATAAAAAGAGAGCACCATGCAGAAATTCTCCCCCTGGACCAGTAAAGCTAATGACAACAGAACAAGAGGTACTGGAATTTCATTATGAAACTTCCATAAATGCATCGTCTTGTCTCTTAGTACCCTGATACAGATTGCAGAATGGAACAGAGTGCCTCTGTCTCCAGAGCTGAAGAAGTTTTCTGCATGAAATAAACTAACTTAGATGAGATGCAAAAAGGTAGCCAGAAAAAAAAAGAATGCCTGGAAGGAACCGCAGTTCCATGTTTGCCTTGGTTAGCTTGGATGGGCTGATGAAAATTTCCTGTCAAAGTCGTGATGAGGGCAGTGAAGTTCCAGCCTGCATTAGGGGATGGTAAATAGCCCTGAAACTGTGGATTGACAGAATAGAAATGTTTACTCTTTGTGTCAAAAGCTTTTGTCCTAAATACGGGTTCTTTGCCTTTGATGTCTGGTTCACCAGCTCTGTAAGAGCAGAGGACCAGCACCTACACCATACCCACTGGGGGATCACCATAATGGACAGGAGCAAGCAAAAGGTCCTGGGATGAGGAGAAGGGCACAGGATCCATCCCAGAGGGGTCAGAGCTGGAGAAGCAGCACTTGTACTAAGTGGTTTCAGAAAGCTTTAGAAAGAAGAGATTGCTGCTTCCATTTTAACTTGACTTGTGACAAGAGTTCTTGAATCCAGTGAATGAAGCACTGCAAATTCTGGTGACTGGAAACTGAAATTGGATAAATTCAGGCTATAAATAAAGTTCTGTTTTCCAGAGGGAGGGTAGCCATCAGCCAGGCAGATTCCAATACACCTGATGCAGTCTCCATCACTGACATATTTGTTTGTCTGTTGGGAAACCCTGAAGAGAATTCAGAGCAGGTCTCTCTTCTACAGGGTGTCACACTAAAGAATCTGCCCTTTTATTAGCTAGAACTTCAATTTCTGTTTTCCAACATTTTGATGAGAGATTATTAGTAATGCCTCCGTCCGGTCTTCTCCTCGCTATTTCCTTCTGTTGCCAATCACAGTCTGAGGACAATAAACAATGGACAATAAACCCTGTGGAAGAGGTTTCTGAATATCCCTCAGAGGTTTTTAAGTCTTTCTCCATATAAATCCCAGGAATTCTTTTTTTAATAAAATTGCTGTCCCAAATCCTTAGTCACCATTGAATTTCTCAGCATTTATTTTTAAGTGCCATGCAGTTCATAAATATTCAGTACTAAGAAGCACTTCTTTCTCCAAAATCGCTATCTGGCAAAAAACTGAACTACCAGAGAAACTTTCAGTTTAGCTTTTGATTTCCTTTCCTTTTCTTTAATCATAACCTTTAAAGAATTCTTCCAGAAAATATGTCACTGCAGTAATAAGGGAAGTGAAACACTGCTGCAATTTAATAGTGGCCAATAAGGAATGAGCTGTTTCAATGTGTTGATAACACACTAGTGTTGTTCCTAACTTTTAGAAAAATCAATCTATCTTCAATTCTGCATAGCAAATCATGTAAGCCTGCAGAACTAGACTAATGACTTACCTACCAATGAACCCCAAAGCCATTTCTTATCCTTGCCATCAGTCTCTGATGCCGCACATTAAGAACTGAATTCCTTCCAGCCATTGACCCACCATTAGGTTTTCTTTCATGCTGGTAATCTTCCTGAAATAGAAAATGTGACGTTTAGAAAGAGAGTGAGAAAGAAAAGCTAGTTCCTTTCTAACACAGTAAGTAAGCAAGATTCGTGAGCATCAGTGCTTCATGAATTACAGTGCATTGAAATGACCACTAAAAAACTGAGTTTGTCAGAAGACACTGAATAAAATTAATAAAGTAGAGACTCAAGAATTTGGGCAGATACTCTTTTAAGTAGATGTTTGAGGAACTGAGTTTGAGATTTGTGGCTGCATTTTGCTGGTATAAAAATCTTGTCAAAACCTTATACCTAGTGCTCCTGAATTTTTTTGACCATCAAACCTAAATTTAAGCACTAAATCGTTCATTCTGCTGGCTGGAACAACAGTTGTATCTTATATGCAGTTTCAGATGCCAGAAGTGGAGCCTGTTGCTGACTGCACATGCTGAACCCCACTCTGGCCATTCTGCAGTTCTGCAATGCAGAGGATGGGATATAACCCAGAAGAAACTGCCTTGCTAAATTCCTTTGCAAAAAGAGTTATCTGTAGTTCTATAAAAACCCCAGAGCTGCAATTAAAACATGAGTATGACAAAGCTTTTTCTCTTTTAGATCTTCATGGAGTTTTTTTGTATTTTTTGAATGGTACATACAGAAGAATTAGAAGGGAAAGAATTCATTGTAAATGATATTTCAGCTTGTCAGACTAAGACAAAAAGACGTAATACAGGATAAGTCTGTGCATTATATGCCAACTCTGCTGTGATTATCTAAGCTGCAGCTAAAATGGCTGGCTTGGAAGTTGTCTTGTGGATTTTGAAAGTCAGAGGAAAGGGTCAACTCGGCAGAAAAACCTTTTGCATGGGAAGAAAAAACTGTGTTGGTTTAGAGCTATGCACAGCAGAAACATCCACCTTTACTTCTGAGAAAGCCTAGATTTACCTGTGGAAGGTACATTGTGAGAAAAATAAGAACAACCAGAATGTGAATAGAATTCAGGTACTTACTGGCCAAGGAGATAAGCTTGGTGACCTATATCTTCATCTCATTTTCTGACAGTTCTCATAGGATCAGACTGCAATTGTCTTCCAATAACATTTACAGGTTGCCGAGGACAAACATTCCTCAAGTTCTGATAAAATAAGAGACGCTTGGATGAAACTATCTGACCCATAACAGGCATCACTACCCTTTTTTTGAGTCACATTGTACATCTTCAAATCTGGAGACAGCAAGAAGGATACCTGATACACACCTGAAAATATGAAGCAATTATTTATTGGGTAACAAACACAAAGATATCTGGGGTTCAAGGACCCTAGTGACACTCACCTCTCCACAAGGCCCCCCAGAGCCTTTGCTGGTAGGGCAGGAGGGGAAGTGTTGGCCTCTGCACCTCCAGGGATCAGTCTTCAATGATGCTGCTTTGCCATCTCCCACTGACCCAAAACATTAGAACCCTGGTGACCAGGCATTTCAGTACAGTGATCCACCTAGCTGAGTTTCTTGGTGGAAGGAGGATAAAGTGAGGCTTATAGAGGGAGAGGTTACCTATGGAGCATGGAACAGCAGTGAGATGGCAACAGAACCACTGTCCTCCGCCTCTTTCCCTGTCCTTTTCCCTAGGCAACTGCATGGGTAGTATTCCTTGAAGAGGCAACACTGCGAACTTTCCGATTAAATAATTAAAATTCATCTTTCTTGGTTATGACATAGCTGCAGCATTATTGTGAGCATTAAAATGTTTATTTAAATGTAGCAGTCCTTGAAGTATCTGTTTTCCCAAATTATGAGACCAGAAGCATACTGAACCTGACAAAAAGAGCAGAAGAGGTGTTAGAGTTATCTTTAACCATACCAGTTCTGATCATGGGAGGCAAACCTACTTCCCTTCACTACTTTGGCTGCTCTTCCATGCTCTCACTTGCTCTCACTTGGGACCTGACTCTATAAAACACTTACAGCCTCCTGCAAAGTTCTGCATTCCATTACCAAAGTTTTTCCCACAGTAGCTCCTGAAGCATAGTATGATAGTAGATATATCAAGTGAAGCTTCCAGAAATTAATCTCAAAGAAAAAAGAGATTCGTCTTGCAGACAGTGCTGAAGTTGAGAGGCAGAACTCCTCACCACAAGTCATGGATGGCAAAAGCTTACATGGCTTCCCAGGAGAGACTGGAGAAGTTCACAGAAGAGAAATACACCAGAAGCTGCTTATTTTATAGAAACACTTCCCATCTCAAGAGGTGCCTGAAGGGCATATAGTAATGGGCTGGGAGAAACATCAGAAAAAGGCCATATATATTTGTCCTGATCCCATACAGTGCCCCAAGCTTTCTGGCTGCTACTGGAAAAGAGATCTTTTGACCCACTCTAGGCATTCTTATGCAAGATAAGCAAAAACGTGTACCTGATGAATGGTGAATCTCATATTTACATATACATTTCTTTCCCATGAACTTTTTACCAGTGGTGTAATAATTAGACTAAAAAGGAAACATTTATACAACATTTACAGAATAGATGGTGTAGACCATTAGGATATTTAGGTTTTTGATCTGTGTGCCTATTGTCAAGGCTATATGCACATTGCAATATGCGCAATGTGCACATATTGCCCATATTGCAATGGCTTATTCTGCACCTTCTTATGCCAGGCCATCACTGCAGTCTCCATTTGTGCTGTTATTAAACTCAGCTTCTTGTTTAATTGTGGATAAAGCTGATACCCAATCTGATTCTGTTCAAACAGCATAGTTAAAAGTTGTCAGGAGTCTCAGATCTGAGTCTGTCATTCATAAGCAGCTCTCATGTGCTTTTTTTCTGCCTGTGCCTCCTGCAGCCTTCAGAGGCACAGGGAAGTAACATTCTGCTGCTCAGCTCTGCCACTCCGGCTCCTAAAATCTGACCTTGACAGGGAGAGAAAAGGAAAACTAAAAACTATACCAAAATATCGCAGTCACAAATACCAAGATAAATTGAGCCAAAAGACAAAGATGTGAGAGAATACAATGCATATGGACTTGCCAGCAGAGCTCAAATCTCAAAAAGGGTAGGGGCCAAAACTTGACAAAAACCATTAAGACAGCAGTTCTAAAACAGGTGCCTCTGCTCTGTATGCAGCATGTGATATAGAGGTATATAAAAATCCTGTGAACTATCCTCAGATGTCTATCAAAAATTAATCTTTACGTGTTGAAAAAGGAATTGCTTAAAAATAGATTTAAGTAAAGAAAATAATAAAATGTTTGGAAATTCATTTAATGAGACAGTTTCTGAAGTACAGCACAAAACAAAGATTACATAATGGGTGCCAAGATAATAAATTGTACTCAAATTTTTATCACGCTTCTGAGTCATTTAGCCTGCTGTCCTTTTGAGCTGTCACTTGAACAAAAGCAGATGAAATGAACTAATTTGATGGCTTATCTCATTTGTCTTTCTTTGGGAAGCATTCCTTTTCTCCACAAGTTTATAACAGTAGGCTAAAAGGAGAGATAAATATAAGTGAAAATGCCAGTAAGAAAGACAGGTCTTTTCATTAGCTGAAAATTTGAGATATCTATTCTGGGCACAGTTGCTGTGTACACCACCTGTGTCTGATACTCAGCTCAGAATTTAAAGAAAAGTCATGGAAATTCTCTCTTATTGGAGAGTCTTTGAGAATGCAACAGCACAACCATAACACAACAAGATCACAGCACAACTGCAACATTTGGAAAGAATACCCAAACTGGTCTGGCTATCAGAAGTCATACATCATACAAATAAAGCAGTTATTTGCCCTCCTCTGACCACTGAGGCTGGAAATGTGTTGAAGCAACCAGTAATCTCTTGCTGAAGTCTCAGTGGGAGGCTCCTGGGGCTAAAAGACAATAGATAATAGTAGCACAAATACATAATAATAACTAACACGTCTAATGAGAGATCTCTTCAAAGGCACAGGGAGGATGCCAGGCTCAACCACCCGCGTGCCCGTCTGAAGAGTTACCTGCCTCTTAACCCACCTGTTAGGTTTTTTCTTACATTCTTAGAGCATCCATGATTGTATCTCATTTTTCAAACAATTATTTGCTGTTCTTTTATTAGCAATCACCTGGATTAAGACAGACACTTAAAAGGAATTTAGTAAAGCTTGCTTCATTACCCAGCCTGGGTACATTCATGCTTCCAGCATTCTGAAAAGGTTTAAGAGATTGAGGCATGTATGAAAATTGCATGAAGCCCTGAACTTCAATGGGATTTTTCAGCGGGGTTGTCAATGTGTCAAATTCTCTAACAGACAAGTGGACCTGGAGCTCAACAGAATAGATTTACTTTGGCATAAAACTGAAAACAGGCTTATGTGTGGGGAAATATCTAGCAGCTAGACTAAGGTGCTTTGAAATGTAGTCTGCCTTAAACCACTCAAAATGAGATTACTGGATATTTTAAGAAATCACAGAATATCACCCACAGAAAGAGACAGGGAAAAAGTAACAATATTCTCAAACACTATTGCCATCACTTAGTGTTTTAACATGAAACAAGAAATTTAACGCTTTAGCATTGGAAATTATGCGATTCTGTAGCACCTGCACTGCTTTAGCTCTCCCTCTTTTTCTTCTTGCCATTTATGAATATTTCACATTTTCCATATGGATGGGGAGAAAAATCAATGGATTGTAATTCTCAAAGACTTTTAAACCACAAAGCAAACAGATATTAAAACAGTGTTTTATTAATCTCTTCAATTTAAATAGAAGTTGATTGATTTTTTTGCGCCAGGATCATGATTTTTGAATACCTACAATACTTTTTTATGGATCTGACCTTTTTTGTAATTCTGACAGAAACTATAGAGCTCTGGAGTACAGCAGAAGTCTATTTACACACAAACAGTTAAAACAGTAACAAACTAAAATGAAAATCAGTCAAAACAGAGAACAAGCAAAGAGCCACTATGAACACAGATGGATTAATATATGCATTAGTATTAAGCATTCTCCTATTTTATTTTTATGAAGGGCAATGCAAAAGCATGAGTGAATAGCAATTACTTGAAGAGCAACAAATTAAAAAACGATATAATAGGTAGGACAGACACCTAATACAAAGGAACTGAACAGACAGACAAGGTAGTATAAATTTTTTTAAAAAGTTAAACTGATGAAACACTAGGTAATCTAAAAAGGAAAAACAATCTTTTAGGGTTGGATTAATTTGCCTAATTTAAACCATTTGAAATGTCAACTGTTTAAACTTTGAGCATCTCATTTCATTATAATTGCCTAGTTTTTTTTGTAGTCAGTGGAAAGAAATATGTTACAGCTAAATTTAATTCATCTCACCTATCTTGAGCAATGCTTTATGGTGGCTGCTTTGAGAAGATCTGGTCTCTCTTCTTCTCTGTAAGGGAATTTGGAGCCACTGCCTTATACTAGACATACTGGACAATTAAGATTAGTTGAGATGAATTTCACTCTTACGGGGGGAAACTGTAGGGAAAAAAGCCACTACAGATTTAAGGATGATGAGAAAAATAAAAACGAGTCAAAGATAAAAAAATTGCATAAAGTATTTTCTTACAGTTTTAAAATGGTATTTGAAGACTTTTAGCCTGTATTTTAACACCCTAGTAATGTAGACAGGCTTCTCCTTTGAAGAATTTCTAAAATGTCTGCTTTTTACTCTTGCAATGTGGGCAATCTAGGCATATTTAGGAAAACTACTTCATGTAGTTTTGGAAGCCCAAGTCAGGTGTTTAAGTTTGAAGAATGAATTTGATCACACAGCTTTGAAACAAATTGTGATAGAAAATAATTACAAAAGACACAGGGATAAACAAACAAAGGCAATATGTTTTTGTCAACGTTAAGTTCTCTCAAAAGATTATGAATTTTCTTTAAAAATTAAAATTATTTTTTAAATTAAATATAGTAGGCATTTTACATTAAGAAAATCACAGTGAGACTGAAGAACAAGAGAGCTAATTGTAATGTGAGTAATGTATTAGCGTAACTACTTTAAGGTACGTAAGGAACTGCACGAAGACAAAATGAAAATGGTGTTCTCCAGAGGGTAAGTCACCAGGGAAGGGTAAAAGTGAGGATCCTCAAAAATTGCTCATAAGATTAATTTACTACTGTTTTAATTAATTATTGTATCTCAAAAACAAGTACCTGATGCTAGAACTCTCTGATACCACTACTTTGCCATTAGACTGGCAGGTCGGGAAGAACAGCATGATGTCGGGAATTGCAGTGGGATTAAATTTAATGGTGTATAAAATGAAAAACCATGTGGTTAAGAAGACTGTCTGCAGTAATAAGAAATTCATCAGCTGAAACTGAATGAGGCAGAGAAATTATGTTATGCGAGCAAAGGTATCTTCTGAGATACCACGGCGAAGAGTGCATGAAAAAGTAAAAGTATTTCTAAGATATGTTGGGACAGGTATTTCCAGCAGAGGCTACTTGGCTATTTCACCTGCATGGCAGACTGAAGTTCAGTGCAGGTAAAAAAGTACTGATGGCTTTTGTGAAAAGTATTAGTGGTTTTTTGGCTTTTGTGAGACTTCCTCTGCTGTTCTGCAAAGCTTTGTTCACCCTTGTGTGCACCCCTTGGCAATTCCAAAGGAAAATGTGGCATATAATAAGGGATAAACACATTTCTTGATCAGGTATTTAACCAAAGCCCAGTATTACAGCAGGAGGGACGAGGCCAAAACCAAACCCTTGATAAACTCCAAAATGGATATATACTGAGTAGGAATGCATTTAGGCTCGAAATATTAAAAATAAAAAATTTCCTTATCATCATTACATGCAACTGAGACTTACAATAGAAGGCATCTAAGTAGTTTCAAGATAGAGCTCAATTGTGTTTTAGAAAAAATGATACAGTGATGATACAGTTCAAGCAGGGCACTGGACTCACTGATTTAAGAGCTTCCATCCAGCTGTCTGTCATAAATGCATGCATTACTGACAGAAAACAGTGCAGAACAACCAGTTCAGGAGTAACAGGCTCTTTTCTAGAAAAATTTATCACAAAATTTAAAATTATGCTACAGGGAAAAGAAGAGTGTCTTTATTTCCATTTTTGGAGGGAAAAAACAAGGCATATGAAGGTAAAATGTCTTTCCTTAGTTACCCACCAGGTTTGTAGAAGATAGAATAAGGTTCTTCAATTCCTGTATAACTTATTACTTCTGGAAATAAGTGTGAAAAAGAGATTTTTTTCTATTAAAAATAGCTATTTGTTAGCAACAAGCTTATAATTAGAAACAGATACATACCATGGCAATTTTCCTTTTGGAGAGGGTTATAAAAGAGTAGGGCTGTGTCCTAGGCAATTGTGCATTTTTGTATTTGGGTATGCCTCCAGGTGTGAAACAGAGTGTTGTTTGGAGAGCAAAAAATTAAAGAGCTCTATGTTCCTCAATTCCCATGGGGAAAGTGTAGTCTTGCAAATTCGCTTTCAGACTTGGGTTGTGTTTAGTGTGGTCCTGCCCATGCACAAACCAAGAAACTTTATCGGCTCTTGCTCCAAGCTGACTCAGGTCTGGTACTGTGGTGTCTGCCCTGGAGACCCCCAGATGTCCAGGTCTAGAGACAGCATGGATGGGGCTATGTGCAAATACAGCCTTAAGATCATCCCAGACCATGACAACACTTACTTTGTGAACCTGACTTTGACTTTTTTTGCAGGATGAATTTGGATTATTCAAACAATCTGTTCTAATACCAATTTTTCAAAAGTTTTCTTTAGCATGCTAGACTAACAGTGAAGAAAGGAAAAACCAGTCACAAGATGAACAGAAGTTATTTACTCTGAATTTGTTCTGTAGATGTGCTGTCTATTCAGATTAGCTGGATTGTAATTGCCTCTAATTCCATTTCAACTCTGTTCGCAAAGCTGTGTTCATTCCAATAGAGTATTTCTTCATTTTCAGTGACAGACTTATATAAAAGTATTTCTGTTTTCCCAACCAAATAGAACTTTGTAATAATTTACTTTGCTACATTTTTAGCAAGAAGATGCCAGAAAATTATACAGTATGGTATGTATGTGCTAGATACTGCTAGTTGGCTCTCACACTTGATAGTCTTACAGATTTAAAAAATAATGCATTTTACTCAATATAAAAAAAGTTTACAAATATAGCAAAGCACTGAGGTTTTTAAATTATTTTTTTCAGCTCTGGATTAGATCATAAAAAAATCTTGTATTTTTGACTGCACTAATTCTTTGATATGAATAAACCAAGCAAACAACTAATAAAGTAATTTCAACAATATTATTTTACTCTTCAACCGTCTTAACTGGACAATTGCTGGCTTTTCAGTTGCATTAATTGCAGCCATTACTTTGGCTTTGTAACAGCATTTACAAGGCAGTCTATGCCATGGCACTTGCCCCAGGAATTTATTTATCGTGTGTTAGAGTTATGGAAAATCCAGACAAGTGGCAGATTGTGGGACTCAAAATGACTCTCTGAGAGGAAATGGCCTGAGTCCTTCTTTCTCCTTCACTGTTATATGGCCTTTTCCAGTGCCCGTGGTCCTCTTGGCTTCAGAGCATATAAGAGTAGTGTCAGGCAGTTATCACTGAGAAATCTCTTCTGGGGAGTTCGCACATTGCCTATCCCATCCCTGATTGACTGGAAAGAAAAGAACAGAGGTTGTTGTAAAACGCCGTGGAATACCAGTTAAACCAATTCCTTCCCTGAAAAGTCGAATAATGTCTTTAATCCACTGTTCTCCTTGCCCTTTACATTCCCCATGATCTTAGATGTATTGCACTTTTGTGACATACTATCCAGATTTTGTGTGCAGTTTTCTGCTTGTTTTCTTTTAATATTAGCTTAAAGATTTGATTGCCTCTAAACTGCATCACATCTATTATTAATACACAACACAAAGTTAGTAATTTTTTTTCAAAATTTGATCAGAAATAGCAAATTGCATAGGGGATAATTTGTGGTAGAAATTGTCAGCCAAGATTAAAAAGCATTTGAATGCAGAATGGAGACACGCAATCAATTATGTTCTTAACGAATACATAAATATCTTGGATTTTTATATGCAAATGCTGTCACAACTCTGAGCCTTTCTTATAAATATACAATGGTAATTGTGACTGTGAACATCTTGCATTTCACTCATATTCCCAAACGCAAACTCTCAGCACTCAAGAAAACTGTTATGAATTATAACTCTGCTTAAAAAATTCAAGTTCACGAACAAATAAATGGAGCTTCTGTTAAGAATCCATCATTTTGCCAAAGGATTTTTCTTGGAAAGTAAATTTTTATGTGTTTTTACCTGGTACCTTCAAGCAGAGAATGAGCTTTCTTATTTCTTTGACAGTAAAAATTTGTAGCCTTTTACTTGGCGTCACAGACCCACCAAAATTCACAAGTAATTTTCATGGAGCTATTTATTCTTTGTTGATGCACCCTGTAGTGATTTTCACTCCATCCCACAGTCAGTCTCTGAACAGTAGTATTCCTGTATGTATATAGGAGGACCCTAATATCAAGCAGCATCCCAAAAATAAACATCATCGTTTATATTACTAGCTGGATTACTATTTGATAGTTATATAAACAGTCATAAGGCCAAACCTACCCAAACCCAGCAAGAGAGAGAACAGAATCTTTTCATTCCTAAGTGCTCTGTTTAGTCATAAATGTATTGGAAGATTATGACTGGCATATTGGATATCCATGTCTGTCAAATTTTGGCTAGATTGTTTGAAATCCAGAATTACAGCTGAATATGTGTTAGAAATATGTCATGTCTCTGTGTGTTAGAAACAGCTCATGGACTCCTTTTACATGAGGATAAAGGGTGGTTTATGCTGCTTACTTGCCTGTATGATCCTCAGCTTTTGTAAACTCTCTCAGAAAAGACAGCTCTTCTGTAAGCAGTGAAAAAAAAATATGTGCTTTCCCCATCACTCTGGTGTTTGCTGACTACAGTAAAGCCCTCTCGGTGCAGCAGTAGGATCACATGGAAGTGCCTATTTCTCATCCTCACCTCCCTCAGAGGTGCCCTCATGTCTTCAAGAAGGTTGTGTTGAAGTCTGGCCAGCAGGTCTGGCTGCCCTGGGCACCAAGGTGTGCTCTGCATCTGCTGCTGTGCCAAGTAATTCCCATATCATCATGGGCTTGTACAGGTTTGTGTTGTTCCTTCTCTGCTGAAAACACAAAACAAAAGCGGCTCATATCTTCATAACACTGGCATAATGGAGTAACTAAGCAGGCTAGTCAACTCCCAGAGATCTTCTGTGACTAAACAACTCTTCACTAATAATTATTCCAGAAAAAGTAATTTCATAGCGCAGTAACAACAGCAAATAAAGACACCCAAAAGCAATGGTACCAAGGGCAGTTTACTCCTGAGGATGAAATGAGCAGTATGGTCTCTACCAGGAACCATTTCTGGGGGGCTGTGAGCAGCACTGAGACCCAGGCAGAGGATGAGAAGCAAAACTACCCTTGGTACGGGTTAACCAGCTCGGGAAAATGTGACAGTGAATAAATGTCGCATCCCCATGACAGGGATTTGGGTATATGAAACGAAACATTCAAGTTTGACATTTTGTCATAGAAATGGTCAATATAAGTAAACATGCTCTGAAACATTTGAGCAGAGCTGACGAAAGAGGTAACAACATTTTTGTCTGGAGTGGTTGTGCTTGTTCTGAGGACAGAAATCACCACACAGCACCTCTGGGCAGAGGCTGGGGCAAAATGCTGAGAGGACTCCAGCACACGACTGTGACGCAGGCACCAGCAAAGGGGTGCAACAGGGTGTAAGGGTCAGGTTCAGGCACGTCCTGCCAGAGCCACTGCTGGAATATTGTGTTTGTAGCCTACAGAAGTCACTACTCTCTCACTATTCACCTCACAAAGCGAGGTATAAAAGAGCAGTAAAGGCCATCTATCGATTTTTTTGGTCTCTGAAAATTGCCTCTGGTAGAGCAATTCTAGGGCTTTGCTTAGATGTCTAAAGACAATCTGTCTGAAATTAAGGGTTGAAATAGTTTTCAGCAACAGGATAAATAGAAAGTACAAATACAAAATCTCATTTGTATGCACAAAGAGGGATGTTACATATTTTGCAATCTAAAACCTGTATTTTTTAAGAATTAGTTTTTTTTAAAAAATTTTTAAATGTATTATTTTTACTTTTTTCCCCAGTAAGTTTTATTTCATTCATATATTCACCTAAACTTAATTGCTGGGAAAATGTAAATTCTTCATTAAAATAATGGGAAATTTTAATGAGGAAACAGAATTTCTTTTGTTTTCATCAGATTTAAACTTAAACTTGTTATACTTTGATTAATATAATAATAAAAATTTTTGTTATTTGTTCAACTTTAACATAAAACTGAATGTGCCAAGAATGGTTTTTTTATTTTTTTGAGACCATCCTGCAGTCAAGTATTTTCTTGCAAACCAGTTTGTTGAATTCCACCATTTTTTTATCACATCTAGGTACCTTTCAAAGTGTTCTCCTAAGCAACTTTGTCAAACAACGATTCCCGCAACTTTCAATTTGACTCTATGCACTTAGACTTTGGTTTCTCAACAGCCTTCTGCAAATTTGTCTTGTTCTTCTGCAATGTCTGATTTCTTCTATACAGACATATTGAAATTATTTTCCCAATGAAACCGTTCAACACTTAATTCCATTTTTTAAATTCTCTCTACTCAGTTCTTTCTCTTAGTTTTGAGCAGGTAAGAGCAGGATGAGCAGAAAAGTTTTGGATAGGTTTGCTCACAATTTGCCATCTCAGAGCTTTAGCAGAATTAATTCACATATGCCTTCCCTGAGCAAATTAACACCTCCTTAGCTATGCTCTCTTACTTGCACTGTAACTGGAACCGTTTCATAATGTATACATGATTCAATATTAACTGGTCCAGAAGCTGGCTATAGTCTCGGTTCTCAGGGCATAACTTTTGACAGAGCAATAGCTGTTAGACCCACATTCATAGAGGTTGTGTTGCTGTACTTTTGGGTACCCTCATTGCAAGGGGGGTAGGGCTGGATAATCTTTAAAGGTCCCTTCCAACCCAAGCTATTATATGACTCAATGATAATGTTGATTCATCTGAAATATCTACTGTTCTTGGCAAAAGAGTCATACAAACCACACTGTTATCAGTTTCTGCTACACAAGATCTAAATAGTGAAGCTGCCTCTAGTATTCCAAAGGGCAGGCCAATGATTCTGACTTCAGTTTTGGGGTTTTTTAGAAGAATGTAGCTTTAGGTATTCTCACCATCAAAAACGCTTTTAAATGGGCCCATCAAGGAAAAGAACACACAGCCCCAGATACTCCTTAGGACATATTTGAAAGCATAATATTTGAGAGTATAATGTGTCTCGCCTACACTGCCTGCTCTCAGACCTCAATAACAGAAACAGGAGATCTCAGTATCCCAATGACGGAAACGAGTGCATGCAAAGGCAAACGGTGCATATTTAAAACACTTAGCCACTACTCCTGATGCAGTCATTCCAACATGTGCTCAGATATGGAACATTATAACACCATCAGCACATCCAGATGTATTTTATCATGGCCTTGAAGGTGCCACACATCCCTGAAGAACTATAATGAAGTTCTTCATCCCTGAAGAACTATAAGCTTTGAGAGTGCCAAAGCTCAGCAAATAATGAGATTATTCAAGAATTTTTTTAATCCTCTGCCTTCCCAGACTTGCCAGGCTGGGTATACGCCCATGCGTGAGAGGCTACAAATGTCCAAGCATCCATGAGGCTGATGGGTCTGAGGTGAGTGGTACAGACACTGGCTGATGCTCTCTGCAGTCAGACAATCTGCACAACAGTGCAGCTGTGGCTCCTCAAACACTGCCTCACATCCCCAGTTCCTGTTCTTGGACAGAGAAATGAAAACTGGGTAGACATTTCTTCAAGAATAGAGTCAAGAAACAACCTTATGAACTTCACTGAATACCTCAGAAGCCATGAAAGACAAGGAGCGAAGGTTATACAGATACAAGGCATTTCACCATAATCAGTGGGCTTCCAGTGAATGCAGTGATCTGGGCCAACAGCATACACTGCAGACTCAGCATCTTGCTTAGACAATATTGCCCTGGATCTTGTTCGTGCTACCACAGTTTTTCAAAGCAGGCAATGAATGAAATTGTTCAACAGGGTTTAGAGATGAACAAAGGAAAGCCCAATGAAGATGTGAGACACATTTTCACAGGACAATAGGAACACTGCAAACTTAGTTGGGAAATGTCATAATCCAGGATTAATAAAAACAAAAAATAACACCTCTGGTTTAGCAAGTCCTAAAGCTTCAGATGATTGCTGAAATCTGGATGCTGTATTGAAATTCAGAGCTAAAACCCAGAAGTTATACCCAGAGGCACTTTTGGGAACTGCTCTGTCCCATTAAGCAGGATGCTTTAGCAGAGCTTACCTTCACACCTGAAAGCTGTCTAAGGTTCCATGCTTCAGTCCCTCATGCTTCTGAAGCTGTCACTGCTGGCAACAGATTCAATAGGGAGCCATATGTGGCACATTACATAGATAAAGCCACTTGATATTTCTCTTCGGTCACATGGACCATTCTCACGTGATTTGTCGAGTCTGTATTCGTGTCTCATGGTGAACGGCAGCAGCGATTATCTGTGATCCCTTAATTATGACAGGAATGTCTCAGTCCCACATCTTTCCAGCAAAGTATTTTTAAATCTGAATTTATGTTGACTGCCTGTTACAGAGAGAGAAGGTTTGTATGCATGTAAAAATAATTTATGAGTAATATTTGAAAGTATCTTCTTCATTTTTACTCTAGTGTTTCCCACAAGTTAAGCATTATATAAACTCCACCTTGTTACTTGCTAACTCCCCAGTAAACTAATGCCTATCCAGTAGTGGATAGTTTATCAGTCATCTTTTCCTCCGACTTGTGGTTTTGAATGTCGATTTTGGAGCTTTTCTACAAAGGCATTCGAAACATTTTACAAATTAATTAGGATAGGTAATTCTTGAGAACGTTGGAGTTACTCCTTTTTTAAATGACTTCAAGTAATTAATGTCCACTGAACAATCCACTGCGCACTTCTAGGTAGTGGCTCCAGTCATTAGAAATCCTCCCTGGTAAAGATTGATATCTCATGTCTACTCTAAATACATTTGCTACAGCAGCCAGCTATTTAATTTCATTATGTTTATATGGCCGAGACTGGAACCCTCACAACCCTTTGCCCCCTTTTGCCCACTAAGGTATGTAGAGATAGGGCTTAGCCACTGTTTCTTTTCCCTGCTTGATAACCAAGGTTCTTCATTTGCATTCTAATGCAGCTCAGGGTCAAAAAGTCGAGGCAGCAGAAATTGCTCTAAGCTGCAGGGAGTCACTTTCTCCTCAGGCCCAGGAAGGGAACAGGTCCACTGAATGTTGCCTAATGTCTGTGCAGGTCTGCTCATTTCACAGGGAAGATTGCTACTGTACTGCTGCTCTCAGTTCTGAAGAGGATGGGATGGATCACAAAGCGGTAAATGCTTGGGATTCTAAAGGTACAGAGGTGCTATAAAGTTTTCCCATATTAGGACAGCAAATTATAAGAAGGGTAAGAATTTATTTTACTGTGGTACAGTAGTAGCAGTATTAAAGAAAGTTAACTGACAATGATATTAACTTTTCTTTTTCCTTGATGCGCAAAGGAATAACAAGCTGTAATTTTCTAACAATAAATTTCCAATTGTAGAGATTACATAAAGAAATACATTTTCCATTGCATTGGAGTCTTTTAAATGAGATGAGGTGTCTTGAACAGAACACAGAATTCTTTTACTTGGCTTCTGGGAAAAAATTAAGTTCACAGATAACATACAGAGGAAATGATATCAGGTATTTAGAGCAAGAACTTCGGGTCTTAGAATTGAGAAATATAAATAAATCATTCCATTGCATTTACAATTTTTAAGAAGAAGTCAGGAGCACAGCAAAGACCCCGGTACTGTAAGCAACATCCAAGAGACGGTCCAGCAGTGTGGAAGAAGCAGTGCTATTAAGCTATCTTTAATTTATTCTTAGTTCAGATTTCGGTGATGTTGGAAACACCTGTATAACAAATATTTGTTTTGACTTTAGTGCTTGTGATACCATAATAGACTGAACTATTTTTTTATGGACAAATACTGTAATTACTCTTTACAATTCATTTTCCATATTATAACCTTGATGATATACTTAAGTTATTTTAATTGCTCAGTTACAAATTCATACACATTATTATGTTAAATTTTACGTTAAAAAATAATGACTGTTTAAGGAAAAGTACTGTATTCTTGATGTCTGTCACATACCTGTCATTACTGGTACATATTCTCAATTTTCTAAGGTTTTTTTCCTAGATTGGTTTCTTTTTCTCAATTACATCTTATGGCAGACACACAGTGAGAGTAGGCTGTGAAAACTTCTGTACCCGATCTAGTAGTTTTCCTTTCAAATAAATTATATATAGAATGAACAGTGTAGTAGAGCAGTCCTCTGTATTCAGAACTGATCTATGAAAGCAGTGCAGTCAAATTTTAATTGCTATTTATGAAGAAAACAGTGCTGCTGCCCTGTTTCAGGTGTCTAATTCCAGGGCCTAATTAGTAGTCAGTTCATTTGCCCAAGTGCCGCTGAAGTGCAATTTCCCTTTTACAAATCCATTTTCGTCCTTAACTAATGTCAGAGACATGGAAGTCTCCAGTCCTTCTTGCTTCTCAGTGACCCCTAAATAGCAATGTTCTCTGTAAGAAAAATAAATTTGTGTCTCAATTCCCTAAATTTCATGTAAAGCTGACTGAAAGCTTTTTAATTTCTTTCTTTTCCCCCTCTTTGCTCAAGAGTGTACTGTGGTAGTAGGCTGTGCCTGTTCTAAAAGTTAAAGTTTCATGCCACTGAAAGTTTCTTTTGCCCCTTGAAAACCAGACAGTCGGTCTTTGGCAGAATCATCTGTCGGCAAAGTACAACATTCACAGCAAGCCCTCGATTTTCAAAGGGCTATGCAGCCTTTGACCCATATCATGTACATTAAAATCAATTCCTGAACCAAAACCATGCTTTTATTGTCAGGAAACCTATCTCATTGAGTGATTATTCTGGACACACCAACCTGCTACTCTAATTCCGCTATTTGAGGTATCAGAATCACCTGTAAATGATAATGTACTCACTGAATATGTTATTTTCCTGTCTCTTTTCTGTCAACACAAAGTTTTTCTTACTTAGTTTCATCTATGCCATTTAAGACTGATGGTAATATTTGATATTATTTTATTTATTATGCATTATAAATAAATTAAAACCATATGGTGGTAAAAAATGCACACACACTCAGGTATACGTACGTAAAAATGTGACCTGACTTAAAAACCAAAAGTCTAGCTCTCCTTTCCTGTGACTGCTTAAGGGCTTCAAGTGTTCAGTGCAACAGATGTTTGGAGAAACCCTGGTGTTTAGTGCCTGCTGTGCCAGCAATGAAATTTAACAAGTTGAAATGACAGATCCTGTACCTAGGACACACTAACACTGGGTACAAGTGCAAAATGGGAGAGGAGTGGCTGGAGAGCAGCACTTCAGAGAGGGGCAAGGGGGTGCTGGTCAGCAGCAGCTCAGTGTGAGCCAGCAGTGAGTCCTGGCAGCCAGGAGGGCAAAGCCCATCCCGGGGCAGAGCCATCCTGGGGTGCATCAGGCACAGTACGTCCAGCCAGGCAAAAGAAGGGATTGCCCCCCTGTGTTCAGCACTGGTGCAGCCTTACCTTGAGGACCATATGTAGTTCCATGCCCCACAATTTAAGAAGGATGCGAAAGCACCTGAGTCCATCTGAAGGAGGGCAACAAAGCAGATGAAAGTGCTGGAAAGAATGTCCTGTGAGAAGCGGCTCAGGACTTGGAGCTTGTCTAGCTGGAGAAAAGGAGACTGAGAGGCACCCTCATCTCTCTCCACAGCTTCCTGAAGAGGGGAATTGGAGAGGGAGGTGTTGAGCACTTGTCCCTGGTATCCAGTGGCAGGGTGTGTGGGAATGGTTCAAAACTACAGTAGGGGAGGTTCAGGCTGGATGTCAAGAAGTATTTCTTTTCCAAGAAGATGGTCAAATATCAGAAAAGGCTTCCTGGAGACTGATACCCTAAACCTTAGGGTATCATTCTCCAGGGCGTTAAGGCAATGCCCTTAATGCCTTAACGTTTTATCTTTTGGTCAGCCCTGATGTGTTCAGGAAGTTGGATTAGATGATTGTTATAGGTCCATTCAAACTGAAATCTCTCACCTCACCTCGCCCTCCCACCCCCCTCCCACTCACCCTCTCCCGCCTTTTGAAAAGCTTCTGCAGAAATTTGTGTTAATCAATTATTTCACACTCAAAAAAATAATTGTCAAGCATTAAAAATATTGCAATTGCTACAGAAACTACAGCGTATTAATAAATGGCAAATGGTTTTCCTTACAGAGCCTAATAATTTGTCTTGCATTTTCCAGGTTTTTCTTGAATCTATGATGACAAAATTTTCTTCCCTGAAGTTGTCATGTAACCAGAGTGTGAGCTCTGCATCCTGCCCTGTCCCCATGGCTTTTTGTCCTTCTGTGTCTCTCCTCTGGGACACTTTGCCACACTCGAGGTAACAGAAGGAGGCATAGTCATAAAGGGTGTGACAGAAGCATCGCTGATGTTCAGGCAGACATCTCAGCAGCAATAGTTGCAAGGGACTGACTTACTGTAACAAGCAAGACACCCCTCTATCCTGAACTTGTATTATCAAGGTCAGCCTTTTATTACTGCTCACAAAATTCAAGAACCTTGATGCCATCACGGCTACATTCCAAATCATGACACTATTTATAAGAAATTCTATCACATGAGACCTGCTGCCTTAGGGCATATTAGTGATATATCCTCCTCCCCTGCCCCGTGATGCTTTGTGCGTTGTCTGCCACAATTTCCTCACATCCCTTCGTCTGAGTTTCTCATTGTCCTTTCAAGGGCAGCACGGAGGAGACTGTAAATCATTTAATCTTCATCCCTCTCCTCCTCCTCTCCATACATCTTCTTTTATATATCCTGGTGTGCAAGTGAAGGTAAGACGGGAATTTACAGACTGGCTGTAAGAATGCCACCCTTCACCTGCATTTATCTTGATATTCATTTGCCAAAGCATGAAACTAAGAGAGCATTGAAAATGAAAATGCTGAAAGGAAGACATTTGCTTATTGTGTTTTGCCAGGCATTGGCTCAAAGCAAAATGAATTGTACACTTCTGAAAGAACAATGGCTAAAATCAACACAGAGAATCTGACTGACTTCAGTGAGACCTCAGTAATGCCCTTTCTGCTTAAGGATCTGCTATAAAAATATCTCCACAAATGCATACAAATAAGGTACTTGCATTGTATTGACTTAAAGCTGTCTCAGAAATAATTCTTTTTGATTCTCAGCCCCGATTATATTTACGCTATACTTTCACAGTGCATTTATTTCTGGTATAGCAGCATTGTCATGACAACCCCAAATTATGTCAATATATATGCATGTTTGAGCTAATTCCTTATTAACAAAAAAAAAGAGAAATAAATAAATCAAGACAGGGCTAGAGAGCACTGTCTGTGTGATACAACAGGGAATTTGTACAAACCTCAGAGTATCTTTCCCCAAAGTTGCAATAAAGGACAAAGAAATTTCATTCTTTCTCCTTTTTTTTAATTTAGCCTTTCTTGTTTGATTTAGCTATAGTCCTAGAAGGTAGCTTGGCTGATGTTAGCTATATTAGAGCAGGTCTGGATTTCACTCATGGGGAACATAATTTTTCCTTTACACTGAGCAATCAAATTTGTTGTTTGTCTCCTGCAGGCAGACTTGACCAAGTGCCCTTGCTGCAATGCCCTTGGTCAGGAGGAGGTACAGAAAGAAAAGGTCTGAACTCAGCGTTTACAGCTGTGCAGAGATCCCGGGCTGTCACAAAGAGATGAGAAGGAGTCCCTTTCACCATTTTGTTCCTGTCTCCCTCCCCACCTCCACCAAGGAGCTGCTTCTGTCCCCAGAGATGTCCACAGTTCTCCACTGTAAACACCAAGACTGACAGACCTTCCCTACCTCTTTGTGCTGATTGCATGAGATGTTATTGACCATCAATGCTCTTAAGAGGACTCTGGAAATGAAATAGTATCACCATTCATCTCCCTGTAGGACCAGCTGTGAGAAGGGCTTTTGTGAAAAACTGGATGAAGCACTAGTTTTAATCTTGGTTTAGGGTTCTGGGGGCTATGTATCAGGCTTGAAGACTTTTCTGACTCTTCACAACACAGAGGAAAAAATAAAGATTTCATTATTATTATAAATCGTGATAAAAAATAATAGTAACTAATAATAGTAATGATGCAGTCAAAATATCACAAAGGTTGCTTTTATTGCTCTGTGAAAATTAAAACATTGACCTTTTCCTCAGTCTGATTTTGTAAAACCCAGCTTTCTTTGCCTCAATAAAGTGACTAAACAGCAAGTAGGGGATGGTAACGTACATTAAAGTGGCAGGAAAAATCAAATATCAGATAAGAATTGCCTGAACAAAAGAATGTAAGACCATCTTTTAAGTCATGGAAAGAGTCAAAGTAAGGTTGCCAAGGAAACCTTAGCATTGTTTTTCCTATGGGTTTTTTTGCTTTTTTTAAAAATTATGAACTTAGCCTCCTCATTGTGTCAAAAATCAATGGGAATTTTGAGTCCTATCAATTAGTCTGTGGGTTTTGTCTTCTCTTTCCTTTGTCTCTGTTCATTTGTCATAGGATATAATGGAATGTGAGCATACTTTTTGAATATCATTTATGCCATGTACAGGAAAAATGATAAGGTTAAAGTAAAAAGACCTCTCAACAGCCGCTTAAGGAAAGAGAAGCTCATAAAAAACAGGAGCATGGCAGCCTTTCTATATGGCTTTGAACAACACCCTTGCCAAGATAAACTCATACTGATTGGACTGATTGTAGATAGCTGGCTTTTCAGCACCATCTGCATGCTGTGGCAGTCTCTGGTTCTTATTGTTTGGGATTGTTATTAAGGCTGATAAATTGTATGAAGGATTTTATTTTCCATCAAGTCATTCTTCATTTGGCATTGATAGCATCGTAATTAAGTAGCAGTCACTGGCTCTGAATGTGGATAATTCATATGAATTATTTCTAATAAACAAACCACAAAGAATATATTAAAAACCATCCTTAAAACAGATTCTCTTGCTCTATGCGCTGCATCCACTCCCTCTGACACACACAAATCAGACAAAAAGCAGAGAACGAATTTGCATGTTTCAGCTTTCCCGTTCTGTGAGCTTTGTTAGGGAGTGTTAAACACATTAAGCTGAAATTCCTGCTCTCTCTTAACAAACAAATTAAATGCTCTAGGAACACATGGACAGAAAAAAACCAGGACAGAGGCAAACACAGATGATTTGGGGTCATAAACTAGCAATACTTATAAAGTAATCAGTTTATCATGGACTGCATCATACACTGAAGATCAGCATTCATTTTGTGATTAAGTATTCACTGCAAAAGGTATTAGAATTATTCAGTGCCAGATACACAGAGGACTATTAGTTTTATTCAACCTCCAAGGGCACAACACAATAAATAACTGGGAAATCCAGAGCTGAGCAGTTGCCATTTCCCAGTCATGAAAATTGCAGGCATGAGGAGTTTAAAGGTATAAAACAGTTTCTACATGCATCATGTCACAATAATTCCACTCGGCTTTCAAAGGCCCTTTAATGAGCCTTCATTATGAGATAAATGTTGGTGTTTTCTGCAAACCTGACCAGACAGACACTATGAGATGGTGTAAAAGGTCTTGTTTGCCTATAAGAGCTATGACATCTAGAACTGGATGGTAACATTTTTCTGCAAGGGTTTTTTTACAAAATTGCTCTTTAAGAGCAATAGGTGCCAGATTGTCTTCTATGAACTTTAGGGAAATAGTAGATTTACTGACTTTTTCATTCTTGAATACTTTTTGGCTTCAAAATCTATCCCTCATTAAGAAGAAAACAATATGCCTGTGATGACTGTATGGCATAAGCTCCTGTAGGCTTTTAGTCTAAGTAAACGTAATGCTTCTAAATTTTGTTCTGGTTATAAGTATTTGACTCAGTAGCACATACGCTTAAGCTGTTTCTGTCCTTGATTCAATCTTAAAAGCAGTTCAGGGCAGTGAGTTGTATCCATATTTGTCATACTTACATTTATGCAGTTAATGCCTTTGGAGAAAATGTTGTCTGTATTTAGCCCTTCTATTTAAATTTAATCAAACTGAGTAATACTGGATATTATGTGGTTATATGGGTTCATACGCTAAGACTATTAAATATAATGTATTAGATTACTAAACTGCAGCAAAAAGATTTGAATCTTACCATTGTAAATTGTTTACAATTTCTACATTGTATTAAATGAGAGCAGCTTCTTTCTTTATGTAGGTGTAACTCTCATGTTTCTCCTATTTATGGACTTGATGCTTATCTTCTCCCCTCCTGTTGCGGCGGGAGAGGAGTTTAATTTCTTTCTTAGTTGTATCTTTTCCTCCACAAAGGTAGTTTGGGACTTTAAACCACAGACTGTGTCATCAACTAACCTTCACTTCATTGAGCAGGTTCTCAAAGGATTGCTTTGTTCTGTGGAACACATTCCATTTTCCACCTTCATTAGCAAACTGCTAAATATTTTACTTTGCCACAAGACTGGAATGTGTTAACAGATGCATCTTCCTTTCTTCCTGACTGTCTCTTCCAAACATGTTCTGATAATGCTCAAGGAAAAGATGGATTTCATGCATTTGTTACTGATGATTGGCAGAGATATAAGATAATAAGAAAAAAGAAAACTAATTCTTCTAAAGCAAGAGCTTGTATGTGTATAAATATTGCATCTAGGGAAAAAAATAGCAAACCACAGTGACAGTTCACCACGACTGTAGGGATGTCAGAGGTCTGTCAGTGTTTCTCTGAATCATCGTGCAGAAGGCTCCTCTTCCTGTGGGCTGTTCAACACACTGTCTTGCACTGAGACACTTTTCCCTGCAGTACATAACATCTCCTGACAAGTTTCAGTACTGCAGGTAAACAGAAGTTTTGCCAGACATTTTACATATGAAATAAGCTAATGAATTAAAAGCCCAGTCACCTTCCATTTTTAAGTTAAGGGAAACACATCCATTTATTTTAATGGAATATAGATCAGGTCTTTTTTTTAAACGGAAAGAGTTTTACATTCATTGAAAGAAAAACGTTTCATGTCTAGCGTGATTAATGCCAAAGTCTGTGTCTGCTGGAAGGAATTCAATGTCTGACAAAGCACAGCATATGATTGAAGAGTAGCTCTTCACTGGTGAGGCTGAGCTGGTGATCTGTTCCACCTCTCAATTTACAGGCAAGACCCACTATCAACTCGCAGTCAGGGGCACTGGAAAAGGGCAGCACTCAAAGAATGCTATCGTAAACATAAAAAAGTCGAGTATAAAAAATAGTAACAAAAATATCTTGTTTGCATTGTGCAGTTGCCCTCCAAATTTTGCGGCCTAAGAGACAGCTAAAAGGATCTGGAAAATAAAAATAGTGCTTATGCCTTTTAAATCCTTTTTTATACCCTAAGTTTCTCATAGCCATGTCCTTCAGATGCACATCGCTCACATTATTTGTCCAAGTGCATATTGCCCTGCATCTGCAATTATTGCCCACCACCCTCCATAAGTGATATTCCTGGCACTTAAAACTGACAGAAACAAAGCTTGATCTTTATCTGTCCCTTTTTGCTTAACTAGAAGGTTTCTTAATCTTCTCCTGGATATCTGATAAATAGAGGTGGTTTCTGCACTTGCAGCCCTGGCAGCCTTTGTGTCTGTAAGCAGCCTGCCCTGACAAAGGGGTGCTGGACGTTATTATTCCATAGGGGCTGGAAGGCATCAGTATGGGTCCCAAGAACAAACACAGTTAACCACAGATGAGGAGAATGAGCTGTGTGAAGTAAATGGTTCCATTTATTCCTTTGATAAGCAAGGTCTTGGGAAATACTTTTTGATTGCTTGAGGCTGCCACTTCATTCAAGAAAGCCCACTAAGCTTTTTATTATTATCAGGTTCATTTTAAAAAGCATTTTGCTTCAACAGTACTCCAAATGCTTTATTATCCATTTTTATTAAGCATTACAATGAGAAGGTAAAGCTCATTATGCCTCTCCCAAGCACTGCAGTTTGGCTTGGCCTCGTGCATTTTAATGGGCTCATTGTGCTGGCCTCCCGCCGTGGTCGCAGCGCCGCCAGGGAGGAAAGCAGAGGTCTGCAACTTTCCCTTTTATTTGCAGGTTGATCTGTGGTGTTACCGAAAGCTAGGGCGATGACTGTTCTATAAAGGAGACATCACTCCGGAGATGGGTATCTAAGCACAAGAGAAGTTTAGTAAGGTTCAGATTACCATCCTGACAGCAGGGAATTCGAAACGTTTTTGCCTGAGAGTTAAAAACCCAGCTGGGCAGACTCTCTTCTGACAGTCGTAGCACCTGCGACCCTCGGGATAAAACACGCTTTTACTGCAAGGAGAACCCGCCCCACAGCTACATCATCTGTCCCCTTATTCTATCAGTTCCAAAGCAATGAAAGCAAAAAACCAAAAAAACTTCCAATGAATGTGTTTCATACTTGGAGTAGCTTTCTGAAGACTCAATTTTGGCAAATTTTATCCTCAAATCCTGTATCTTTTTGTTGCCCATTGATGACGTGCAAATCTTCAAACCAAGAGATTTGGGGATTTCCTAGCTGCAGTCCAGGCAGCTTCAGTAGGGAGCCGACCTTCTCAGGCTGCAGGGAAAAGGATCTCAGGTCTGTCTGCCAAGGCTTTATGCGTGTGTCTGAGCACTACAGCCTGAAATGCAGCTCAGAGGAGGGGAAAGTTGGTAAAATTTGTGAACAAGAAAATATCCTCTGTGAGTGCAGAAAGAATGCGCATGACTATGACACAGACTGCACTGATTGCTGTGCTAGCAGTGTGTTAAACTTTCTTCACCTCCTTTTTTATTTAGAAATAAAAATGCAGCTTTCATTACTGCAAGATTGTGATTTCTCAACGCAATCACAGGAGGGTTTTTCTTCTGTGTTTTCTGTAGCTGCTAGTAGAGTTGCTTTTTCTCAGGTAAACTCTCATATATGCTTTGTAGTGTTAGAAAAATATTTTCAAAAAGCCTTTCGATCAGAATCAAGTGAATGAGATAGTATTTTCTATGAGTTGTGACTGGATCAAATTTTTGTAGTAAATCATAGTCTCAGTTTACCACATTTAAGCACCATTTGCATGCATTCTGTGAGACTTTTCCTCTCAAAAGACATAAAAGCAAAACTCTTTTGGAAGTCTGAGGTAGATACACAGCTTTCAGACCAGACTTTCTTTCTATCAGCATCTTAATAGTTTATAGATACGGCATACTTGATAGGCCTTCATGTTAAACCTGTGCCTTTGTATTCACCAGAGGGTATTTGCTTCTCTCCTGTCCTTTGCCTTAGCTCATACCACTCTTTTCATCTGCTGGGTGATGTCAGTGTTTCAGTGCCATATACTCAGAGCAGTATTTATCATCTCCAATTTAGTATCCCCTCTTCCCATACAGTATGACCTCTCTGATTTGACCATGACATCTCATTTCATTTTGCATATTCATTTTATCACATGCCATTTGCTTTTAATCACATTTTGTGCTCCAGTGTAATACATTGAGTTTTTCATCTGCTCGTCAAAAACTAATTTTGAATACATTTTGTTTTAAAACATTGTATGCTGTACAATGTCTTGCATGTAGTACTTTCATATTTCTTCAGAAAATTCAATATAAAGCAATGTATTTTGAAAGCCAGTCTCTCAAGTTCCCTTCAGCTGTGTGTCTCCTAGCCTCGTCTCAGTGCAGATGCCTACTGAAATTCAACATGCAATATGAGCTAAAAGGCTAAACAAATGTCTCATATTTTAACCCCAGATATTTTCCTATTGTGTTTTGGTAAGGAACAGAGTAGGAGAGTAGGATCCAGTGTTCCTGACTGTGCTGAGGGTGGGTAACGCTACTGGGAACATAATGAGACCTGATGACCAGTAGTAGGGGAATAGTTACTACTCCTGTTGGTTTCTGTTCACACCATTGTTTCTTCTGTAATGAGGGTTGGGGTTCAACTTTTATTCATCTGGAGTAATTTAGGTCTTTCCTTTCACAGAAAGCCATAATAGAGTTGCGGTTTCTCAGACACCTGAAGTCATTCAGATCTCCCTCTGCTCTGCCGTTACACCCCTGAGGCCTGTCCTTGCTGCCATGCTTTGGAAAGCACTCAGTGATGGCATTTCACACTGTTATTCAAGTAATTTTAGCACTGGGGAGCTCCAGATGTGTTCTACTTGCTGATTCATACTAAAGTGCTTTTCTTAGAAACTTTAGACACTTGTTATTCTGTGTGGAAGGACTGAAGTTAGGATATGTGCTGAACAGAGTTCATTTTTTTCCGGAGTTAGGTTTATAGGGAAGAAATGTACTAAAGATAAATTTCCATAAATGTAGGATATGTGCTGAACAGCGTTCATTTTTTTCCAGAGTTAGGTTTATAGGGAAGAAATGTACTAAAGATAAATTTTCATTTTCAGACAAAAGAGCTGGAACAAAAATTTTCTTGAATTATGGTAAAATTTCACCTGAGACACAATGGAGAAGCAGAACTGAGAGGAGGAAGAATTAGTCTGAACAACAGGAAAATATGATCCATGGAAGTGCAGAATAATCAATCAGGAAAACATTAGTCCTGGTACGTCCATTATGGAAATCAGATTTGACAATTAATCATTAGAACAACACTGTACAGATCAATCCTTCCCTGGCCCTGTGGGATGTGGCAAACCTCAGACCATGGGCACTGCGAGGGCTCTAAGCAAGTTCTATTTTCAATTCTCTTTTATTACGTTCCTGAGTTTCTAAATTAGCACGATATATGTGGTGAGAGATGAATACTGTTGCTGTTTTTGGTATTTCTTTCAACCCCTTCCATTTTGCGAACACTTTATATTGAGGTAGGAAACAGTAATATTATTTTACTTTGACATAGTGCTTTCTAAACTGAAGAATGGTGCAAGCTTTGAATAGTTATGCACCACAATTCCATCTCAACGAGATGCAGCAGCCTCGAGCACTGATGTGGGAAGTCACATACAAAGCTTCTCCTCTAATACTCTGCGCAGCTATAGGAGATAGACAGTTGCTGCAGCCTGTGACAAAAGGACGGTTCAAAGCTATTGTTGCAGTTTTGTGGCCAGGTGCCATCCCCTCAAAGTTTAAAAGGACACCTATGTATGAATGTCTTCAGTCCTTAAGATAAGCCCTTTACTGTGGTATATGCTAATCCATTTCTCTAGTCTGTAACTCAGTTCTCTGCTTTAGCAGGATATATGTAATTTAGTTGGTTTGTTGTTTTTTAACTTAATATTGAAAGACCAGTAGAGTCAATACATGATAACAAGAACCTTGCAGGAAGCTCATCTCTTTCCTGTACAATGTTAGTCTTGTTATAGGGGTAGGGAAGCATCTGGATGAAAGATGGCCTTTCCCACAGAGCTTAAAAACAATTAGGATAAACACCGTATAGGCATTGGATTTTGTAAACATGGAAACATTTAGTTAGGGTAAGATTTCAGTGAAAGGGCCACATTAGGACCTTACCACGCTGTGGAGTGGGGTGGGTAGTCGAGGGGGAGGAAAGGGTTTGAAAAAAGCCAAAGGAAAGTCCACTCGAGGGACTTTCCGTACGGCTAATACCGGGTAGGATAGATGCCCCCTCTAGCGGATTTAGCATTTTACTATAGAAGATAAGACAGCTGTCTTCTAAAGGCACGGTGCAGGAACAACAGGAATTCTTCACGCATTATGAAGGGGAAAATGCATCTGTGAGAGAATGAAGCAGTTCTTAGACATACCTGGGTAATATAGAAAGGGAAAACATATTGTTGATGAATTGAAAAGTAAAGTTCTAAGCCCCCCAAACTATGTGTCTTCTGTAATTCGGCTGTTGTCCTGAAATGTTTAGCAGCACATGGATGAAATAAATGGGGAACAACTGGGAAATACTTGTTCTGTTGCAAGGTTAGAGAGATTGCCAGAAGCCCTGAATGTAACGTCTTTATTGTGCTGTCGAGGGAGCTGTTACTATGCCACCTTTCCAGCAGTTTCTCCTCCTCTCAGGCTGAAAGGATAACTGCATTAAATGGCCTATTCCTGGCTATGTAGAAATCCCACATTAGCCAGATTCTCTCTGAATATCTTTACAATCAACGGAAAGGCGGGGGGATAGGAACCATCCTGCATCTACTTCCTCGTGTATGTTGAGATGCTGGAGGACATGGGAACATTGTCACACACAGGCAGAGGTTAAGCTGGGCACTGGACAGGTCAGTCTGTGGAGTCATAGCAGTCATAAACTTTTCCTAGAGCTGTCACAAAAGACAAGGAAGCAGCAGTCAGCAGCTGAGAACAAAATTCCTTCATTTTTAACTCATCCCCAAGTACTTGCCTTATCCTCTAGCTTCATCCTTGCCAGTCTCCATTAGTCCCCTCTCTCAGTCTTCAGAGTCTCTTTGAGTCTCCAAGGGACCTCACCTTTCCTTCCACAGCAGTTTCTGGCTTTCAGCTCCATCATTCTAATCACACAGATCATCTGTCTGACCAGTTCCTCCTTCCAGCATCACAGTTTCCTGATGCCTTTATCCATCCACCTTTAATATCCTGTTGCCATCTCTTAAGTTTCTAAACCAAAATCCAATTACCAGTTTGTCTCTTCTGGTATTTTATCTCACTTCTACCTCCCTCTCCCCATTGCCAACTTCTTTAATTAGGCAATGTTCATTCAAGTCTCCCCAATACCACAAAACCAGAACCAGTTTTCTTACTTTACACCACATTGCCTATAGATATTGATAAGCTCCCTGCTGCATATACCCCATTTATACAAAATGTCTGAAGAATTTAGAAACCAGCTCTTGGTAGCATCAGCAGAGTAGATGCGTATTGCAGGCTCTGAGAACTGCAGAGTATGGCCAAATGTGAGTTGATACTGGCAGAACGAAGTGAAGCATTTATCTGAACAAGGCACACCTGCTTTGAAGCACAAGTTGAGAGAATTTCAAAGCCAAGCTCATCTGTGTTGTTTCAGAAGAGGCTGGCACCATATTCCCCCCACCCCCCAATCTAATTCTAAAAAAAACAAATGTATTTCTGTGGATTTCAGGTAAGCTGCAATGACAGGCAGAAGCTTACGTCAGGATTTCAGTTCCAATAGTTGAAGAGTTGCAAAACTCTGTGTACTAGAAAATGTAGCAAAGAAGCGACGTGAAGAGTTGCAGGCCTTGAAGTAGCATCCCTGAAGAGGAACTGCTATTCCAGGCTCTGTAATGTCATAGGACAGGAAAGTATGCATACTTCTCCTGATATTTGTAAGTTTTTACACTAAGTCATCCAATGTCACAGAAAGCAACATGCAAGTCACTTCCACTCCAACCAGTCGGGCAAATCAGTTCAGTGTGCTTTTTCCTAAAATCTAGGCTGTGGGCCTGTCAGGCCACATGCTAGTTGATAGAACTTTGGGTTTTACTATGTTTAAAAGAAAAAAGTAGAAAATGTTCCATGATAAATAGAACTTTGTAACACGTGAAGATGGTTGATGCCTCTTCATAACCTAAAAATTGCTTATTGATCTGCTGGTTTACTGATATTGCATGTTGGTAAGTACGTTTTGTTTTGCACTGCGTTTTTCTGATATTTTTGCTGTATTTAACTTGTCACACATACATATTACTTGAAAACATCAAATGTAATTTCAGGTTGAATGTAATTTTGATTGATCCCAGATAATCAATAATTTCTGGGCTGGTAAGTTTTATTTAGGAATAGGTTTATCTCTCTAAGGCAGAGGAAACATTTGAGGAGAAAGAGGTGGAGTGAGTTTAAAAACTGAACTGGTTTAAATGCCAGCATTCCCCATCCTTCCTATCCCTCAGAGAGGGTGAGCAGGAAATGGGGCAAGGGATCAGCATATTGCCAATGGATGCAGCTGGAGAGGACAGTGGCGGAGCTCTTTTGGCACCAAACATCTTTTCCAAGTTCCCTTCTCAGTCACTTTGGCTCAGTAAGAGCCCCACCTTCTGGCTGCAGATCAGTGATTTTGCCTGATTTCGCCTGATTTCACTTCTCTGCTTCCCCAGTCACATATGAATTTGCCAGGTCCCATCAGCTACGCTACTCAAAGATTATTTTCCTTGGGTATTAAACCAAAATTCACATGCTAAGATTTAATGGCTGTTATTTTTGAAAATTGTAGATCAGGTCTTTCAGCCCATTGTTAACCTTCCAAACTACGAGCTAAACTAAAGCATTTATTTGGCTTTGAAGGACTCCACAACAATAATCCACTGTGAAGGCTGAGAACTGTTGGCCCCTGAGTTCTTTGTCTCCCTGTGCAGAGAATGGGAAGGATTAGGAACTGAAGACTGATGCTCTCAGGAGCTGCCAAACAGGAAGGGTCTGTAAGGTATTGCCCAGAAATACCAAGGGCAGCAGATCTGCAGTGATTATCTTAATGGCAGGCTCTGTTATCCAATTATCCTTCAGCTCAAACGGGAATTAATTCCTCAGATTTTTAAGGTTTCTCTCACAAGCAGAACAAAATATGAATTATATCTGTCTGGACTCCCACACAATGAGCCACATTGCTCCAGACTCATGGCAAAATATCATTAAGCTGCCAATTAGACAAAAATATTTTTATGTGGTTACTCCGATCCTCCTTAGACAATCCTGTCAGAAGCCACTGGCTAATTCCTAAAAAACCATGAGTCCCAACGAGTAAATCCAAGACAGACATCTCTCATGAGACCATTCCTCCTCAGTGGGGTTCTAACAAGAATTAAGCCCTGATCAGCTGCTGTTTCCGGCCTGGTTTGGCTCACAGGCTCAGGCCCAGGGCTCTGTTGTCACTCCCTCCTGGCTGCCTCAACAAGTGCCTTGCTAACCTGGGGCACTAGTTAGCAGGGCACGTTTTGGCCTTTTTTTTGTCAGGTTGGCCTTTTTGTCAACCTGATGCTTAATGCAGGGTCCATAAGGCAGTTCTGGGTGAATCCAGCTCTTTCTGTTTTCCAGATGTGTTCTGTACTGTCTTTCCACATCAGCCAGGAGAAGATATTTCTACTAGTATTCTGCATCCCTTACTGAACTTCAGAAAACTGAGTGCCTGGTAATGGGAAGGAGCGTGAGAAAAGGTAGATGTGAGAGTTTGTTCATGGAATTAAGCTTCTGCAGAAGGACTAGAGTGAGCAGTTCTGAGGAAAAGAAAAGGAAATGTCCCTAGAGCTCACCTCACACCAAACCTTGCTTTTCTAAAATTGAGTTTACTCTCTCCCGGGAGATGCTTTTTCCACATGAGATATTCAGTCATGCTTTTGCTTGACATGGATTGCTAGCAATGGCTTCCAAACACACATTCTGAGGCACCAGAAAAAACTCTTTTCGTGGCTGTAGCAGAGTGGTTATTTAATGATTTTCTTTAAATTCTCAAGAGAGCAGGCACCTGCTGCATGTTAAAAGCAGCGTACAGGTCCTGGGAATGAACAGAGAGGGACAAGTCCCAGGGCAGCCACTCGAAAAGAAACCTGTCACAGACTCATGGGCATGGTTGTCACGGTGTCTTACCATCTTCAGGGGGAAGATATTTCCTCCCCCGGCAATGAAAGGCCCAGAAACAGAAGTGTGCTGATGCTCTTCTACATGTAGCTATAGATACCATTTACAGTTTTTGTGTCAAATAAATCTGCAGCGGCAAGTAAAAATCTCAGATGCTGGCAGAAAAAATTTATAAACAACTTGTTTTATAACTCACAGCCAAAATGCTGCTCTCCAGAGGTGCAGTCATGGTCCCATTAAAGGATCTTGCCTTGCGTAACCCTTCAAAGGAACCTTTTTCTTTCTGCAAATTTTTCTTACTAGAAACTCAGTTCAGAGTTAAAGATATATTTCCTTGATTTTCCACAAAGGATCAGGAAATGTTTGCTGTCTCTCACCAGCACACAGTAAATAGTTTTATCTCTATTTATTCCCTAATATTCTCTACTGCATGGGGGAGGTAGAGGGGTGCACCAATTTCTTTGGAATTCTTGAAATACTTCCCAAAACTCCATGAAAACAACAGAATAGGAATGTCAGCCTATAATTACGCTGTATATTGAAACATCACACAATTTATGAATGTATGAAGACATATATATGTAAAATATATATAAAGAACCTTAGAGTTTCTGCTCCAAAATCCATAGTTTTTACTTTCCTTATTGAATAATAATGAATTTCTATTCAAAAAAGCTGTAGTGGGAAGCTTAGAAAATTCAGGATCTAGTTACATTTTGCAAACAAAATATGTGGAGAATTAAAAAAATACCACAAAAAACCCCACTTCAAAAAACCCAAACAGCTTAAACCTAAGGGTGTTTTATAAATTTTCTTTTTTGTTGTTTTTTTTGGTTTTTTGGTTTTTTGTTCTCAGAAAATAATCTGTAAATATAAAACTGATCTGATGTCTTCTGGTGCCTTTTCTGGTTATCTGCCAAGCCATGGAGTTACTCTACCACTGTCTGCCCTGATGAAAATATTCTCTGCAGCTCTCTGTTTGTGTTTGTTGGGTGTACTATGTCAAAGGAAGAACCAAAGTACCCAGGGTAAGAAAAATGCAGGCCAGTTATCTCCTTCTTCCCTGTGGTCAGTTTTGTTACCCTTTTCCAGTGAAAAAAGTCCAGCGTCATGATTTGGCTAAATCAAGTTCACTTTAAATGGCCCATGGAAGACTTCATTAATGGAAAACCCAGTCTAGGTTAACTGCTACAGTACATTTTGTTTCTCTTCAGTTCTGAGCAGACTAATGTGACAATCTTCACAAGGTAAGAGGAGAATACGTACAGTACATTTTTCCTAAAGCACTTGGCTAATTTGCACCCTCTTCGTCTCATGTGGAAAGAGTTGGTTATTGACTCTTCCCCACCCTTAGAGCCTCCACATCAAGAGAGGTGGGAACAGAGCCGTGCCTGACCACTGAGTAGCCTTGATTCAGCATTCCAAGCATTCATTAGCATGGGAGAAGTAACCAAAGTTTGTTGGTGGGACGGAAGAACTGTTAATTTAGTAAATTTACTAAATTTTACGCCTTGTGGAAGCTTCGCAGATAAGTTTTGACCAGACACTAAAAATGGTGTGATTTTTCATAGCTGGTAGCCACCTGAGTACATAGACTGTATTTGTGTCAGGCTTCATAAACCCAGTCCAAAAAGATGCCAACACCTGCAGTCCTGAGTTCTTATCTGAAAGCCAGCTATAAAGTGATCTGTGAAGTTTTTTGGGTTTATTTTGGTTCCAAAACTGATTATGTTTTCACACAAGGAGCAGCTGATGGTATACTCATGCTATGTGACAGTTTCAGCTTTCTTTTCACTGGTAAAACATAAGTCTTAGCCTTTCAAGGAAACAGATGAAAGTTTAAAACTAATGTTGCCAGAAGGTGAATAAGATGTTCGATTATTTATATACTCTTCGGGCTTATCAAACTGGAAGATTACAGCAGTTTGTCTGCAATATTTCTATTCAGTCTCTGAATATCTCTGCTTCATCCTCTTCGTGCTGAATCTATGAATGCTGTATTAAAAATTAGACCACTTTTAGAAATAGTTTTATGAGATTATTTCATCCTTGCCCAGGGTCCATTCCCTGGTTTTATAAAAATTCTGGCTTTGAGAAAGAAAGGAGAAATACTTACTTACTTTTAAATACTTAGTTACTTTTCTGGAAACCGCTTTCTTTTACCCCCAGAGGATAGTGCTTTGAGAAATGAGAAACTTTTAAGGCAATTTAAGCTAGCAAAGTCTTATCCTTTCAAAGTCTGCAGGCAGAAGAGGGATTTTTGTTGTTGTTATTCCTTTGGAGGAAAAAAGGCACACAGAAAATGAAGAGTAAATGTCCAGCTTCTCTGTACTGTAGATAAAAATGAACTCTTCAATCCATTCATCAAAGAGCTCTGACTTCACATTTCAAGGAAATCAGCCTTGCTCCCTAGCAGTTACCCTGAAAGTGAAACAGTGACATTTTTCTTCTAGAATTTACAATCCTCCAGTACCATGTAATACATACAGTGTGGAGCTAGATTTGCATAACATCAAGCATTCCAACAGGAAGTGTGGCATCTGCCACAGTCGCCTGTGTTTTGAGACATTCAGATGCTATCTTTTCTTTTGAGGTCCTAATCATGGACTAAATACGGGAATAGTCTTTCATGGTTATTGCCTAAATGTTCCAAGACAAGCATAAGTAAATGCACCTTCTGGATCAAACATCAGTTCTTACACATTTTGTGATCTAAAAAAGAAAGCCATTAGCAGACATTCCTGGGGTCTGCAGTGCAAGGTTAAAAAACTAAGATTAAGCTTAAAATAAACAATTAAAATATATTCCACATCAATTTCTTACTCTCATATCAAGCACTAAAGCTTTGAGAAGTACTGCCAAACTCTGTGAATAGTTAAAAACTAGTATGCAGCAAGCATTGCACCAAAGAATCCTCTAAAATTTTGTGCAAAATCCAAATGACATCTCAGTTTGAATGAAAAAAGAGGATTAAGACAGCCTCTATGTCCAATTCTGCTTTGAAGTCAAATTACAGCTAAAAATTCATGAGATTTAATGGCAGTTCCACTGCAACAGTAGCTGCTCCCAGTTTGCTGTTGTAAGAACTACTCACTAAATCATGTTGCTGTTGACAAACCCAAACTTCAGCAGTAATTTTCCCAAAGCTCCCTCATCTCTTCACGAAACAATAATGTCAGTGAGAGATCTAATCATTACACCTGTTCTTATACATTTTTCTTTCCCTTCCCAGTCACATTTTCTGTCTTTTTTGTAGAAGTTTGGAGTATGACTTGTTGCTCAACCTTACAGACTTTTGTTCAGCATTTCCTGGCAATAAGGACCTCAGAGATTTTATGTTTCCATATTAGAACCAGGTGATGCAGCCAGTGCAGCCCCTCGGCAGTCCCTGCCCACTGCTGGAAGCCCTCAATATCCTGTATTTTCATGGCATTGTGTTGCACAGTGGTGCTGTGTGACCACCTGAGTCCAGGCTCTGCACTGTAGCCATCCATGCCCCACTGCATGATGTCCATGATACTCCAGTCAGAATCTTGCCACTTTTAAGCCTCTGAAAATAAGTGTTGAACCACAGAAATTTCTTCTATTTTTTGACATCAAATAGTTATAGCCAAAATTAATACATATTTCATGCCCTTCTTTGTGAAACAGGCACTATGTCACCTATATTTAAACATAGCTCTGACAATTTGGGTACATAACTGGATTTGGTGTCATTGACTATGGCTGCCTATAACACTGCGTTCAGGACAGATGTGCACAGGTGTTTCTGGTTATCATTATGCATGTCAGACTGGTCTTCTTTCCAGACAGGCAGTGGGATCCATCCTTTTGAAAGTCTAAGAAAATAGGGAAAAAACCCCAACTCCCCCCCCACCCCAAAACATTAGAAAGAAATCTATTTTCAGCTCTTTACCTTGCCTGCTTTTCCTGATACCTCAACGAGCTGAAGCACAGCTCATGTCCTGGTGATGAGTGACCAGCTCAGTGCATAGTTAATTTAGGACTTTTCTTTAAAGGAGTATTTTTCAGGAGTAACATAACTTCAAAGGCTTAGTCTCCTGTCCTCTGACTTTGGTCACCTAAAATACAGCCATCTGACACCACAAATTTTTTAGATTTTCGAAATCTGATGGGCTGAGGTTGGAAGAGACCTCTGGAGAACATCTAGCCCAACCCTCTCCTCAAGCGTGGCCACCTGCCATATGTTGCTCAAGCCCATGCTCCTCCAGGTTTCAAATATTTGCAAGGAGTATATCTATGACTCTCTTCATAATTTACAGTAGGTGAGAGGACTCTCCATAGGGAGGTTCCCAGAAGTGGGAGAGGAATCCCACTGAAAGACTAGGAAGAAGAGGTTCTTTATCTTGACAAGATACTCTGAAAAAGCCAAGGAGCCAAAAGCTGGACTCTTCTTCTGACCCAAACTTTTAACTTTTCAAAAGTTTATCACTGGACTTGCTATGTAACAGGGCGAAACAAAACTAATTACACGCACGTTGACCAACTTGCTTGGCTGGCGAAAGGGTCTACTGGTTCTTGTGCCCATGAATGGCAGCATTATTGAACAATAATGACAGATTTTGTTTATTTCTGAAGGTGAAAAGCACATAGCTTCACGTAGGGTAGAAAAGCAAGAAGAGAGAGGAAAATGAGAGAATATTTATTGGTGGTGTTTTCAAAGTACGCAGCACAAACACTCTCTGAGTTACTCTCCAGTCAGCCCATGAGGGAGAAACATCTTTCCAACTCTTATCTAGACCTGCAAGTCTGCTCATTCCTGCACGTCGCTCTGCTATGCGTTCTCTCTGAGATGACCTCTATTGCACCCCCTGCCGCCCACTCTTCCAATCTCATTTAAAAGCTATTTAGCCATGTCTCTGCCTAGTTGCTCCAGTCTCTTTCCATTATCTGCAACTACACGACTTCTGCTGCCCTCTGAGTTGCTTGCCTGAAAGGCAAACTAATGAAATACGTAGCTTTTTAAGGGTCAGCAAACACTTCTTGTCATAATTAGGCAATTTATTTAATGAATGTTGATGAATCCATCCATATATTGAACAGTCCATGGAAAGTTTTGTAGACAAAGTACCTTCTTTCAACACAATGTTAATAAATGGCACTTCTATCAGGCAGACATTAGAATCACATTTGCCCAGGTTACTCTACATGTCATAGTTGGTGAAAATTACATTTGTTCTTGGATTTTTCATATTGTTCCTGCTTTCAGCCTATTGCAAAAAAATCCTCATCACAATCTCTATGTTTTGCTTTTGTGTATTGATTGCTATTCTGTTATTTGACATTATCTACTATGCACTTATTGGAAGTTTGTGTCTGCCAGCACTCAATGACAGCATGCTTATCTAAAATTTTACTTGCAATCTGGATTAATGAAAATTCTAAAATCAAAGTTCACTGAAAATTATTTTCCAGAATGCCTTTCACATCTTGCGTCCCTAATTTAGGACTATTGGCAATTAAATACTTACGCTATAGCTCCCACTGTGTTTGCTTGCCTAGTATTGACAGCTGTGTTCAAGTTGAACAGCTGGAAGGTGAGACTGCTTTTCGTCTCCTTCCACTTTAAGCATCTGTAAGTTGGCTGTCTTAGTCAGAAAAGGCTGCTCCAGGAAAAACACAGGTACCTACAGGAGGATGGCTGAGCAAGTTAATAGGCGTACGATGAACTGTTCCCTTGTATTGCTTGTTTCTCTCCAGGATCTGTGTTGCAGCTGCACCAGTAAAGTGGGTAGGGGTAGAATGTGGGCATGAGCACTGACCTGCTGTCATCCATATTGCTTAATTACTACTGTAGGACCTGAAATTCTTTTTTACATTTATGGAAAAAAGAGGGAGTAGTGAATGGTAGGAAATGAATAGGGAGAGAAGGCATGAAATATGACAATGTGGCAACAGATGACTTTATTAAATGTGTCAGGACAGCTACAAGGTTTTCTTTACTCTGAAGGCTTTAAGTACTTCTAAATAATAGATGAAAATATTATTAATTTTTTCTTTTAGAAGAAGCATTACAAACTTCACCTATCTCCCTGTATATCCTGAATTCTTATCTGTGTTTTAGTGCCTTAGCTGCCACATCTCTGCTGTTTTGCAAAAATAATTTAGCAAGAGCTGGACCCAAGATCTCACTGGAGTTGCCCTTTTAGAGGACATATCCCATTCTCTTCTCCTAGGGCTGCCAATACGTGTTACCTAGTGGCCAGTGTCACTTGCCAGAGTGCCAGTGATCATGGTCAGGAAAAGGGCAAGCTCAGTTTATTGCCTCTTTGAATAGATGTCTGAAAGAGGGTAGGAAACAGCCCATGTCCTTGAAGTGTAACTTTCTCACTAAGAGGTGTGCAAAAAGCTTATAGTGTTGTCACATGTGCCTGCATGTCCATTGCAGGCACTGAAAGCTAAATGAGCTGAATCCCAGCATGACCAATTTTTGGCTCTGCTGTTGCTAGATGTGAACAGAGGCCCAAGTATTTCACCTTATTCTTCTATTTCATAAGAAGAAATATTCTTCTTATGCCAAGATCAGGAAATGTATGACATGCCACTAATATTCAAAATTAATTTTACTTCTGGAAACTTGAGCATATAAGATGCCTCCAACTAAATTGGTTTTCTCATCTGTTTGGAGGTGCCCATGAAATCTGGAGCTGTCTAGATTTTACACTAATTCTAGCACCTGAGACAATCCTGCTTGTGAAGTCAAAGTAGTCAAATTGGTGCTTATAATTCATCACTGTCTTCCTAAATATGCAATCTCATGAACATTTCATGGTAGTCTTGGAAGCCACAAGGTATATATGACTAGAACAATAGGAGTGGAGAAATCAGGCTTCTGCTATCACTTCGCACTACTATCTTTACGTAAAATAAAAGCAAACTTTGAAGGAGGAATGAACCAGATTCCAAGTACTTCCAGGCAAGAACTATGCTTTTTTACCATTATTATGAGATTAGAATATCATCATAAAAGTTACGGTCCTGTTATTGTGATAGGCAGACAGGATCTAATGGAGGATCAAGGACTGTGTTTGACACTGTTCAAGTACATACACAGAAATTATTCACAGAGACTAGGCTGCCTGTCACTTAATATACTTCAGGCGTACTTCTGTTGAAATTTAAGACAGCACCATAGAATTTTAAATATTATTAATTTAACAGGTTGCCTCATGACATTTGTATGTTGTTTGGGAAGCTATTATCTGCCCATTTTGGTGAGCTGGCCAGCCAGTCTTTCTGCCCCTGAATGCTGCTTCTTATTGTGACCTTTGAAAATCTGCAATCAGGGCTAGAATTGGAGATGATCACTTGGCAGAGAACAAAAGGGGCACTGATGAAATGCTACAGAGGATTTAAGGTCAAAGAGAATAACCAGTTTCTTCCAAAAGTGAAAAGAGAGGAAATGCAAGAATCTATAGGCCAATTAATAATGCAATTAATACATAGACACAAAGAGAAAAGAGCCTCAATACTTAACATTAGCCATTAAGCAAAGCCATAAAAAACTGCTATAATCTTTGCTCAGATAAAAATCTCTACTTGTGGTGGGAACATAATGACAATTTCCATTACATGTGAAAGATCAGTAATAGGAACCAAGGGCCAAATTCTACAGTGATCTGTAACTGTATTTATCATCACCCTTTTTGTTCCTGCAATACAAGTAAATTTTGCATAAATTTCTTTCATTACTCTAGAGCCCATTAGGCTGAAACACAGCTTTGGTAAGAAGAATAGAAATTTAGATTTGATTGCCACCTTTTAAAGTCACTGCTTTGCAAAGTGCTAGGGGGCCATTTAAAGCTGAGAGAGGGTAAAAGCTCCTTGTTTGCCTACTCAGTCCTGCACTGTGGGTTAGAAACAAAGTCATTGTATTGGGGTTGACAGTTTCAGAGAATGCTTGCAGAGGGTTCTCCAGGAGATAATTTCACATTCAGCAATGTTTGCTACCCTTTGGAACAAATTTAAAAAAAACCCTAACATTCATTTATCACAACACTGAAATGGAAAATATTTTCAGAGAGGTTAAATTGGGGGAATAAATATATCATAAAACTGGGACCTGGTGTTTCTTTCTCCAAGAATCTTTTCTCCAGGAATCTTAGCCTAAGCTAAGGCCAATATTGAAGACAAATGTACTGAAACTGTCCCTTTCCCAGTTGTCAAGCTGATGTCAAACATCTGCAACCAAAAGATCTAATTTAATGAGCACATGGGAGAAAACTAACCCTTATCTTAATTTTTTTATTTGGATACTCTTCTGCCTCCCCCTTCATTTCTGGATCTACTTCAAATTTCTGACTCATTTTGTTATCTGTGGCACAGTAACTATAATGAGAACATCTTTTTGGGCTTAATAGCATCAGGAATGTTGATGTGACATTTGGGGTTTTTTTCAGACCATCCAATCTACTATGATTAATAGTCTTGCAACTGCCTGTATTCAGAATTGGTTGGGGGGGTTTTGTTTGGATTTTTTTGTGGTTTTTGTTTGTTTGGGTTTTTTTGCTTGGGTTTTTTTCATTTTGCTTGTATTTTTCTTTTAAATAAGAAATATTCCTTCGACTGATATGAGCTTCAGACACATAAATGCTTCAGCCCATCCTGATGCCTGATATTATTCCTCTTCAGGTGCAGTTCTTGTCATTTCCCTTTGTTGAACTTCTGGAGGACTTACATCTTCAGGAACATGGTTGTCAAATTAACAGATCCAGCACCTTGTGTAAAATGGAGAGTAGGAATATCCCAAAAATTTCTTAGGAGAGCAAGATGCTGCTGAACAACAGTGAACATGCCAAGGGCACGGTCCAGTTCATACCCTGGATAAACTGGCTCTGGAAAATCAGAGGTCTTCAGAGGAAGGCTACAGCCAGCCAAGACTTGGGGCCATAAAGAGTGTCTGGTGCTTCTGAGACTGGGAGTAATGTTGTCCTACCTGCTAGAAACAGGCTCTGTTTGAGGAGCTGGCTTGCCACCTGAAGCAGCTGCCAGAGGAGGGGAGCAGGTTTAGTTGCATCCAGGAGGATTAACAGGATCTGTACAGAGACCCTGCAGAGGCAAGAGGCTGAACCTGCACCAGACCTAAAGAGGGATGGCCGGAACCCAGGGGTGGGTGACAGAGATGGAGGAGGTTGGAGACATGAGACTTGGAAACAGAGGAAGGCTCCAACTCCATCTTCAGACTGGCAAGTATGGGTTCAGTGCCCTGGGAAGTGACAGAGGGAACAAAGTCCATCATGAGGGGCTTCAGATTTGATCAAACTTGAACCAAACATTTGCACTAGGATGAAGCAACAGGTGAGAGTGGTTGTAGATTTCCCTTTGTGCAGGACAGAAATAGTCACCTACCATCCACATATGCGATCACAGATCAACCCAACACAACAAAATCTCTGATCAGGTAGAAGAGAAAGACTTTGCATAGAAGAATTTTAGAGGAAACAGGGAGCAGTGATGTCTTAGGCACCTAAGCAGGCTAGGGGCTGTGTTTGTAGACTGTCCTGTTAGAATAAGGTACCTGTATTTTACTGAGGTGAGTTTCATGCAGTTAATATCCATTTAAATACCCAGTACCACTGGTCAGAGTATGCTGTCCTTCAGATACCTCTTACCCGTGTGTGGTCAAAGTAAGTGGTCATGCTTGTTGAGTGGGTTGTGTAAGACACACTTCCTGAAAGGAGCTGTGCACTTCTCCACGAATGGAAAGATGTTCTCAGACTCAGAAGGCTGTATGCTATAGGTCATGCCATGTCCTCTTTCTTGACTCTCCAGTGCACACCAGACGAATCTCACAAAACACAACGTATTTCTTGGATTTTTAGAGCTGAGGAATGTGACTTTGCTATCAGTGCAGCCACAAGCAGAATGTACAGAAGCCCTGGGAACATCTTGGAGAAATTAATTTATCAAGGGAATGCTGAAGCCATAACAACTCCCAAGGGAGTACCAGTCAACATTAAAGATTTTGTTCTGTGACTAGCTGGTAGTGAGGATGGAGTTTAAGCTTTTGCTCCTCCATCCAAAGTGCACAGCCCTTTTAAACAAAATTGGTCTTCATATATGTCACAGGAATATTTCCTTTAACTTGCTTTTTTAACTTTCCATTCTTTCTTGGAATGCTGCATGTTGTAATTGCATACTTTCTGTGTAACCATGTTAGCCCTGTTTACTTGAAATTGATACGGAAAATTGCTTAGATGTTTTATCCCTTCCTGGCAAATACCTTTTACAAGATGACGCTAAATAGGAAAAACTGATAGATTCCCCTTCTATCCCATCTGAACCCTATCCAGGTTTCTGTGAAGTGAGTGGAAAGATTCTCAAAATTTTTTCAGGGCACCTAGACTCTTAAGAAAGCTGTAAGGGAGGTGGACCACTCTTAGACTTCTTCTGCTCTTCTCATAGCAAATGCAGAGACAGATTTCTGTGAATGCTGAACATACCATGCAGAGTCTGTGAGCCTCTTTGGGTCCATTGCTCTTTATAATAGTTGTTGATTATATTCCATTTTTCTCCCTGAAGGTCTCAAAGGACATTGCAAACATCTGGTTGAATGGCAATCCCCACATCAGTGACTGTTTCAATCCAGCTGCTACCAAACTAAGGCATGACAACTGCTTAGCGCTTGGAGGCAGGGAAAATGATGGTGTCTTTAATCCTCATACCTGCTGCTATCTCCTGTGCATTTTGAAAAATTTGCAATATATTTTCCAAGATAGATTTCATACATCAGATACTTCAGCTGGAAGAACATTTCTTAAAATCAAAGTGTTCATAAATCATAGAAGAATGGCTGCTGTCCATCAACAACATGACTGAGGCACCTACACATGGGCAGCACCTACACTGGTCATCTGTTCACTTGGGACATTCTAGTCAGAAAGAATTGATCCTGAAGCATGCACCCAGAAGGGCTTGCCCATCCTTGTTGGGGTGGCCTTGTATTCACCATTAAAACTCTGATCTTTTACATGACTCAGACTATTATCCAGTAACTCTTATATTCACCTTGCAGTCCTTGGTCGAGGCCTTGCTTTTAGAAAGTTGTCCTGTATTGCTTTCAAGTGTTCCAGTAACAAAAACCATCCCACAGCAGCTGATGCATTGTACCAATAATTTATTGTACTGCTTCTTAAAAGGCACAGCTCATTCTTGCACTAAATTTGGTTAATGTCTTCTTTCAGCCATCAGTGCACTGAGTATGCAATTCTCAGACATCACATTTATGTGCATAAATCTGCTCCAGTAATAAACTTTTGGTATCTGGCTTGCTTTATCTAGGGAGGACATTATAAATCTGTTCTTTTTTGTTCTAATTTATAATGTGTTCTTGGAGTCCTAGTGTTAAATGAATTTAACACTTTGAAAAAATCTTCCTAGTTAATGTGATTCTTCTAGATTACCTCATCTCCATGAGTAAAGCTCCTTCAGTTCCTAACATATTTGAAAAGATTTATAGCAACTTTGCTATGTCTTTATAAGTAAACTGAAGAGAGTCTGGCCTTGGTCTCAAGCACATTGCATGGCCATGTGTGCTGTTAAATATTTAGCACTCTCCATGGCATGAGTTTGGCTTGAGCAAACTGATTTCCTCCACCAAACAAATGAGGGAATACTGATATTTCAGAAATCCAAGGGTGGGCAGGAGTGGGATGACCGCAGTGTATATTTGTTTTCAAAAAGTCCCTGAGACGCACTCAGTGAGGCCTCCCAAGCTTGGTGTGCAGTGTCAGCTGTGTGAGAACAGGCAATGTCTTATTATTTTATTCACAGAGTATAAACACAGCTTCTATGCAAGCCTAAGTACACGTTATGGAAGAATTCATTAGAAAGAAATTCTTTACTGTGAAGATGATGAGGCACTGGAGGAAGTTGGGCAGAGAAGCTGAGCATGGCCCATCCCTGGAAGTGTCCAAGGCCAGGTTGGGTGGGGCTTTGAGCAACCTGGTCTAGTGGAAGGTGTCCCTGCCCATAGAGGGAAGGGTTGGAGCTACAGCGATAATTAAGGTCCCTCTCAACCCAAACCCTTCTACGTTTCTATGACCTGGCAAACTACAGTTATGTATTAATAAAACTATTAGGTTTGTTCAGAAGGAAGGGGAGGCTCTTGACATCCCCAAGGGGCTGAGGACCTGCAGCCCATCCAGAACAGCTGGAGAACACATGGCTGGAGCTGTTGGATGGCTGGTAGGAAGCTGAAGATGCACAGATTATTTGTCGACTGAATGAGCAATTGTCACATGCCTAGAGGAAAGATTCAGCTCCCTCCCTGTGTGCTCGGAGTGTTTCACACATCTCTGTGGCTAGGAAATCCCAGCTGTATATGCAGTAGCCATAGGGATATGAGCAATTGTTACCATCCAAAATGTGTGTTGACAGGATGAGTCAAAACATCCATTCTGTTTCAGTGCCATGTTTTATATATAACACCCTATCAGCTGTGTGCAGGAGACATATCCACAGAGGTATGTAGGTGCTTCACCATTTTTAGAAGCCAGACTCCCCCAGTTTCACAGGAAATAGATATCTAAATGCCTTTGTACTGTGAGTAAAAAGGTCTGCAGGGAGAGTGGCTAATATTTTAAAATTCTTCCTACTCAGCTTTGTTCTTTCTCTCTTTATTTCTGTTGCATTTTTCTTACAAAACAATTTTTTTTCTGAATTTGAATGAGTATATACATTATGTTACTGGTTTATAATATTATTGCTATAGAGATTATTTTGGCAAGTAAAATTGCCCCCTACATGCTGTGATGAAAATATAACACATTTTAGAATTCATCTGAGTCAGATTTAATCTCTTGACAAGTTGTACATTAAAAAAAAAATATTTCACAAAAATTAAACATAGCGCTTATTCAATCATCTGTTGCAACCATCTGCTGCTGATATATTATTTTGATTTGTCATCCTAAGCCTGGCAGGACCCCATCCTGTCCACAAGGAAGTCAACTGCAATTTTATTATTCCCTTCACTCAAAGCCGGATAGACTCTTCATTCAACTTACTACCCAAGGTGAATTTTAATGTAATCTTCTTTCACTAGTCTGCAGTTAACAGTTTAAAGTTTATACAGCAATGGCATTGTCATATAGGAATTTTTAGCAAGTTCTATTCAAACATAACATCCCTGTCACAAACACTTTTGCAGTCACCTGTAAATTAACCGTATTTTAAAATTCACAAGAAAATGTAGCACTTAAGTACAAATATTTTGAAGTGTGCTGAGTTACAGGCACTGATCTCCTCAAGGAGTCACTTATTTGGCACATCAGCCACCAGATTAATTAATATTTCTCGAATAGGTATAGTTGATTTGCATTACATTAATTTTCCTTGAAGTATATTATCTTTTGTATTCTTATACCAAATAAACCAACTACATATGACATGGTAATTGGAGTTTCTAGCTGCCACCTTAAAAATTTATCTACAATGTCTACATGAGCTGCAATATTTTCCTTAAATCCTATTATTGCTAGCTGCACTCTAAAATTAGAAATTAAAACCTTGTGTTTTCAAGTGCAACCTGTCCAAATATTTCAGATAACACACTTCAAGACTAGCTGCTGATTTTTCTAATAAAAGAGCAGCAGGATAATTTCTATTTAAATATTTTTTAAAAAACCTTATTCATATGCACATACCTTCTTTCTGTACAAAGAAGGATTCTTTTCAAAACAAATGAAGCAGTGCTTAAACTATCTTTTATACGTATGAAATACAACCATGTTACAGACATACACCTCTGCCTGAATGGATGTTATCGTTTGATGTCCATATAAATATTTTTATTTTGACAGCAATACATCATATTTTTCCACAAAGCACAATTATTTGGCATTTCCTGCCTTCTGAGACAGCTTTTTGAAAAAAAGAAAGCATTTTTAATCACAAATACAGTTTCATCCATGAATACCGAACAGCTAGAGGAGCTTGACCATTCCCAGAAATATTTAGGGAAGTGACCAGGGTTAGCAATGAAGAGGCAGTACTGTTAACTCCCATGAAACTTTCAAAGCACTGGGCCTAGATAAAATCAAAGCTAAGGCTAAAAAAAATGAACCTGTTAAAGCACTTCTCTGCCCCTTAAGATATTAAAAATTACTCAGCCTTCATACTGAGCCTGTATGTTGTACCTTCCTACAGCTTGAAAAATGAAGTTGACAGCTGTGTATAAATTAATGGTTATTCAAGGAGTTATTGTAAGGCACACACAGACGTTGGCTGTGGTTCATACTCTGAAGTCTAAGGATATGTGGCTGAAGCTGATGTGGTCTCAAGTGAAATTCTGCATATCAACCCTAGGGCAGATTACACTAGTAATTGTCATCAAGTGGTTATGACCAAATTATGGATCTCACCTTCAATGACAGGAGCTGAATTCAGCAGGTTGTATTTAGTATATGTAAATTCCTTGGAAAGAAGATATCCTACAAAAAAAGCAGATGCATCCCAGTTAGGATAGGGAGAGTTATTATCTAACAGTGTGGTTTGGGGCTCTCATGGAACCTGCTCAGTAACTGCATTTATCATGCTTAGCCAGACAGTCCAACTGCACTTCCAACTCCCTGACCTCTCCCTGGACAAGCTGTATTTATAAGTGAAGTAATTATAATGAAAAAAAACACAAATGAAAGTAAAAATCTTTATGATTTCTCAGTATGTTGATAAATCCAGACAAAGGTCACTGGGCAGAGGAAGGAACAACTTTTTAATTCTATACAAGTCTTTGATCCTATGTGGCCTCTATCTAAAAAAAAAATGAGAGTTTTATTTACTTTCCCAAGCAAGTACTTTAAAATAAATAAGTCTGTTGAAAAGCAAAATAAAACAAAACAAACCTGCCTGTTGCTCCTGCTTAGGAACTTACTTGTCTCCACTGAATAGAAAGAGAAGACTGATGATCAGAAGTCTTTGAACCCCAAAGCTGAGGCATCTACATTTTCACAAAGCATGAAATTAAAGTGTGGCACTTTCATACTTTGGTGGAGATGCTACCTGTTTAATTAGGTTGGAATTAGAGGTATTATTGGGAGATAATGTACTTTGATGTTCACTAATACAAAAATACCAGTTTTGATTCAGTAAGCCTCTATCCTGAAGTACGCTGAAAACCAGGAATGCGTACAAGGGTAGTTATGACTTCCTGCATTCCCCAGATCTGTATTTTTCCCTGAGCACAAGTTTCTATCCCCTTGAAACACATTTCTCACAAGAGAGAGGAGAGGAAAGTGAAAGAACATGTGTTTGCCAGGATAAATCATGTCAGACAAACCTGATTGTCTTCTACAGAAATGTGGCTGGGTTCGTGAACAAGGAGAGAGTAGGGACACCATTCACATCAACTTTGGCAAGATTTTTGGAAACATCTCCCACAATGTTCCAGTATTCATGTCTGCACACCACGGTCAAGCTAGGTGGGTAACTATATAGGTAAGAAACTGGATAGGCAAGCTAACCAAAGGAAAAATAAATACACACTGCAACAAAAGCTAGGGGAAAAAATAGTGGGGTTTTTTCAGGTCTTCTTTTTTTTTTTCCTACTGGGACATGAAGGTGTAGCTGAAGCAGTATCTGTCTAAGGAGAGGCTGGGGGAGCTGGACTTTCCCCGCTTGGAGCTGTGGTTTTGGGGAGAACTCAAGGGACAATGAGCAGTAACTGAAGCAGGAGGGGCTCACCCTCAGTATAAGGAGAAACTTTTTCCACGAGAGGAGAGTCAGGCAAAGGCACAGGTTTTGCAGTCTTTGTCCTTGGAGGTTTTCAAGCACTGATTAGGAGAAGCTCTGAGCAGCTTGGAGCGGTCCCAGAGCTGAACCTACTGCAAGCAGGAGGTTGGACCAGGGCCCTCCTGAGGTCCTTCTGTGCCCAAATTATCCTGTGATCCCATCATCCTCCACTGCTTGACATACAGAGCAAAGCTAAAAGGACCTTTTCTCTGACTTGGTGTCATCGTTCCACTATTCTTCACTAACAAATGATGCAGAAAAATTAAGGATAAAGGTAGTTTTTTTAAAATAATTTCTTCTCCTCATTGGTTCCCCAATCCATGTATCTTATTCCATAGCATTCTACCAAAATGCAGAAAAATGTAACAATATAACAATGAAATGCATTTTGAGTTAATCACTTTTCTAGGCAGTCCCAAAGCAAAAGTTAATTGTTGCAATATGGTTTTCTTACACATCCTGCCAGGTGTGCTTGCTATTTACCCTAAGAAACTGTGTTATTAAGAATAGCTATAGAATATAAAGAATATTTTTTATTTCTCTCAAGAAAATAATTATATGCATTGCTTCCAAACTGTTTGAGTAGCAACAGGTACAGATAAAAGGCCTACATGAATAAAATGTCTGATGATCATGTTACCAGTGGCTGAGAAGTAGATACAAGAAACACACACTCTTATTCTGATATCTTTACTCAGTAGTTTTAAGCTTTTATGAGATCTGTTTACTTCCTCTTCAAAAAAAACAACAAACAAAAAAACCAAAAGGAAAAATCCCCCAGGCAAGAGTGTCACTAGCCTGCTGCTTGCATTAAAAAAATGTAATTAGAATTTAGCAACCGTGAATGAAGAAGGACAGAAAGAATTGAAGCCTCAAATTGCTATTTCAAATGTCAAGGAAGGCTGGCTGAAGCTGAACTTTGGGCACATTAGGTAAATGAGACCTGGGGGCTGTTTAATCTAGGCCAGTGGGAACTATAATAATTTCTGTGTAAGTGGATGCAACTTCATTTCCATAAATGAAGCCAGAGCTGTACTCTTCCCAATCACCCTCTACCTTATAGCCTGTGTTAGATTAATGTGCTGCTTTTTATTTCCTGTTTTCTCTGTGGTCTTTGACAAATACTTCACCTTTATGGGTGACATTCATTTCACCTAATTTTGGCTTTCAAATTTGGGCATCTGTCACAGAGTTGGGTATCTGTCATAAAATGCATTCATTGTATAGACAACAGAGATTATAAATTGAGCAATTGTTTTCTTTCCTCCCTGTCTCGGTTTCGGAGACAAAATTCTAGGAGGAAATGCTCCAGAACGAGCACCTCCTTCAAAGGGAAAGGGCCTCCCCCCTTTCCTCTGCCAATGAAACAAATGGATAACAGCAGGTGTGATAAAGTGGGAAAACCAACAAACAAACAAACAAACTGTTTATTAGTACAAAATAAAATAGGGCAGAACAGGGGAAAACAAAACAAAACAAAACAAAATCCTCCAAAATACAAGANCCACAGTAGAGGACTCTGGGACTATTGGGGAGCAGCAAGGACACAAGCAAGCCTCCAGTCTGACCTCCTTCCACCAGACACTCCCACTCTAGTTCCTGGCTGACCTGGGGTCACTGCCAGTTGTTCACTACCTTGATGTTCTAGTTCTCACCAAGAAATCTGAGCACTAACAATTAAATTTGTTTCCAGCTTCTTATGTCTTTCAGCCTACAGAAGATATTTTAACAGCTTTCCCATTGCCTTCCAGATGCATTCTCCTGCCCTTACTACCCAAACTCCAGATTTTCCTCTCCAAAAGTGTTACCTTACTTCGAACACCTTTAGAGATAGGTTTAGACTTCAAAACATTGTGACAATCAGAACCTTTTGCTTCAGCATAGAATCATAGAATTAAAACATAGTTTGGATTAGAAGGGACCTTTAAAGGTCATCTAGTCCAACCTTGCCACCAAGACCACATCTTCAACTAGATCAGGTTCTCCAGAGCCCTATCCAATTTGACCTTGACTATTTCCAGGGATGTGGCATCTTATCGACTCTCTTTGTAACAGTTCCAGGGTTCCACCACCTTCATTGCAAAAAAATCTCCTTATATCCAATCTAGATTGACCCTCCTTCAGTTTAAAATCATTACCCTTTGTCCTATTGCAACAGGCCCTGCTAAAAGCTCTGTCCCTGTCTTGCTTTTAAGTCCCCTTTATATATGTGCTATTCCTAATTTAATAGGAAAACACCTCTGAAACATATCAAAACTCTCACAGAGTAAACATTTATAAGGCCTGATCACAGATCCTTCAGATTTACCTCCCTTTCTCTGTATCAGATGTTAAAAAAGGAGAAAAATTTATATCCTCTTTTCCCTGCTGAAAGCCTGAGAATCCATAACAGAAGGCAAAGAAACATTGTGGACAGTCTGTTGGGAGTCTGTTATGGAGTCCCTCATGTAAAGAATGAAGTGGATGAAGCTTTGCCATGAACCACTTGGAGAAGTTTCCCAGGGGCAGGCTCTGTTCCTCAGGGTGGATTTCAATAACATGGACCTCTACAAGTCAGAGAATGCAGGATTATGCAAGCAACACGGGAGGCTGCTTTTCTTTCCTGGTGCAAATCCCGGAGGGGACAATCAGGGTAAATGCTCTACTTGACCTCTGTTCATAAGCAAGGGATAGCTGTTTAGCCTGGTGGTAGCCAATGGCGCAGTATTCAGATGATAACCAGAGAAATGTACTAACAGGGTTGAAATCTGGGTTGGAAAAGACACAGGGTCGATTCCTACCAGCCATGTCAAAGTAGAACCACTTGACCAGGATTAGTCAGGGCATGAGATACTCCAAGGCAGTCGTGTCACTGAAAATCACCGCATGTTTTTTCATTAGCAGGCATTTAGCCAGGCTAAGCGGCACCAGCCTATCTCTGAGTTAAGTGCAGCACTTTTCTCCTTGCATTGTGAGGCAGCCATGCAGCGATGCAGTTATTAATGTCACAAACCTTTCTCTGGGTCAGGAACTGACTTTCTCTCCATGATGGTACAGTAATTAGCAATATCAGACACCAGCTTGTTTGCACTTAGGGAACTTCAGAGTTGTGTGCTACATATATGTACTGTACCATGTCAGTTATTCCCCTAAATCTCTTTTTCAAAAACTTTTTCAAGCACTTTTTTCTTTCATGTTGTTTCAGTGATTTTAATTTTTAGACGTATGAAAAATCAAATATACACAATTACATTTTTATAAACATTCTCCTGTAAAAGATATCTATATCTATCTATATCTACCTGTATCTACCTATATCTCTGTATCTATATCTATATCTATATCATCTATATCTGTACCATCTATATCTATAGCTATATAAAAGTAGCATACCATTAGGCTATTACCCTTTGTGCATCACAATTTGCTCCTTTTAAGTGTACTTTCACAGTGATTGAAGTTAGTGATTGAATCTTCTGCTTTAATTACATGTGTTAGAAGTAATTTATCAACAGAGAAGTAATTAATCTGTGCTTTAATAAGCAATAGCTCATATGATCTCTAAAGGAATTTTCAATCTGCTTTTCTGGCCCTTAGAATTCCCAAGGATATTTTAGAGGAAATTGAGTGAGAACCATATTTTCTTAAGTTATTCACTACAGGTTGTTTTTTTGATATATTTTATTAAAAGTGGTAAGAAATCAAGATATTTGGTTAAAAATCGAATACAGATACCTTTTCTCAAAACACACACAGTTTTAAACTTCTGAATACCCATCAGCTGTCAAAGTTTTCAGCAGAGAAATTTCACCTGCAAAACAACAAACAACATTGTTTAGTGTTACAGTATTTATTTGCAGAAGTGAAATAAGAAAGTCATCCCTTCAAATTCTAGAAGACTGGTCCAAGCTATAGGTTGGTCTGATTCATCAATAAGGTTAATGATAACATTGCATTGAAGACACAAGGCATCCAGTGAAAGCCAATAAAATGACAATGTTTAGCAGGATTACAGCTTTGTTTCACCAAAAACAAATAGGACTTTTGGATTGTAAAAGACTAATAAATTAAGGGTTGCTATAACTCACACACGCCTTTAAAATAGAATGGCATCCTGCTAGGAAATTCAATAGAGCTGGCTAATAAACAAGTGCAATGAATATATCAGGGATAATGAGTAATAGGATAATTTTGTAGAATAGTGGCCTACATGTTTGCTTAAATATTTCAGTATCACCTTAAAATAAAACCTTAGATTTGACTGAAAGAAGTATTTTGACAAAGCGTTTCTAACATTCACCCAAACTACAGAATATTGTTTTACATCACTTGTTTGCAAAAAGCACTCACAAAATATGCCTTCCTTGAAAATGCTTGTCAAAACATGATATTGAAATTAAAAGGACACTCACTGTATGGACATACATGAAAGAAAAATTATGATGGAAAACAATTTTGGAAATGCATACTTCAAATTTATGGAAAAAATATTTGGTGGAAATCAGACAAAACAAATATAGTTGTTCTAATGTCATCTTAATTGAGCATACTGAGTTCTATACGCAGTTTTTCTTGGTGCGATAATAATTTTTTTTCCTGAGTGGTCAAATGACAACGAATTTATTTATAATTTCTTACATGACTACTAAACATCTCATAAAGTTTAAGTTACTTACACTGAGATAGGGCTGGAAGTAATTCACTGTTTTTCATGCACTAGTGTCATTTTTAAATGTGATTGTCACCAATCATGTTTAAAGGTATTTCAAAGAAGATAGAGACAAAATGATTCCTCATGTAGCTCCAGTGTGTTCATGAGAGATATATCGAGGAAGAAAGATAATATGCAGTCCATTTTATTTTCATATTAATGGACATTGCTATCCTACGAAGGATAAAGCCAAATTTATAAAAATCTTTCTCTTTACTGTTAATGGAATCAGAAAGTTACAAAAAAATTTACACAATATTTATATGTTACTTACTTAATAAATTTGCAGAAAATTAGAAAAATATGTTTGTTCAGCTTTGGATGTGTGTCAGGTTCCACTCATGATTTGGTATTTGGGTAAAAGTAATTATAGTTAAGACTTCTCCCTACTAGAAGGATGAAGAACTTTATAAGAATGAGAAACAGGAACAAGAAGATATTCAGAATTAAGACTGATCTTTGGATAGGGCAACCGCAACATGAAAACTGCAGAGTACTCTGATGGATAGGAAGTTAAAATATACATGTGTGTATGCGTATGTATGTCCTTGCATATAAATATATATATTTATAGCTACAATTAATCAGTTCACCCAGAGCCTTGTAATGTGCACAAACTTTTCAATTTCCACAATCCAAAGATGTGTCCTTTGCCGAGGTTGAATTTTGTATGCTCTCTGTCAGCAGTCTTGGTGATTTGCCTTCTCTTTCTATTTTTGTCTGTCTCCACAGAGTTCAATCTGTGACTGTACACTGCTACCCTATGACTATTCCATTTCCTTAAGAGTCTCTTTCAGGGCTTTTGATTTTTCTCTTTTCTAAATAAAGTGTGAGCTTGAATGTTTTACTATCTGTCTACTCCAGACTTCGGGCAGGATGAACTGGCAGAGCAGTTTCTTGGGCTAGCTTCTCTTCTAGAAGTCATTCTGACTTGTCTCCATCCCCAGAAGATCTAAGAGTCTTCCATCCTTGTGTTTAATGTAATCTAAGACTCTATCAACAAGGTTGGAGAACCTTTATGTAGCTATGAAATAAAGGTCTAAGTGTGGGATCTGATTTTATAGTCTTACTGCATTTTGAAAGAGAAAGACACAGGCATTTGGCTTTCTCTGTGGAAACACACCATAGAGTATTTGATGATTATATTGACATCAATTTATTGTTTAGCATACAAGGACCAGATACAGCTCTCAGAATTTACAGGGAGTAGGAACTTTACCTGCACTCACCCTATGGAGACTGTCAGCAGGAAACTCCAGCTCACTGTATGTAATGATGATAGAATCAAGGCAGGATTGGTACATTCCAGTCTGTCAATTGATTTCATATAATGTTGGAGGCAGTCAGAGGTCTTACACTTTTTTTAGGTCCTAGCTGTCCAATGGGTTGTTCCAGTCTTTAAGAAAGCCATGCTTAAAGCTTCACAAAAGTATCTCTTCTGCTTTCCATTTGGTGACCTCGAGAAGGGATGAGTTTCTACAGAAAATCCCATCTGTCCCTGTCCAGTGAGATACAGAAAAATACATTTCTCAAACTGAAAGCCATGTGTTCTTAAGAACTATATGAAGTCATCCTTTTTGTGACATTGCTGTGGACAAACTTTTTTTTTTAGTGGGAAAATAGTGATCCAGGTACAGTAGCACAGGAGCTTTTCTATGTTCTTTTACATCTTCCCAGTGAATAAATTATTTTCAAAGTGTGCAAGATATAGTAAAATTTATTCATCAAGAGACAAATAGTTCAAGCACAGAAATATTTTTTGACATCATTAATCTCCACTGTACAATAAATTATATAAAGCTTATTTTAAAATAATCAGGACTCTCTGAAGCAGTGTATCCAAATTATGCTCCTTCATAAGAAAATTTAAAAATGGCTTACTGAAACTAGTAGCATGATACCATTACTGATGCTAGCTTAATAACTGGAAAAAATTATTTAAGAACTTTCAAAAGAATTCTTAACAAGACAAAAGTTAATTAAGGTCCTTTAAAAAGAAGTTTTAGCAGTTTAACAGTTCAGCCAAATCTACAGATCTTTTTGTTCATGTCTCCTGTAGGTAGTTTTTGGCCTCACAACTTCTTGGGGAGAAGCTGGTGCTTCTGGGGATATTATTTTTCTTGTGGACTGGCACATATTAGTTTTTTCAAGCAACAAAACAGCATAAATGTTAAAATTTAAATTACTAATTTTAGAAGAAGAGCTGAGGAAAATCATTCATAACCTGTGCTGCCAGGGAATCTACCAAAGAAGATAAAAACATTTGACCCTTTTTTATTAGATGAATCCTGTATGAATGCTGTATAAGGGGAGAGAAATTTGTCTTTAAGACTGGGTATTTGAAAGCAACAGCCTATTTTTCTTGCTGTGCACATGAAGTGAAAAGATTCACCATGCTAGTGATCTACTAATTGCAGATATCCTGCCCTGATCTAGTAGATTAGTGAGAACTACTCAGCTCACCCCTGTGCTCACACAATCTACTAGTTTAAACCCTAGTAAGATTGGTAATCCAGAGAAGTCCCTCACATCAGGAAAGCAGGGCCATTTCCTCCGGACCACAAGGGCTTGAAATCAGACCTCAGGGGCACAGAGCTATGTCTCGTTGGCTGAGATTGCATCAGCCTTGTATACTGCACTGAGTCAATTCAAGATTGACAGTTTCAGCATTTGGATTCAATGTTCACACCCACTACTTTATAACACAGATTTAATGGTAGTTAAAAGTGTTCCTTGTGATTAAGAAGTTGGTATTGTTCCATTAAAATTCATGTGGAACCAGTCTTATATGGACAACATGGGAGTATTAATGTTGCTGCTCATGCTTATGAACACCATTTCAGGTACAAATATTTCTCATAAGTGTTGTAACAGAGTTGCTGCAAACCTCAGTGCAATTCAAAATCAATTTTAAAAAAATGAACAACTCTACTTTTACTTCCGAAGGGCTCTCTGCTCTCCCATGTTCCAGTTCAGTATACAGTCAACAGAATAGTTCTTATACCACATTCTTCCCTCCTCCGTAAACAGGTCATGTCTGGAAAAATGGAAGGGGAAGGAATGACTGTGTCTTTTTACCATCTGACACATTATCATTTCCCCAAACCATATTTAGCCTGTCTCAGCAACCAGGTATCCATTTGACTTAAAAGGGGGAAAAAATAAAACAAGTGTTAAACTGCTTTTAATATTTGCCTTAAATCTAAACTAGGAATGAGATCATAGATTTCAGCTGAATCACCTCCAGAAATCCCATCAAAAAGGCACAGCTATAACTTATCAGAAAAGAAGTATTTCTGTCCCCTCTGCCTGACCAGAAAGAATATGAGTCTGTTAGAGCTCTTAGCTGGGAGGGTGGTCCCTCAGTTTCTTTAATCTCTGGCATTATCCAAGACTTTGCACGAAAATTGCAGACAAGAGGAAAAGCTATTGCATGTAAACATCATTTTACTGCTCTGATAGCATAAACTAAGCAGGCTTGGCCTCTAGGGAACACCGTGGAGTAAGATAATTGGAAATCGTGGAGTATCTACACTGAAACTCCTTCTGCAAAATGCTGTATCAGCAAGCAACATCAGAGCTTGCTGTCCCTCAGCCTGTTCCTGATTGTGAAACATCTCCTCGGGTTCATGGGGAGGAGGAAGGGTGAGAGAAGTTGGCTGGGATGCCTCCTACTGACAGCTCAGAGACATCCAGGCACTGAAGCCCTCTGTGTGCTGCAAATCTGTGTATGACTAGTGTCCACATACTACTTTTACTTTGAGGACACCTAGCATATCTCCTCCAGGTAGAGTCCTTTGATGGAGCACAGAATAGCAAAGACCTGCAGTCACAGACAGCTCATCACATCCTTCTGGGCATGAGTGTCCCTCACACTCCTGCCTTCTAAAATATACTTTAAAGTATGAACACCATAACTAGACACAGTGTCTCCACAGCTAGGCATACTTAGCCACAGAGACATACATCATATGCAAAGATAGCAGCATACGGCCAATGCCACTGTGGTAGGTTGAGCCTGAGCTGACACACAGCTCATTTGACCAGTAGTGCTTTTCGGAATTTCCATATTTAAGCCTGGGGGAGACAGGAAGTTTCCTCTCTTTTTGGTTTTGCCGTTCCTGCAGGAAGGGGGAGGAGATGGGGCTGGAGCTGCTTTTTCCGCAGGGCGGCCTCGGCTTCCCCCGCCCCCAGTGTTGGGGCACGGCCCTGGCATGCCGGCATGCCGGCAGGAGGATCCCTCAGAGCTCAGCAGCTTAGGACCAGCCATAATGGCTACAGAAGTTTCTGAGGACTGCCCCCCCCACCCATGTGGCCCACGGAAATCCTGGCAGAGGCCAATGGAGCTAAGAGACTAACATCAAAGAAGCCAGCAGCACAAAGTGAATGGGGTTTCTCTTCATCATAAAGCCCGTACAACGGAGATTATTTTTCATCTTGGCATCTCCGACGTCAGAGAGAATTTTTCTCTTTAAGGAGCAAGATGGCGGCCAAGCGGAGCTTAAAATTGCTGGCAAACCGTGGGGGAATCTGTAATGTTCCAAACTGTTTTTCTCTTTAAGCCATTTAAAGATATCGGGGGGTGATGAAGGATTTTGAATGCAGCCTGTGTGAAAAGGGAACCACGCCAAGGTTACCCCCAGAGTTGTGAGGAGCTGTAAGAAAATTTTAAGATTTTCTGTGGAGAAGCGAGTTGCTATTTCAGGCTGAAATCCGTGCATCCTTAAAAAGAATACCCCATGTGTGGCCCATGGTAAAGAAACTGATTTTCTATCCGTGGGAGAGATGTTTTTTCCCAGTGGCAGTTTAATCCCGGGCAGGGGGCTGTCGGGCTGTGGCTAATACAGTTTTGGGAAACCGCGGATAGCAAAAGAAACCTCTTTTTCCTTAACTAGTGGAGAGATTCTTAAGAACTGTGAATACTGACCAAGAATTATGTGGTGTTGACAGGAAGGCGGGGCTGGCTCGAGACACCACTCATTCCCGATCACTTGAAAGACAAACACTTTATTGAACAGGCAACTAAGAACGGGTCCTGGGATAAGCCCACAAACCCTACAGAAAAGCTTGCGTGCAGCACCAGGTACTATCCCTACTCAGCGAGGAACGGCAGAGAATCTGAGACTGACCCCCCCGGGGGAACTGTTATACCCTCGTCCTTCGAGTCCATTGGTGGATTTTGGATCCTTCACACGATTGGCTCGTTTCTCCAGCTGTCATTGGTTCATACCAACAGTGTCTTCTTCACCAATCATTTCCCGGAAGCCTTGTCTGATTGGTCCGTATCTGTCCAATCCACATTTGCGATGACATCACCTTCATCTACCAGGGCATTCTGGAAAGTTCTTGTCCCTTGCCCAGTGTCTCACGCGCCACTCGATGGTCACATGCAAACATTGCACACAGTACATTGTTACCCATTTTAATGGCATAACCCTGTTAACATACAGAACCCCCAGCTGGCCCACTTCCCACACTTAACATAATTAACAGATTGTGGACTGCTTCAGTTAACTCTGGGGAATCCAAAAATCCATTTATAACAGTGTTATCCTTTGTGCTGGTTTGGGGAAGAGAAAAAGGAGGAGGGGGTGTGGGAGTAAAAAGAAGGATTTTGCTTTAATTTCTTATTATTTTCTTTTCTCTTTTAATTCTGTTAATAAACCTTTTCATATTCTTTAAGTTTTGAGCCTGTTTTGCATTCCTCCAAATTTCCTATCTCACAAAAGATAAAAAGGTGAACTGAAACCACTAAAAATTGGTGCATTGGCCGGGAAAGGAACCGAACCCACTACAGCCACAGATAAGAGAAAATCAGGTTCAAGACCATCTAAGGAACCTGAAATTGCAAGGGTCCATGGGACCTGATGAGATACATCCATGGGTACTGAGGGAGATGGTGGATGAAGTGGATAAGCTGTCATCCACAGCATGGATCCATCCATGGCAGTCCAGTGAAGTTCCTACTGACTGGAAAAGGATCACAACCCTTTGAACCTGGCAGTTCAGTTTTTCAGTCCACTCACTGTTTACTAAACTAGGGTGCACTTCATTAGTTCGTTGATGAAGTTGTTACAAAAGCATCAAACCAAACAACTTTCTGTGTTATCTCTTCATCAATAAGCCAGTTGTCTCATTATAGGCAGCTATCGTGTTGTTTAAGCATGATTTTCCTCTTGAACATCCATGCTGGCTCTTCCTGATAAACTTTTTATCCATGTGTCTGGAAACAGCTTCCAGTTGCTGCCAGCTCATGCCTGAAGCCTTCTGGAATGCTTATGCACCATAATCTTTTTCTTCCAGCAGTTTACATGCCAACAGGAAATTTTTTCTCTCACCCGTTCTGCTTGAAGGGCTCCCCTTCACCCTTACCCATACCATTGTACTAGGATTTTCCATTATGGTGTCTTAGCCCTTTCAGATCCTTTGTTTTCCCTTGTCCACCCCCTGAGTGGGCTCTTCTCATCATTTTTTCCCATCTGAGATTTTATGCATAAGGCATAGTTACTTCCTAGTTTCTACCAGTAAAAATGCTGAGCATCATGAGACTTCATCCTTAGCCTTGCACACCTTCCCTGAAAGAAAATCTCCATTCAATATAAAAAGTTTCATTTTTCATAAATGCCCATCTTTTGACATTTTCTCATTAATATTTCTGAACATTTAATATCTGGTTCATGATACTAAGCATTTTAAAAATCTTTTATTATGTCAATGAAAACTCCAGTAAGTTTGCTGTATTTGCTTAGGCTTTACTGACTGAAACTGAAATGCAGCAAAAAATAGTAAACAGTTTGCTCAGTAAGACTTATTTTCTGCAATTCCATGCTTGCTGACATGCCTTATATTCCTCATACATAAAGATGTAGTTTATTGAAAACCTTATCACATTTTTTTATTACTTCCATTCCTTTGGCAGTGGCTCCAGCTAGCAGAAGAATCAGAGAGTATTTCAGGCTGGTGACTGTGGATGTGAAAACATTGCCTACATCAGATGATTGCAATGGATTAAATATGTTAGATTTAATTTCTCCCACAGCTAATGGCTCAGCTGCAATGGAAGCACTATCAGGAGCCCTTGCATGAAAATGGACTACACAGCAAGGATTGTGTCAAGTCAACTGACTCTGTTAAATTATTATGAGTATTTAAGACTGCGGAGAACAAGGGACCACCTGAAAATGACAATTTTACATGAACTGCAGTTGAAATCTGGGTGTAGATGGAAACTGGAAAGATCATAAATGCTGATTCAGAAAAGTTGGACACTGCTCAATCTTGCTGTACCTATACACAGTTGTATTGGGTCTGGCTGATATGGACAATATTTTCCCCAAAGCAGCCCCCGCAAAGTGCTGTGCTTTGTGTTGGTGGCTAGAAAGGGGTTGATAACACACCAGTGTTCTGGCTGCTGCTGAGTAGTGCTGGCACAGCATTAGGGCTGTCTCTCCAGCATCCCCCCTCACCAGCAGACTTGGGAGGGTCAAGATCTTGGGAGGGGACATGGCTGGAAATGCTGACCAAAAATGACTGAAGGGATGTTCTGTATCATATGACACCTGTTCAGCAATAAAAGCAAAGAGAAAGGAGGAGGAGAAGGGGTGATTGGTTATCATTATATTTGTCTCCTGGATCAACCCCTATGTGTACTGAAGCCCCACTTCCAAGGAAGTGGCTGGACATCATATGCTGATGGGGACTAGAGAATAAACCTTTTTTTTCTTCTTCTGCACACAGCCTTAGCTTTTGCTTTATTACCCTGCTTTTATCTTGACCCATAAAGGAGTTCTCCATCTTATTTTCTCTCTCACCGTCCACCTGGGGAGGTTAGTGATAGGGCATTGTGGTGAGTACCTGGCATCCTCCAGCCTGGGTCAACCCACCACAACAGCTAAAAGATGAATAAAGCAGAAGAGAAGAAATTCTTCTTTATGTGTTTTCCCTGCCATTCACTGGATCCCCTTCTTCCTCACCTCCAAACCACCACCTCTTCTGACCCTAGCATTCAAAAGCACAACAGATATATCCCCAGAGGTGGGAATAGTTATGGCACCTTGACTACCAGAAGAATAAAAAGGACATTCCTTTTAAGAACATCTGACAGTCCCTGGATCAGGAGCAGCCTACCAACCACCTGAAATGTGCAGCGCTTTATTTGACCTCGTAAATACTTCCTTACAGGGAATGACCGTTTTATTAATTCTTCCTCATTACAGGCAGTTGCAGCATTTTTCTGGTGTTTACTTAAACCTCAGGCATTTTATTAACATTCAGCTTTCTGGCATCTGACTTATTATAGCTTTTGATTTTATTCACAAAGCTCCTTTATGTCTCAAGTTTGCATTAGCTATAAAAATTGAAAAATTGAAAAAATATAAAATTGAAAACACACTCTGTTTTCTTGAAGAATATTACTCTGACTAGATAGCTGCACACATTATTGTTGGGGAGCTGTATTTCCTTGGGAAAGAAGGGCAGAAGAGGAATGGCTCTTTCTCACCATTGTGTAAATTGCTCCTAGCTTGCAGTCACAGCTGACATATGTGCCTGATGATATCAGATACAATTCACATTTAAGTCTCTCACCAGAAATGCTTCAATGTGATCTGATTGTCTCAGAATGGTGGTTAATTTACTTCTAGGTTGTCTCAAGTAGGACTCTGAAATACTATCTAACTTTAAGTGCATTGTAGTGTGGATCAAGAGTGTGGTCTGGAAGCAAATAGCTTCGTGTGGTGACCTCACAGATCACAAATGGGTACTTCTAGATGAAGCTAAACCAGAAGAGGACCCCACCTTGGTCCTCTGGCCGGTAGTGGGGCCTGAACTCACAGGGCCAGACAAGATCCAGTTAGTCCAGATGAAACCACCTTGGAAGCAGAGACTTTGGGCCCTCAAATCTGTTTGGTTCTCCAAATGGTTGCCATTATGCTGCACTACTTTCTAACCTCAGCTTGGTATTTGACAACTTCCAGAACCTTAAGAAGCTTGAAGGAGTACTCTTCTTGGAAGGGAGGGGAAGAAAAATTTCAAACGAAGGGGAAGAGATTGCCTCCAAAGACCTGGTCTAATTTTGCCACTTAGGCATTGTCAGGCATAGTTCTCTAATGGCTAACTCAAATCTGAGAGGGCGTCGACCGATTTTCATCTCTCTGTGACTGTGTGCTTTGATGACAGCCATCATTCATGTCACTGGGAGGCTTAGATGCGCCCTACCAGGCCAAAGGGTAGAAGCAGTGCACTCGTTCACACCACCCTGTTTGTTTGACTGGGTGCACCACCACAGCAGGACACACATAGCCTTTAGACACACTGTCAGAAAGATAGAGCCTCTTGAGGACATGTGTGCATTTCGCACTGACACCAGCATATTAACATTTCGCTACAGTTAGCGTGATGGGATACTCAAGTGTGAATGTGTTGTCAGCAGCGATTAACTATGTTTTGCAAGTAGGTATTTGGCTTGTTGTTAAGTACCAGCAGCAGTTCCAAGTCAGCCTACTAAAGGGATTCAAACACTGCTAATGTTGTTGGTGCTGCTCTGATGTCACTGTGAACAGGGAACTCACCTTTAAATAAATTACACCCCCAAGGAGTCCTTGAGGGCTTTCATAGTGCAGCACAATCTCTTAGCCCAATGAGATTTAACCATCGCTGTGGGGTCTGTGACGTTTCCACAGACAAAACCAACCTGTTGCAGACCTAGCCCAGGGAATTATCTTTTCCTTGCAGAGGTCTGTGCTCTTCTCTGGACATTCCTGTTCAGTCTTTGTTGGCAACAAAAATAATGGTTGTTATATTGTCAACTGTAAGGTCAATATTCCTAAGTAATGCAAATTATACTGCTGTAAATCAGTCCAAAAGAGCGTCAGATGTGTTTTGATAGAAATTGCATGTTAAAGAAGCAAAATGGCAGGACTGAAGAAAAGGAATTGATCCAAGTAAGATAAGGGGGATGTTATCCTACAGAAGATCAGGGTATAAATCCTTGAATAAAGACTATTGTATGTAGTCAGAGAATTACGTGTGTCCTGTCCAATCACTTGATTATTAATAAAGAAATAGGTGATCTTTATCAAGTCAGACCTTTCTCCCATCCAACTTTTCTTCACCTTCTCTTTCAAGGAACAACTTTCAACTACTTAATGTACTCCATATAAAATTCCTTCTTTACCTCAACTGCTGACCTCTCTTTATTTAATAGTAATTTGCTAGTGTCCTTATAAAACACATACTGGCTCATGTCTGCATTCCAATGTAGAATTTTCCTATAAAGAAGAGAATAATAAAATTACTTTTTGTACAAAATATGTCAGAACGGGAGTATCTGGTATAGGCAGTAGTCCTCTGAAGAGTTTGTTCCAAAGCTAATATTTTATCCCACACACTCAATAGCATCAAGCTAACAGAGACTGTGAGAGCTATTTGCACTCATCTTCCTCGTTGTATAGAATACAGGAAAGAACAGAGAACTCTAGATGTCACATTAGACGGAAGAGTCAAATTCAAATCTTCATCACGGCTTTGCCTCTTGTTCTCTGCATCTTCTGAGTGAGAACAAGCATATTCTGGAGTGCATTAATTAAAATTTCAGAGCCACAGGTGTGCATGTTTGGATATGTCACTTAGAAACCCAGCTGTTGTCACATGGTACCCAGGGTTTCCAGCAATGTTGGTTTGTACTTTGAAACAGAAAATATAATCCTCTCTTTAGCACCTCACAACACAAATTTAGCTTAGCTCAGTACCCCAGTCTTGGTATTGAATGCATTGAATGCTTTTTTCCTCCAATGTAACTCTGTCAAATTCTGGTAATCAGAAAGAGTGAAATCCTGAGGAAAAAGCACCAAAAAATCTGAATTAGTATTTTACAGAATTCATAAATTTTTTTCAACATTGAGCGCCCATTACAAAGTTATTTTATGCAGAGAGACAAAGCAGATCTTAATCTAGGAGCTTCATTTCCTATTGTAGATAGTACAGATTATTTCTCTCTTGAATGTAAACAGGAAAGCTTGCCACTACACAGGTTTACAGTTTTTAATCAAGTAAAAATGGAAGGAATAAATCTTATTTAAATATTATTACATTTGTTGCATAAATTATATTATACATAGTTAATTTTTGTTAATTAAAATTTTTAACTAAAATAGATGTCTATTGTTATGTTCAGCTGTACACTTTAAAGAAGGAAAGTTGATAGTTCTTTACAAGTGTCTTTGCTAAGGATTTCCTGGCTTCAGAAGTCATTTTATCAATACCAACTGCAACATTGTGCAGGGAATTTCCATGCAAAGATTTCTTTGTTGATTTCATTTATATTGGCAAGGGTAGGTTGTGCCTTTTATGTATACAGAATTTATTGACCTCATCTAGAACTATGACAAGCATAATTTTATGCTATTGTACTAATCCATGTCTGAGAAGTTGGGTTTGCTAATATGCCTGGAGGCATGTCAATTTAAACTCAGGTAGTGGCTATGCTTCCAAATTTTTCCTGCAAACAAACAAAAAAAGACACAGCATATTTTATCTCCAGGCTGTGTGGGCAGTTTTGGAATCCGAGGTTTCATTAAAGCTCCTTGAAGTCCAGATGATTCTTTAATTTTACCTGTAAAGGTGCAGATAAAGGTTTGATCATCTCCCTTGACTTCACATCTTTCCTGTAATGCTGCTAGATAAGCTCACTTTAATGTTTTAGCCATGATATATGGACAGAAGGGGATGAATCTTGTGCTGCTTTTAAATTCTTTTGGACTTTCAGAAAGTAGCTGAACAAACACAAAATCCCGGTCAGCAACTTCTTTCATGGCAGACGTGACCGAGGACATGGCAGAGGGGTTTGTCATTCCTTTAGTCTGGTAACTGCTTCTTCAGGGCACATCAGAAACCTGGAGCTTAGCAGAGCTTTGGCTTATGTCAGTCTCTGACACTGGGATACCTCTATGCATGAGATTGTTGGCTGAAGTCAGTTTGGATGACCTTTATTTTTATTTCTCATCACGAGTAGTCAGTTCAAGTGGTCACAAATACATTTTTCCAGCCAGTGGGTGCTAAGTGTTATACTGAAATGTACCAGAGTGGGGAGAAATTGCTCTAAAATTTGCTTTGAAGTTGCCATGGAAACCATCTGCCTCCTATCATCTTGGTTCAGTGTGGCTTTACAATACGGCTTTAGTTGCCAGATGTCTATATGAGGAACTTTTCAGTGTCAAGAGAAGAACAGAAGAGAAAGAAGAAAAGGTTTATCTACCACCAGCATATAAATGATAACTGATCCTGAGTGACTTCAAAGTTGAAGTTGTGGGGTGAATCACCAGGCTCTACCCTTTGGTTAGACATATATCTATTGTTCAATCCATGCTTTTAGCTCCAGCTCACCCAAAAATATTTGTGAGCTGGAATCCCAGATGCTCTTTTTTCTTTTTCTTCTCTCCAGGCCAGCAAGGAGCTTTCTGTTTGAAAACACCAGTGTTTACTGCTTTAGAGTTTCACTTCTGCAAGTTTCTTCCTGAAGTCAGCAACTGGAGATAATAGGTTAAGTTCCACAGTCCCTTCAGTTTCTCTACAGGAGAAGTGCAGGGAAAAGGAAAAGGACAATCAGAGAGTCATCTCAGGCACTTCTAATAAACTACAAACTTATTCTAGCTGAAGATCTGGATCCTTTCGGAAGCACCTATGCTGCGTAGAAGAAAGCAGGCTTTTAGGAATCCACCAGAAAAGCTGAGGACTGGAGAAGTCAGATTTCTTTTCAGGTGGTAATAAAAGAGAATGCAAAGCCAAGGGCTTGCAGGTTGTTAAAAAAATACTTCTTCTCGAAGTCTGACCTTGATATCAGTGAATGTGAAATACTATCATGACCCATAAAAGACAGGAGGAAATTTCACCTAGAATAAAACACACAAACCTAGAGACATGCCTCTGAGCAGACCTTTAGGGCTGCACCCTCACAGAAACATAGGTCCTGCAATGCCCACTTTCTAGGTTTCACACACTGTAGCCTAAGCATCATATATTGATCCCTCAGCCCTGGTTGTAGAGATCACCATAAGGAAATACTAATTTAGTTCTTTAGCGGACCTGCCTGGCACATTCATAACACTGTGATCCAGGAGGGAAGAGTGATTCATATGATGAATTTGTCCTATGGAAAACATATCTCTACACCAGCAGTGAAAAAAACCCACCAGCTTTAGACTTGTTGCTTATGTACTGGTCCAACAAATATTCAGGATCTTTTTTTCCTCCCACTTGAATGCCTGTCTCTCCACATTGTAACTTGTCAGGGCATGAAGTATTTAGTTCAGTGGTTGACCAAAATGAAATTCTACTACTCAAGATTCCAATCTATTATAAATAATACATTACTCTTTCTGTTTTTAGTGGTAGCCAGGAATTTTAAACAATGACTACCATATTAGGAAAACAAGAGCTACTGTGCTAGACACCAGGGGGAAAAAAGCTACAGTGAGTCCTGCTGTATATGCTGCTGGAAGATGATAAGGTCAGGCAGAAAGAAATAGATAAATGTTGGACAGAAGGTGGGAAGATTTTCAGATATCAGTTGCAACACAGAGTACAAATTTCATGTTCTCCAGATGTCACGTTGCTTCCCTCTAGGAAATCATGCTCCTTCACACTGGTGAGTCCCCTCTTTTGGTGGTACCATTGGCCTGTAGACTTAAAGGAAATGCTAGAAGAAACTGCTTATTATTTTACAAAAGATGTCATTCTGATGAGTCTTCATTCATTAAAAACATGTGGCATGCATCCCTAATTCTATTCCAGTCTCACACACAAAATTTTCATTTCTGCAGTGTGAAAGTACAAAGTTGACTCCATGCAAGGAAAGATGCAAACGTTTTCCCAAGGTCGTTTTTGCTGCAAAACTGAAAAAAGCAACAAAGCCATTCAAATGAGCAAGCATATAGAGAAGTGTACCCCAAGGCTTCTGATCTCCTTTCCTGAAATCAAAGCAAAAAAAGCTTTGCTGAAGGGGAAGGCTATTCCTGACAACCCACAGCAGATATTGTGGTCTGAACTGTTAGTGTCCAGCTACAGGAAAAATCAGGGACTCAAGCATGAGTAAAATCTCTGTACAGCCTACACCAAAGTCCAGAGGTGTGGTTCAGTTGCTGTGGGGACAGAAACTTTGTCCAAGCACCCACATATTCTCTGAGAGACAGCAAAAGAGAAACCGTAGTTCTGCATGATCCATTAATGTGGACAGCCCTAAGTACTCTGCTGAAGTTTGCCTGGGACAACTGTGCTCAGTTTGGCTATCAGATATCTCACTGACCTCCATCACATTATTACATGGCTGTCAGGTAAACAGGACAATCCTGAATCCTTTCTTTTATAGCCCTAGAAGTGCATGCCAAAGGGCTACTTGTGTTCATATGATTGGGAAGGGAATGATTGTTGATGCAAGTAACAAGGATTCATTCAGTTGTCTGTATTTGGGAGCATGTTAAGATGTGGACTAAATTCTGTCTGGACCAAAGGGAGTGCACTGAAGTTAGTTCCTAACATTAATTAGTTCGTTTATTAGAGTTATATTATTTTCCTGGAATGGTAATGGCTTAAAACAGTGCTAAAGCAATAATTAAGCAGTGGCAACTCAAATGCAGGTATTACAGCTGAGGAAGGCTACCTTTATGTTTCCTGCAGTTTGTCTCTCACAGTACTGAGAATTATTCAAAAATGAGTTTGACTAAAACTCACTTTCTACACAAAAGACTTTGAGTGATATGAACCATTGTCACTTGAAAACCCCTTTCATACCATTATAGTAAATGAAACAAAGAAGAACTAATTTGGACTTTGGGCACCACTGTACCTAGTCTCCTGTTTTTGCAGGTGAGAGTTTACATGAACTGTTCTGTCTTAATATAAACTAGTGAAGAGATAGGCTGCAAGCGCTAACAAAAAGACAACTACAGATTTTTTTTTTAAAAAGTAGTATCATTATACAAAAAAAATCTCAGTCACAATAACAATAGTTAGCAGTTGTTATCACATATATCCGTGTACAGCACCCCTTTCTTTAGTGCTATGGTCATGCTGCCATGGCCCCTCGGCCTCACAGGTGGATGGTGTCAGTCTGGTGGGGGTGGAGAAGATTCAGCATACTTTCAGCATCCAGAGTCCTTCACCAGGAGGAGTGATGATGGTTTCTCTTTCTTCGGTCTAGGATCCAGGTGGGGTAATTTTCATGATTGTTAGCTCACCTATACACTACCTTTTTCTTTCATTCATTCATATGGCTGAAGTTATTTTGTGTCTTGCTAAATGTGTCATCCAAGCAACTCTGACACTTAAAATGTTCATCAGATGGTAGTTTTCTATTTGACAAGTCAGGACATGACATTGTGAAGCTCTTGGTTTCTTAGATGCTGTTATGTATATGCAAAATATTGTCATTTGATGGAAATTTCAATTTGCCATCAACATACATTGCATCAGAAAATATAAATAGATGGGTCACCTTGTGATAACTAGGAATAACAAATGGGGGAGTTATTCTACTTTTATAGTTCTATGACTGAGGGCAGAAACTGGCTATTAGGGCATTTGCTGTTCAATTGCACTCCAGTTCCTGACTGAGGTACGGTGTGGATTAAGAGTTACTGAAACTCACTTTCCATAGGTTATGACTTATATCCATCCCCCACTTGCTCCCTCTGCAGTATCTCCAGGTTCTTTTTGGTCCCTGAATTCCCATGATACTATGTAGATTATCACATGCCCAGTATCTCTCTTGCTTCCCCTACTCCCAAGTCATTCCCTTGCTACTGTGTTGCCTATATGTTTCTGTTTTCAAGGCAAGAAAAAAAAGGTCTTGTAGCTAGTTTGGAATTACAAGTGCACTGACTGGCCATCTGGTACTCATGTCAGGTCCATTGGTATTAACTCTCAAAATAGATAAGCACTCAATTCTACTCGCCTTTTCATCATTATCAACTATTTGTTGATTTTCACAAGACCTGTTGGCTCTGGACTCTCATGTGGTGCCCTTCCCAGTTTAACAGTAGATGAAGTTAACCAACAGGTTTAGAGGTTACAAGTGGAGTAGGATAAGGTATTGTATTCCTGTAAGGATGATGGATACCATAAATATAGTTTCCATCAGGAGACAGGATAAGCAAAACATAACAAAGCAAAGAAGAAAACAAGAATAGATGTGTATTTTAAATCCTAGCTACTGGAAATATTCGTTTTCAAAACAGAGGAGTACAGATCTTTTGCTTTTTTGTTGTTGTTATTTTGGTTTGGTTTGTTTGGTTTTTTCTTTTGGTTGGAATCTTTCGCTGTTTAATTTTTTGACTTTGTGTAGTTCTGCAGAAGAAAACTTACATGGGTAGGATTCATGTCTTGTATGTTTAAGCTTATCTGTCTGTGTCATTCCATTATAGGTGAAAAGATGGATTTTGAAAGAAGATTAATTTTATTCAATCACAGGTCAAATGAATCTCAATCAATGCTCGCCTCTCACAGACAAAAATTAGCTAACAAAAATCCCATCAAGTGAGACTAAAAATAGTTCAGTCTTTTTAAATTTAAACATAAGAAAAAAAGCTTTTTTTACTCTGAGTGATCAAACAGTGGAACAGGCTTTCCAGAGAGGTGTGGAGTCTCCATCTTCGGACACATTCGAAATGCAACTGGACCTAGCCGTGAGCAATCTGCTCTAAGTGACCTTAGTTTGAGCAGGGTGACTGGACTGGATCGTATGAAGAGGCACCTCTCAATTTCCACCATTCTGTGATTCTCTGGTGCTGATTTCTTGTGCTACAAAATGCATGCCAAAGAAAATAGATTATATTGACAGATGTGCCTGCAACTTGCAATGCTTCTTTCAAACTCATTATCTATTCTCCTGCCAGACTTACTGCTTAGGAAGTGAAAGATCTATATGATTTGTATGCATGAACTAGCATCATGCAAAGTTGATTGTCTTGAAAAGATGATGTTTACTGAAGGTATCCCGAGTGTTTTCACAACTAACAGGAGTAGAACACACAACATCCTTACAAGAGATGTTTAACCAACATTTTAAATCTGAAACAGTCACTGTTTTCTTTCCCTTAGCTTATCTGAGGTCTCCTGCGAAAGGGTTCAGGGAGCAGGAGTATGACAAGCAGTTAAATGAAGACTGGGAATACTTGCATGGACTTGACCTGCATGGGTTCATTTGACTCAGGCTGCATACAAGGCTGCTGAGAGAGCTAATAAAGTCCTTGCAAATCTCTCTATCATCTCTAAAACTCAGGTCTCTAGGAGAAGGGTCTCCAACAGCCAGAGGAAAGTGTACATTGCACTCCTGTTCTGAATGAGCCAACAGATCACTCTCAGGAACTACATGTTTTTCTGCCTTGCTTCAATCCATGGAAGAATCAGAGTGAGACCTTGTGAAGGTTTGAAAAGCAAACCAGTGAGAGACTCCAAGTCAGAAATACAATTTAACAGGAAAAATGAAATAAATGCAATAGCACAAAAGAAAAATCACTGACAGAGTCAGAATACAACCTGGCACCCTGTTGGTCAGGGTGTTGATGGCAGTCCAGATGAAGTGGTCCTGTTGAAGTAGTGATCCTGTAGGAAAAAGAGTCTGGTCCTAGCCTGAAGGTCCAGCAGTGTAGCTCTTGTCCTCCGGAAGTCCCGTAGGTAAGGGTTCTCCTGCTGTTCCAAACCTCTGATTTATATACAGATGGGAACTCTCAGTTCCTCCTCCTGGGTGGAGCATCTCACAATGGAATGGTGAGTCATGAGGCCAGGCATTGATGGGCCCATTAACAGGAGATAGTCCAGAGCGAGTTATCTATGAGTCATGTGGCAGGGTTCTTGATTGCTCATTAACAGAGATAGCTCCCACAGGGAGTTATCAAGGATGAGTCATGGTAACAGATAACGGACACTGCCCCACCTGCTGCAACAGCCCATGAAGATGGTAACAGAATACCTGCCCTTGGTCACGTTTTACATTGTAACCTAGGACAGACCTCTTGGAAGACATGCTGGGCACATGGAGGACAAGACGATACTGGGAACAGTTCAGCATAGATTTGCCACGGATAAATCATGCCTAACCAGTCTGATTGTGAGGATGGCAAGACACTGGAACAGGTTGGCTGGAGAGTTGTGGATGCTTCATCCCTAGAAGTGTTCAAGACTAGTTTGGATGGAGCCCTGAGCAACCTATCTAGTGGAAGGTGTCCTTGCCTGTGGCAGCAGGGGTTGGAACTGAATGGTCTTGGAGGTCTTTTCAAACCCAAACGATTCCAGGATTGCCACAATAAAATTATTCTGTGATCTGATAAGATGACAGGACAGCCTGCTCTGNTTAACAGTAGATGAAGTTAACCAACAGGTTTAGAGGTTACAAGTGGAGTAGGATAAGGTATTGTATTCCTGTAAGGATGATGGATACCATAAATATAGTTTCCATCAGGAGACAGGATAAGCAAAACATAACAAAGCAAAGAAGAAAACAAGAATAGATGTGTATTTTAAATCCTAGCTACTGGAAATATTCGTTTTCAAAACAGAGGAGTACAGATCTTTTGCTTTTTTGTTGTTGTTATTTTGGTTTGGTTTGTTTGGTTTTTTCTTTTGGTTGGAATCTTTCGCTGTTTAATTTTTTGACTTTGTGTAGTTCTGCAGAAGAAAACTTACATGGGTAGGATTCATGTCTTGTATGTTTAAGCTTATCTGTCTGTGTCATTCCATTATAGGTGAAAAGATGGATTTTGAAAGAAGATTAATTTTATTCAATCACAGGTCAAATGAATCTCAATCAATGCTCGCCTCTCACAGACAAAAATTAGCTAACAAAAATCCCATCAAGTGAGACTAAAAATAGTTCAGTCTTTTTAAATTTAAACATAAGAAAAAAAGCTTTTTTTACTCTGAGTGATCAAACAGTGGAACAGGCTTTCCAGAGAGGTGTGGAGTCTCCATCTTCGGACACATTCGAAATGCAACTGGACCTAGCCGTGAGCAATCTGCTCTAAGTGACCTTAGTTTGAGCAGGGTGACTGGACTGGATCGTATGAAGAGGCACCTCTCAATTTCCACCATTCTGTGATTCTCTGGTGCTGATTTCTTGTGCTACAAAATGCATGCCAAAGAAAATAGATTATATTGACAGATGTGCCTGCAACTTGCAATGCTTCTTTCAAACTCATTATCTATTCTCCTGCCAGACTTACTGCTTAGGAAGTGAAAGATCTATATGATTTGTATGCATGAACTAGCATCATGCAAAGTTGATTGTCTTGAAAAGATGATGTTTACTGAAGGTATCCCGAGTGTTTTCACAACTAACAGGAGTAGAACACACAACATCCTTACAAGAGATGTTTAACCAACATTTTAAATCTGAAACAGTCACTGTTTTCTTTCCCTTAGCTTATCTGAGGTCTCCTGCGAAAGGGTTCAGGGAGCAGGAGTATGACAAGCAGTTAAATGAAGACTGGGAATACTTGCATGGACTTGACCTGCATGGGTTCATTTGACTCAGGCTGCATACAAGGCTGCTGAGAGAGCTAATAAAGTCCTTGCAAATCTCTCTATCATCTCTAAAACTCAGGTCTCTAGGAGAAGGGTCTCCAACAGCCAGAGGAAAGTGTACATTGCACTCCTGTTCTGAATGAGCCAACAGATCACTCTCAGGAACTACATGTTTTTCTGCCTTGCTTCAATCCATGGAAGAATCAGAGTGAGACCTTGTGAAGGTTTGAAAAGCAAACCAGTGAGAGACTCCAAGTCAGAAATAAAATTTAATAGGAAAAATGAAATAAATGCAACAGCACAAAAGAAAAATCACTGGCAGAGTCAGAATACAACCTGGCACCCTGTTGGTCAGGGTGTTGATGGCAGTCCAGATGAAGTGGTCCTGTTGAAGTAGTGATCCTGTAGGAAAAAGAGTCTGGTCCTAGCCTGAAGGTCCAGCAGTGTAGCTCTTGTCCTCCGGAAGTCCCGTAGGTAAGGGTTCTCCTGCTGTTCCAAACCTCTGATTTATATACAGATGGGAACTCTCAGTTCCTCCTCCTGGGTGGAGCATCTCACAATGGAATGGTGAGTCATGAGGCCAGGCATTGATGGGCCCATTAACAGGAGATAGTCCAGAGTGAGTTATCTATGAGTCATGTGGCAGGGTTCTTGATTGCTCATTAACAGAGATAGCTCCCACAGGGAGTTATCAAGGATGAGTCATGGTAACAGATAACGGACACTGCCCCACCTGCTGCAACAGCCCATGAAGATGGTAACAGAATACCTGCCCTTGGTCACGTTTTACATTGTAACCTAGGACAGACCTCTTGGAAGACATGCTGGGCACATGGAGGACAAGACGATACTGGGAACAGTTCAGCATAGATTTGCCACGGATAAATCATGCCTAACCAGTCTGATTGTGAGGATGGCAAGACACTGGAACAGGTTGGCTGGAGAGTTGTGGATGCTTCATCCCTAGAAGTGTTCAAGACTAGTTTGGATGGAGCCCTGAGCAACCTATCTAGTGGAAGGTGTCCTTGCCTGTGGCAGCAGGGGTTGGAACTGAATGGTCTTGGAGGTCTTTTCAAACCCAAACGATTCCAGGATTGCCACAATAAAATTATTCTGTGATCTGATAAGATGACAGGACAGCCTGCTCTGTCAGTGATAATAAAACTGAGGTTCTGATAATTTTTTTGGACAACTGGTAACCGGAATAAAGAGGAAGCTGCTGAAGAGCTTGTTGTCTATTAGGAAACACTTGTTGGAGCACATCTATGTCTCATTATGGAACCTGAATCTTCAAATAACCATGACTTGAGGCAGTCTGGTAGATAGACTATGGGGTTTTCTTGGTTTGTATTTTGGTTTTTTGGTTTTTGTGGGTTTATTTTGGTTTGTTTGTTGGGGTTTTTTGCTTTGGGTTTCTTTTTTTTTGGTAGTAGAAAGTGTTTGGGTTCTTTTGTGCTTAATTCTAAGTATGCTGGTATAGCTCAAATACCAACTTTTTTTTTTTTTTTTTTTGCAGGTAGTAGAAAGCACTAAAACCTGAGTTGATGATCAGTCAGTGCTAGGAACAACAGCTGAGGAACAAATTGCCATCATCTAAGCCTAGTAGATCTGCTGCTCTTCCTAGCTCTTCCTGACATGCCCACAGAGACTGGGCTCTCCCACCGCCAGGTCAAAGGCTTAGAAGTAGAAAAAACCTTTTCTACTCATCCTCTCTTCTTCCACCTTATACAAATTAACATACCTAACCACCTGAACCCAGATAAATTGCTTATCTACATTTTCCGTTCTCTGTGTCATAGGATGGAGATGTACACATAGAGTAAATGCTTTCCATTCCTTCAGGAAAATAGACGCAATGAGATAACATTTTTTTCCATAAGCAGATTGGATTGACTTGTATGTAAAATAGCTTGAAGCCTTTCTCTATTTCTCAAATGAAAGCCCTGAGTTAAGCCTCTGATCTTTGCTCATCACATTAAGTTCACGCGTTCATCAAAACTGGACCAACCAATCTGTCCTTAATTCAATTATATTTCCCCTCTAGATCTCTCTACAAGATCCATTACTCCATTTTCACTTTAATATTTTTTCAGTGGGACCTAATATGAAAGAAATTATTCTAAAATCAAAACCTCTGCAGAAGAATTCTTTCCCAATGCAACTCTTTCACTGGCAATGTATTAATTTGTTCCCACTTCAAAAAGTCTTCCATTATTCCGGTATTCATTTTATATCTGTACATATGCTCAACGCCATGAAATTAAAAATCCCCAAACAATTGGATCAGTGGAAAAAAACAGCTAAAATATTAACAGTCAAAGCAGAGAACAGTGCAATTATCTGAAATGCCAAATGAATAAAAGCTCAGAGACCCATCCTGAAGTCACAGCATGATTGTCTCATCTCTACTCCCATGGATTACTAATATAGTATCACCATTACTAGTAATAGGTCACAAGGTGTGTACTGATTTGGCAAGGTCTTTTTAAATTATTTTGATCTGCCTAGGGTTTTGTTTTCATTTAATCACAACCACAATTTTTCTGATGATCAGCCAGTCATGCCTAGCTTGTTTTACTCTTGCTTATCTGTACATGATGTACTTCTATTTTTTTAATATAGACGGTAATAGCAAGTAGATGTTCCCTGTAGAATTAAATATTTCTGATTGTGACTTAATAATGTGCTGTGGAGAAATTCCAGTCTGTCAAATAGCAGAGACCTGGAAAAACGGGATTGCAGATTGCAGTGGCAAGAAATGATAGGAGCTGGGGTACAGGCCTTACACTACAAACCCCATGATTCTAGTGCAATGGGGTCTCTTACCAGTAGTTACCTAAAGAAATGCAGATGTAGATCAATGAAGACAAAACTGTGTTTAGGAATAATGAAGAGTGGAAAGAAGTGAGCTATCTAAAATGCATAAACCATATGCAGTAATTTCACATGTAACATGGTATTGTTACATGTGAAAGTACAATAAGAGAATAAAGACAATTAAGCATAAGTAGAAGCCTAATCCATAGCCCAGACTAAAATGATGGCTGGCTGCCTACATTTAGGCTCTGAAAAGTCTAACTAATCATTTTCTCAATTGAATCTGTTTTCAAAAGAGGTGGCAAATCTGAAATACTCCAGATAATCGCATCTGCCAATTTAGTGCAAGGAAAGCAATCTGATTTGGGATTAGAAACCTTTCTTGAGATGATTTGGTGGGTGCTGACACATGTAACCCAGGTGTCACCCCTTCGCTTTTCATCAAGTGAGAAAGAAAAGGCTTATATCTTTTACTAGCCTGTGAACTATTAAGTAGGAACACATCCAACAAGAAGTACATAAACCAAATTCTATTCACTAAATGCCAAAAACTATCTGCTCCATACATATCACAGAGTCAGTTTGTCTGTGAGAATGTTACGGTAAAGACCAAAAGCCTTGCTAGTGTCAAAGCAATGTCCACTGCTTTCCCCTCATCTACCAAGTTACTCATTTCACTGTAGGAGATGATGGTGCTCCTAAGGCCCAATTTATCCTGTGTCTCCATGCTGACCACCCCCAAACATCTTCCTGTCTTTCATAAGCCTGGAAACAGTCTCCAGCAATGTCCCAGGACTGAGGTGAGGATGGCCTGTCTGTAGTTCCCAGGATAGTCTTTCCTGCCTTTCTTGAATGTCAGAGTGGCATTTGCTTTCTGCCCATTCCAAAAATCCTCCCTGTGATTGCTACAATCTTTCAAAGGTAATTGAGAGCAGCCTCACATCAGCTGGCTCCCACAGCACTTCTGGGTGTATCCCATCAGATCGCAATAACTTGCTTATGTCAGATTTTGTTTAAATCTTCCCCAGCCTAATTTCTTGCTTCAGACTTCCTCATTGATTTCAGTGGTCTGGGATTCCTGAAGGCAAATATTACCAACAAAGACCAAGGCAAACAAGGCATTGAGTCTCTTGGCATTTTCCATGTCCTGTGGCATCAGGTCTTCTGCCCCTTTCATCATCAGGCTCACACTTTCCCTTATCTTCTTTTTTCTCCTGAGGCACCTGTACATTTGTCACTGATCTTCACGTCCCTTACAGTTTCAATTCCAGGTGGGCTTGGGTTTTTGTAACTGTGCCCTCTGCCTCTATATCCCTTTTGGGTCACCTCTTCCTGCTTCCAAACCTTGTATACTTCCTTTTTCGTGTTTGAGTTTTGCCTAGAGACCCCTGCTCATGAGGGCAGAACTGCTGTTTTCTTTGCTTGACTTTGTACACATTGGGATGGAGACACTGCATCCAAGGTTCCTAAGACAAGCTAGACCTCTCTAGCTTGATGCCCAGTATAATGCCATTCTCCCTCAACCTCTATTCCCTCTACTAGAGAAAGGCAAAGGGATACAGTCATTCTTCCTTGTGTTACATGCAGCTGAGCAAACAATTGAACACAGAGAGTCGTAATTTCTTAGGCTTTTTGCAATCCAATCATGTATGATGAGGTTTGTTGAGCTTTTTGAAACACAAATACCTAAATCTCACCTTGTTCTTGTGTAATACACAGGAAAATGTTCCAGTGTTTCAGAGTAAGACAAATAGCATATTTGACAGTGTTATTTCTGCAGATGCGTAATACAATGTGCTTTTTCAGACATTTGAGCAAATTTATTGTTCTCTAAAAAAAATTAGATGTATGCTACATCTGCAAGGGAGAGTTAAATCTATAAGCAAAGTTGGAATTCAAACTGATGTGTTTCTGCTTTTGGGATAATAAAATTGAGTCTTGTGGGCAGATGGGGAAAAGGAGAGCAAAGGACAGTATGAAGTAGGTTAAAAAGGAAGCAAAAAATGTGACTGAATGGTCTACAATTGGAAGGCAGAAAGGATGAAAATAAGAAATGAGCAAATAAGGACATGTATTAGTCACCTGTGGAAGAAGAGTTCAGGGGAAGAAGAGATGCAAAGCAGGATATTTCTACAAATGTACATCTTGCCAGCTTTTAAAAGTATCAAGACAGCAGACTGTTCAGATAAATGCAAATGCAAAGAAGTAATACAATCTTGCAAGTGTGAAAGAAATATTAAAGATTTGTGCCCCTTTTTTTGTTTTGTTTTTTGTTCATTCTTTGAATGAACCAAATATATATACAGATATATATACAGATCTACTTACAGCTCTCATTTATATAAGTGATAGCTGCTTGAAGACAGGACTCTTCTGTAAAGTCTGCAGACATTGCTGAGCACAATGACCATTCTCTGCCTGGGACTTTCCAACCACCCCCTACTCCCACCCCTCCCTTACCTTTTGCTCAGAAAAAACAGAGTACATTTCAGGGAAAAGTGATTTTTAGAGTGCTTTATGTCACCATTGAGTAAATAAATGTCAGACCCATTGCAAGTTACCGGATTCAGACACCATCTGAAGATTTAGGCATTTAAATTTAGGTGTCTGTGTGAGTTAGAAATTTAATATTTGATGGCAGCCAATGGGGTCTGACTGGTGCAAATATGGACTCTGGAGAGCCATTTATTACCTCTAAAAGCAAACACCTACATCTGGACAGGTAAATAGCTCTCTACACTCCATTGGCTGACTTGACTAAATCCCCCTTGATTTAATGGGAGCTTATGTGCTTGGCTTGGAGGTTAAAGGTGTTAATAAGAGTCTTTGCGTTATAGAGAGAGAGCAGCACTCATATATGGCAGAACTGGAAAATCCTCAGCTGCTATGATGGCTTTTCTGAAATATGCTGACATTGTGTCATGTACCTGTAGATGTCTGAACCTTTATCTAAATCCTACCCTTAAATCCAGAATGCTCAATACTCTGTTAAAAAGAAAAAATTTTTTAGGAATTTCAAAAATAAATCTAAACCACACTTCCAATTCATTATGGCCATGACTTACAGTGTTGACTTCTAGAGAAAGGAGAAGGGAAAAGGGCAAATGAACTGTGAAAAGGCCTTTCTAGATCCAAAGTTATTATCAGCACCGGTAAAGCAAAATCATCCTTCTGTGTGGATTTTGGGTGAGGAAGGCGTGTTAATTCTCCAGTTTTATCCATTTTTATATGTATTTTTATTTATTTTTATATCAGACTACCTGATACAAAGCTGTCAATACTACAAGATTCTAGTAGCTGGCATCATTTTGCTGATTAGCCACGGTTTTGACTGACACATAGCTTGATTAAGGCTCAAGAAAAGCATATTTTTAAGTCAGACACAAAAAACACATACATTTCCAGTTCAGCCACAAATCACTTCAGAAGAGCTACTAAAGAAATTCAGAACAGTCCATTTTACCATGCTGTAGTGCCTCCTTCTTTAATTGTCAAGCAAAGACTGCAGTAAATTTCTTTTAAGTTACTTTGAGGCAACTGGAAGGCTTTTTAAAGCAATCTCTGCTTTAAAGAACCTGCAATAAATTGCTATAATTATTTTTCTAGCTGAAACAATTAGTAAATAATTGAATTTTTTTTATGCCTTAAAGGGTTAGTGCTCCAGTAGGCACTGCATGTTAACTAGGTGAGAGCAATTGAGAATATTAATTTATCAAAAAGGAGAATATATGAGCGAGCTCTAGGTATTTATGACTTATTTGAAAACACGAAACTCTGAATGTCAGTCTTCTCCCTGGCCCATCACAAACTGGGTGCTGTTTGAGCTCGGCCAGCTTCATCAGAAGGCCTGCTGGTCACTGGGGCATTGTCACAGAGAGATAAGTGACCAGGCATGGGAATGAAATCAGATGATGGGGTACCATGCGATGGTGAACACAGTACATCACAGCTGTGACATAACTGTACTCATGTCAAACAATACTGACGGAGGAAACGTCATTTGAGGGAAAGGACCTCAAGTTGAATTGTGTCAAGTTGTTTTCACTAGCCAGAATACTTTCTTCTTTTCAGTTCACTACATACCCTAAGAGGATTCAGAAGATTATTTATAACGTAGGTAGATGAGGCAGCCACTCATCTGGGAAGCAAGGTTTCATTGACACTGCAAAAAAAAAAAAGATACCTTTACACTCTGAATAAGGATTTTAAACTCAGTCTTGCAACAAAACTGTAGCGAGCCACCAAATTATTTATTTATTTAATGTTTTTGTTTTAATAAGAAGATGGTGAAATCGAGGTCCAGCTTGCATACCAAAGGTTTGAAAGTCAGTACTGTGGCAAAAGTATGTCTGCTCAGGAATAAATCTGTCTATTGTATTTTATGGTTTACTCCACAAGAGTCAATACCAATAAAAAAGTCCCTGAAAGGCATTTCCTTCTTGGTTTTATGCAGCAAATCAGAATCAAAGAGAATTGCAGAAATATTTGACCTTCCTGATTGATACTTCTGGATCTAAGGATACCCTACTTTGAAATTCAGAGGAAATACTTTGGAAAAATCCCCATTAAGCAGAATTTAATTGCAAGCATAACTGTTACCATGAAAATTCAATTTAAAGGATATTTTACTGTGTCTTACTTTATATGTCTGTCTTCTCCCAATTATGAAAGAACTCTCATAAATCAAGAAAAAGTTTGCATGTAATTTTCAAGTAAGACAGAACAAGAATATCCTTGGAGACAAAAGGAAAAAAGCCTCCCAGTTCACCAGATCCATAAGTTTCAAACCACCAGAGTAATCACTAAGAAGGCATCAACATCCAAACCCAAATGGATAAGGTTCCTGACCTTCATGTTACTGAGCCATTGGCATACTTTATTTATTTCATCTTCATAGCCTCCTTGTCCAGTCTAAGTAATGTCAATGACAATACCCAACTTAGCATAAAGTTAAGACTTTCAGTGAAAAATTAGGTAAATTAATAAAAAAAGTCTTAATTATTAAAGAAAAACTGGTTTCTCAGCTAGAGTAGCTGGACGTCTGTCTCCCATGTCTTTTCCACAACAAAGAGTTTGCCATTTTCAAAACAATCTACACGTATTTTTCTGGGGTAACCCCAGGGTCTGGTCAGTCCCTGTCAGTAAACCCTCAGCCAAGCAGCCTCACAAGTGTGCAGCTCATGTCTCCAGTGTGTGAGATACAGAGAAAAGAGCTCTGTCTAGCAGCCAACTGAAAAGGTTCCAAAAGCATGACTCATTAGATCCTCTTTCAAATTTTTAGGGAAAAATTTTTTCTTTGATTTTTTTGGTTGCCTTTCCTATGTAAAAAATAGTATCTTCTAATCCATGCTGCAAACATTTGCTTGTTTCGTAGGGAGTCTTAGGAGGAACTCAGAAGTATCTGAAGAGCAAAGAATTACAGCAAAGTTGGCCACAACTTCCTTATTACCAGCAAAGAGGATTTCACTGATTCCCTGCTGTTTACAAGTATCCAAGAGAAAATAGGGCATAGCTGGGCACTAGAAAGAGACTCATGCAGAAGGCATCATCAAAAGACTTTGGAGGGAGGTGCCCAGTAGTGCCCTTAGTAACTTCTATCAGCCTCTGCCTCCAACCCAAGGAGAAGAGTCTTGACGAATGTCAGAGGTAGCATCTCGCAGAGTTGTATGGTGCTAATCAACACCGTTGATAGAGCTTGTTGTGAGGGCTATCCTTGTCAGCTCCACTTTGGCTGGTGCCTGCTCCGCCTTGGAGCTTCTATCACATTGTCGAGAACAGGCACGTTGCCACCCAACAGATGGTCATGTGTGTAGGCATTTTGGAAACCTGGTAGGTACACATCTAAAGCCAGATCTCGCCTCCAAATAGGAAAAACGTGTAGAGCTTCTGCATTCTTTGTTGTCTAAAGTCGTCTCTAGTTTTAATACTCCTGGATACTTTCCAGCGTAGTGAGAGTGACTTTTGGTCTCTAGTACAGAAAGCTAAATTATTCCTGAGAGTGAGGAAAGAGATTGTGAGTGATGTCTCTGTGCAACAAAATCCATCTCCATAAAATATGGAGTGTTGAGTGGAAAGTGAGTGGGTTTAAAATCCCTCCAGAGGATAAGTGTACCTAGAGTTGATAAAAAGGTATATTCTTCACATGTGGGAAACGTCTCTGTTATGTCTAGATTTCATCCCTGTTGTTATTCTACATTCCACTAGTCTCCTTCTTGCTATACAATATGGCAGAGGCTTGCTCCTCTCGGATTGAATATGATATTAAACAGGATTTTGCTTCTCATGGCTCAGTAGCTGGAATCTAATTTATACAATGCACGCAAAAGAAAAAAATAATATTATTTCTCCAATAAAATCTACACACCAGGTTTTTTCATTATGAACAGCCATTGCAGGGTAATTCATGTATCTGTTCCACTAGTAACATTTCACTTAGAAAGAAATATTTTCTGGGAAACTAATCTAAACTCTTGCCTTCTGTCCCTGGCCTTGCTTTCTGTTTTTCCTCAGCAACTCATAGCAGAGAAAGTGATTTTTCTGTTCACTGCTTACTGCCATCAGCCTTGGTTGATTTATTGCTTTTCTTATCTCCTTATCTCAGTACCAGTATAACATAGCTGCTTCAGAAAAAATCAGAGTTCTGCATGCTTGTTTTGTTTTCAGCTGGAACTCCCTTTTTGTTGTGTTAGCTGCCTGCTTCACAGCACACATCGCCTCTTCCTCAGATGGTTCTCTGTGATTCTATTTCCTCTGCTTTACCACTCTTCTTTGTAACTGGTCTAATCTAACGTCAGGTTCTCCTGGTGCTAAATCAATTCTGTCCAGCTGCTTTCAAGGGGTTTTGAAGAAACTGATACGAGTCAAAATTGCAAGAGAGGAAGTCACGACTTCCAACTATTTAGATCCCAAATTGCTGTTTCATATCATTTTAAGGCAAAAGAGATGGTGCCTCTGCTTCTAGTAGGAGAAGCAAGACTCCATGCTCCAGTTTTAATATTTGTTATCGAAAGTATGCTTTCAGCTTGGTCAGCTTATCTACATAAATGGAGGCGAAGCAAGGACACTTTCCTATATTCCTTGATCAGCATTCCCAGCTCCCTGACCTGTTCAGTGTCTAGAGCTTCTAAACAGTTTGAACATGGTGAGAAAAGCAAAAAAAACAAACAAAAAACCCAAACAAAGAAACCATACCAACAAGCAAAAACACTAAACCAAACCAAAAACTCATACAAACAAACAAAAAGCTGTTTTTAATGGGTACTTCTAGACGGTGCTAAAAATCCTAAACTGAGTAGCAGCAAGTGAGTCTAAGAACAGCGAATTTCAGTGGCATTTCACCTGCTGGAACAACTAAAGAAAAGTTCTTCCATCCTTTTTGTTTAAAACAGTCACATCTGGGGGCCTTGAAAGTTAAATTTCTTTCAGACTAAATAATGGGCCCGATCTTCCAGTCCCTCTGCTTCTGTCATTTGGGTTGGCAATTTCTGGTACAGACGCAACTTCAAATTAGAAATGGTTGCACAGCTGCGCACGACACACCAGTGGTATCAAAAGAAAAAGCCCTTTTCCCTCCTGCAGTGTATCCATGATAGAAACACTTTGGAATGTCTCTACGCAAAGACCTGTGCTAGCTTACACCAAGCATAGGCATGAAGATGCAAAGTATAATATATGGAAGATTATGCCTCTAGTTGTGGAAGAATCAATGCATGGTGATTTTGCATTTGAAAATAATAACCGACCATGTCCAGTGTGAAAAATATTTTCTGCTGGCAAGTAGGGGTTTGACTGAGGTTACAGAGAGGGCTCTGTGGTGGGCTCAATACTTTTTGGCTACCAGAGCCCAGCTGAGATTCTTCCCTTCCTCATCAGGACAGGAAGAGGAAATAGATAAAAAAAGGTGTTATTAGAGATTGTATAAAGAGAGGGAATTGCCTTACTGATTACTGTCATAGATAAAACAGACTCAATTTGAGGAAATTAATTTATTACCATTTAATAACAGGTTATTAGTCTTCTCAGCAAACCTGCTCCGGCATGGGCTCACTCTCTCCAAAGGGCCACAGGTCCTTCCAGGAGCCTACTTCAGCAAGGGATCTGCCATGGGCTGCAGGAGGCTATCTGCTCCACAGTTAACCTCCAAGGGGTAATTTTAAAACCTTTCCATCCTTTTTTTCTAAAATATATACAGCTGGATCTTAAAATACTGATAGTACTACTACAAAACCCTCATAACTGTTTCTATTAGATACTTTAATTTTTAATCTTTCCCTCCTTCCCTTAAGGTCATATTGATGGGCTTATGCTGTACCATGGATGATCAAGTCATAAATGGTTGAACACGATTCTTGAGAAATTTCCTGCACTAAGTTCAAAATCCTTTGAATGAGGCTGCTCTTCATGTGATCATCATGTGTTTCTCAGAATTTTTATTTACACTACAGGTAAAATTCCAAATTTTGAAAAACTTTACAAACTTAAATATGGTGTTTTCTGGTTTTTTGTGTGGTGGGATAGGAGCTGGAATGGAGAGCAGAGGCATTTATGGACAACTCCTGAATTAATGCTTTCTACATGATAACCTGAAAATGCAGGAGACTGATCTGGAAATTCATTTAACTCCTTTTCATTTACTCCTTTCTCCATCTGTGAATTGTATTATTTGTGGGTGAACCAGTGAAAAATAGGAAATGGACGAAGTTGGTAGGTCTGCTTACTTAAGGAGAAATATAACATCTCCAGCACAAGAAAACAAAAAATTGAAGTTTCAGTAAGCACAAGAAAAAAGCATTATCACAGAACAAGAATGACACAACAGAACGGACAGAATTCTACCTGCAAAATCTGTCCGCAAAATATGAAACCTGATAAAGTTATTTATTCTGTTCAGAACATGACAATAGGACAAAGAACTTTAGAATGCCAGACAGACTATAAAGGCAAGTGAAATGTGAATTTGGTAAGTACAAAAATCCCCCTAAATTACTTGTTCTTCAACAGTTGAATTAGAAATCTGTTGGTTTTGCCACCTGAGGAAAAAAAGCTGTATATCATTACAGGTAAATCACTGGAACTCCTACTTAACGCATCACAGTGATGGAAAAAAACCAAATGATTTGCCAGAATGCACACAAAAATGGGTTGAGGAGACTAGCGCAAAGCAAATGCAGTTATGTTGCTAGTGATACAACCACAGCCACCATTTCTTGAGAAAAATTGCACAGAATTATAGAGGGCTTGAGAGAAGTGCATAATTATTAAGAACAGAGAAAACCACTTACGGGGGGATTGAAAAGAGTGCAATTGTTTCCTTTAGAAAGGAGATTAATAAGAGGAGATGAGAAATAACTATGCTAAATAAAAGATTGAAAAAGTAGATGGAGAATTTCTGTTTCCTCTTTCTTGTGATTCAAGAATATGGAGATATGCTAGCAAACCTGAAAGCTGGCAGAATGAAAACTGATAAAATCCATTCCCTACAGGAGATAATTATGAGTGTGGAGCGAATGCATTGAGAGAGGTGCAGTTGAGGTCAAGGATTCTGCTAGGTTGAGTGAAATTTGAATGGTTACATGAAATAATGCCAGAAAGAATATCAGGAAGAAGATAAAGCCTCAGTTTTCAGACCTAAACCCAGTCCCTAACTTCTAGGAACAGGTAGAAGGCTCTCAATACCAGGCTTCTTTATGCATCATACAAACTGCATTTCTCACTGCTATTAGTAAGATTCCCACAGTATGGCCAATGGAATTTCTCACATCAATCTATTTTGCAGTGTTGTTCCGATTGCATTTTCGGTCTGTTCGCAGTAACATGACAGCATTGCAGATGGTGCAAAGCCTGTCTCCAAAAAACAATTCAGTCATCACTTCCATTTTCAAAATCCAGAGATGCGTCATTCCCCTCCCACAGGTAAATGCATTTGTATAAACATCAAGCTCTACAGACTTGTATGTATATCCTCACAGTGGGGGAAAAATATGCAGCAGAGTCCTTCTCTGTATTGATAAAAGGCAGGTTTCAGCCCGCGCTTAACCACTTTCCAATTTAGCAAGTGCTCTTCAAGCAAATGTAATTCAAAGTACCCAAATCGGTACAGTAGTGACACACTGGTCTGTGGTAAAGGGAATATAAACAGTACAGGTTGGTTAGTGAAAGAACGTGAAAAGTGTTCCTTGGAGAGAGCAGACAGGCAGTGGTCAGCCATAGTTCTTAGAAGACCACAGAATTACAAGACGATTCAATGACTTCACTAATGATAGGGCAAAGTGTACCACCAGCAAGTTTCTGGTGACACAAAGATGGGAGAATTTGCTGATATGCAAGAGGGTTGTGCTGTCTTGGAAGAGAGACCTCAACAGGCTGCAGAAATGGGTGATCTGTCCCCATTTATACACCACTGGTGAGGCTATACCTGTAGAACTGGACTTTTTAGTACAAGAGAGGCATGAATGTACTGGAAAGAGTCCAGTGAAGGGCCCTCTAAGATGAATAAGGAAGTTGAGCATCTGAAATATGGGGAAAGTCTGAGAGAGTCAGGAATGATCAGCCTGAAGAAGAGAAGGCTCGGGATCTCATCAGTATGTTTCATGGTCACCTGCCCTGGAGATCTGCCAAAGGCCATCTGGATATGGTTGCGGGCAATTGGCTCTAGGTGGCCCTGCTTGTTCATGGGGGTTGGACCAGATGGCCTCTAGAAGTCCCTTTGACCTCAACCATTCAGTGCTTCTGTGTCTCGTTACCGGCTCATGTCCTGCATTACTGCAGCAGATTCTTCCTTTGCTGGGGCAAGGCTGGCATTCGGCTTTGATGCGTTTCATGAGATTCCCATTGGCCTGTTCCTCTGGATGGAGGCTGTCCATGACCTTCTGGATAGAAACCCTGACCTCATGCAAATCGTCTGCTGCCCCCAGTTTGGTGACATCAGCAAACTTGATGAGAGTTCACTATCTAAAGGAAATAACTACATAGATTCCATTAATATTAGTATGTTACCTGTCACTTACTGAAGACCTGTTGCAAATGGGGGGGGTCTCTCCACTTTGCATAAAGCAGGATCTCTCTAGACCCAGGTAAGGAATCTTAAACCTTGAGAAGCATCAGTTCATCCTAATTAGCAAATAGAGAGTTCTCCATCTACATTCACTCAACAGAAAATAGGAACGACCCTGAACTAACAAAAGTTAATTTCCACTTGTAGAGAAATGGTTAGCCATTACTGTAGCTAAACCCCATACTTCTGCATAATTCTGGCATGGTCCTGCTCTGCTGGCCCCTGAGGCTTTTTTATTTTATTTGTTCAACAATAGATATCTCTGTCAAGTTGAGGAATATGTTAAATAGCAAATATCCTTAATACCACTATGTTTTGAAACCCACACAGATTTCACAGCAAGCAAGGATGACTACCAAGCCAAAAACCAGGGATAGGAAAACTCATATATCCCTTTCTGTTGTATCACCTGTCAGAAACCTGTGATGCACTTCCAGCTCTGGCTTTGCTGGTTAATCTGGTCATTGACTGCCTAAAAGTATGTCCTTTGTAGGTGGCTTTTCCAAACCTGTGTTCCTGTGCATATTTTGCTCAGGTGAGGACAAGCACACAGGCTGTCTTCTCACACCAGACTGTACCATCAAGCTGTATCTACACCATCACCTGCAGGTGGAAGAGACTGAAAGGGTGTCTTGGGGTGTCTTTATCATGTGTATCCCCTACTATCGCTCTATGCCCAAACACGATTCCTGTGCCTTTAAACTGAGCCTGGGAGAGGAGCGAGAAGAGGCCAGACGAAATTTCAAAGCAGTCTGTGCCTCAAGGTCGCTACTCCTCTGCGTTAGGCTGCTTAGGAGAAGAGCGGAGGAATTACCCTACCTGCTTTTTCCAACCATCTTTTCGGCCCTTTTTCCTCGGGGAGAGAAGGAGAGTAAAACTTGGTTTTGTTTCCTTCTTCTTTGGACTTGCTCAAACCACCAGAGCGTCTGAACTCCACCGGGGGACCTTCCCCCGGCCTGGAGGGGGCACCCACGTCGACCCAGCTCCAAGGAAGAGGAGAGAGACCACCCCCACAGGAGGACTCTGAAATCTTTCAGGTTTTCTCTCCACAGTGAGAGAGATTTCATTATTTAGCATTACTGTTATTTTCCTATGTGTTCGTTAAATAAAGAGGTTTTTTTCCCTTTTCACATTCCTCCGAGGAATATTTTCTTTCCCGAAGCTGGTGGGGCAGCTGTACCCTGCCTTCCTTTCGGACGTTTCCTTGAATTTGGCCCAAACCGGGACAAAGGGCTGTACCTGTTGCTTGTATGTGGAAATGATTTTTAATAACCACATTGTACAGGGCATGGAATGAGAGTAAGGACAAGACAAGCTTCATCATAGTGCTTAGTGGGAACTAGAGCGGTGCATTTGGCACGTCACCCAAACAACAAACGGGGGTAGGTGAAGGGCACAGTCGGTAGATCCTGGCACACATGGTTTGTTTTGGAAGCTGCTGCAACTGTGGCCCACACAGGGTCTCCCTGGGTGGTGCATCAAGCACTGGGTGATTTGACCTTAAGCAGAGTGCTGTATCAGAACACCTGGGCACAACAGGCCGGGCAGGGAGCAATATACAGAAATCCTGTGTGCATGCACAAAGGGGCAAGCCAAATACCCAGATCCTAAATTCTAGTAATGCAGACTTTCCCTCATCTCCTGAAGTATCATTATAACTTACAAAAATGTGCCAGAAGAAGAAAAACCAGTGTCCATTACTAAAATCTTTTAAATAACTGTGTTGCCAACAGCCAGCACAGTGATTCAGGCTTGCTCACAGATCAACTATTTCATAGAATCATAGAGTTACAGAATGGTTTGTTTTGGAAGGGACCTTAAACATCATCTAGTTCCACGCTACCATGAGAAGGGAGACCTTCTACTAGACCAGTTTGCTCAAACCTGCATCCAACCTGATTGGCATCCAACCATTTGCCTTGGAGTATTTGAGAAAAATCACATATTTTTTACCTAGCCAACACAGGCTAGGTAAAGGCTCTGCCTATCTGTAGTGCTTTTCCTCAGGCTACAGATTCGACACCTGTAGGCAAAAATCACACTTACAGGACACTGATCAGCCACAGTGCTTGAGGTCATCAGGTCAAGTCAGGGAGTTGGGGGAAGTAGTGTGTGCTGTTTGGCTTAATAGTATTTTGTCTTAACATGATATTACAGGAATTTTCTTTTTGATTGAGAAGGCTTGTGAGGCAGCTGAAATGCAACGATGACTCTGTAAATAAAAGGCTGACTTAGTAACCAACCTTGTATTTCTCACCAAGCCACAAGAAGCTGTGGGAGAAACAGAAGAAAGCTGGCAGCAAACTCATAACTTTAAAGAAAAACTTTAAAAGATCTGAATGTCCTTTTTCCTGAAGACTTTAAAGTTCATTGAAGTTCCTGACAAACTCCACAGCAGTTGTGGATAACCTGGACTAACACAGACATGTGTCTCCAGAGAAAATGGCAGCACAGAACTCTGGGCTATTAGGAGATTTTTTTTACAGAAAAAGCCTGTAAAGCTTCTTAATATCTATAAGGCTGTTCCTACACAAAAATTATGCAAGTGAATCAGATAAGAAAATTTTCACATTGATTCTCTGCCCATTCTCTGTCTTTCATTTCCTTCTTCTTCCAAATTAAAACCTATATGAGTGTGTATTTTTAAATCCCCATAGCATTGTTCCAGCTGGTGAGATTCTAGGACATTGGTGCAGTATGCCAATCTTTATTGCTAATACAGAGCTAAACTAAGCCAGTTTATGTCCGTGGCACAGCTGCTAACATCTGTGGTACTATTTTCATAAAAAAGCATTTTATCCATTATGGTCAAGCTCCCTTTCTTCAGCTGGAGGGGTGATAAAATTTAAAGTAGTAGTAGCAGTTTCCTGAGAGCTGAGCATACAAATTTCACCCCAACTTTCTGAGAAGATACTGTAGCATTTAATGTGAAAAGAAATTATAAAGAAGTATCTTTAATAATTAGACTTACTAAGGAACTGTCTGTCCTGTAACACTCCTTAGCATTGCTTAAGAACCTGTGAAGAAGTAAAGAATCCACTATTGTTTACTAAGGCTTCTAAAATTAGTTATTTTAAGGTTATTACTGTATTTCTGAGAGACACCAGTTATTTTTATATTTATTCATACAGGCTTCATTAGTTTTCTAAATATAAAGACAAGGCTTCTGCCTTAGTGGTGCAAAAACTGCTAGAGCATGTTTTTTAGATAGAGCGATTTATTGAGATCTCTACATAGGATAATACTCAGAAGGGAAATTGAATCTCTCAGACAGATGACAATTTGCTACGTGGTTGGTGATGGGACTCTCTGAGAATCATTGTAGCAGCACCCTCCAAACTGTACTCATGGGGTTTTATTTTATATCCAGATGGGCCATGGTCCTGCACAAGAACATCCACACAAGCAAGGTCCATTGACACTGATTTTCTTCAACTGCGGAAAAGCTTTTCCTATCTGCAGTATGTACAAAGGACTTTCCTATATGGCCATTCCTACATCTGCAGAAGCATTTTCTACTCACCATTAAGGTGTCCTGTTTGTGTACAGTTCGGTCAATTCTGCTGCAGGAATGGACTCAGGACATGTTTAGGACTGCAGCATCGCCTGTCCATTGGTCTGTGCACAGCAGCAGCTGCGCAGGGGAGTCTGCAGGGCTGTTCAAACTTCCCTGGAGAACAGCTGTCAAAACTGGTCAAATGTTTCATAGTGAAGCTAGTAGTTCAGATGAGCACTTTGTCACACATTAGTGCACTGAACCAAACCAGTCCTGTGCCTCATCTATGCTGGGGAGTCCCAGGAGTCCCCAGGGAACAAGTGACTAAGCACACGGGGTGTGCATGCAGGCAAATCCCTGCTATCACTCAACTGCAGTGCAAGCTCAAGTTTCATTTTTTTATCAGGCTTACAAGTTAAATCCTGTAACTCTTGCCACAGTAGATATATTTGGTAATCAGAACTTCAAAATAAGGACTGAGCTCTGTATTTGAGATTTTTGTCAGACAGAGCCTACGAAATTACTGATGCAAAAGAAAATAAAATAAATATTTCACTGTTTTAATGACAATGTAAAATGCTATTTATTTCCCTGCATAGTAAAGTACTACTTCTTCCCCCTTCAATTTTATTTGCTGGGCTTCTTCTTTTCTGTAGTTCATGCGTAATTTCACACCTGCAAAATTTCTGAAGAACTAGGATTTTGCTTATCAATTTAAACAATAAAGGCAGATCACTTTGAGAAACATGCAGATAGCCATTTCACAGGCTGAACTGAAGGCGCCTGGGCTGCTTATGCCAATGGAGAGTTCGTTTTTGCAGCCAGCTGAGAAGCCTTGTGCTCTTAATAATAATGTTAAAAGATTCACAAGGCAAAAATCAAGTGTATAAAACCCCATGAGATAAGAGGAAGCATACAAACACTGTAGTTGGCTAGGGGAGCACACATTATGAGCATGTTCTGTGATGAATACCAGGCAGTTTGAAGCAAATGGCTCTTCTTAAAAATCCTCCAAGGGCAAGCGTGATGTCTCCTCTAGCCAGGTCTGTGCATTCTACAGGGGTGGTGCCCAGTCAGGCACAGCATGAGTTACATCCAAACCTTCCTGATCAAATCCTACCAAGAAGCCTGGTAGCAGTTCTTCAGGTAGGCAGCCAACAGAGACAGGAAGACAAGCTCTCCCTGTGTTTCATATCATTGGCAAGGAAGTCCTGGGGGACACTCAGTGATGCTGATAGGACATAGATAGTTGTCAGACTGGAGATCGAAAGGAGACATATCACTAACAGAGAATGATCAAGGCAGCCCTGCAATCTCTCTGAAGATTTAATGCTATAGAGATAGAAAGTCAGATCTGTGCTGTTACCTCTCTTATCGGAAATAAGGATTATGTTGCTAGAACCAGACTTTGCTCCAGATTGAATACAGGGTGCATCTGTCTGTCTCAGCTCTGGAAAATGTTGTTGCTGTTGGTCCTAGGCAATAAGGGGTCTGAAGCAGGAAAGTAACACTAAAAAGCAGAAAAGAAAGGACGCTGCAAAAAGCAGTCGTGCTCCTGGAGATTAGCTAACCTGAAATTTGTGTAACAGCTTGTTGATACTATGCATTGTGTGTAAGTCAGTTTCCAGCTGAGTATGTTTGATGCAGTGCTGGTTATCCAAGGGCTTGTGCCATCTCAAAGGACTGCTTTTATTCCCCCAGATTCGGGCTATTGCCAAAAGGTGTTAAATATCTAAGCAGCTTTGGACAGAAAAGTGCAGCCTTTAAGATATTTTTCTGTCTATCAACCTTGTAAAGCTGTCTAGACTGTCCCAGGAGAGAGGGTGGAAGTGCAAATCAGATATATGTGTAAATCTAGAAGTGAAAATCAAATTCTACAAGCACACCTTTGCAACACAGTATAGAGGAAAAAATGGCCCAACATTCTCAAGACGAAAACCCAAGGACGCTCTTGAAGCTCCGGTAGTAAATTAATCTTTCCTTCTCTGGAATTAAATGAATGACCAAAATCTTCTAGGAGCCGTGCTCAACAGCTCCACATCTTTGATACAGTGCAGCTAATACCCTGCTGAAATAGGATCACGACATACAGTAGCAGCAGAGCACACCACACGGGGGTAGGGCACAGTGCTGCAAAATAATTTATGTGAGCACAAGCACTAGCTGGTACCGTGGAGGTAATTATGTTTTTTTTCTGTGAGCCCGTAGTGACAGCAAATGTGCCCAGCAATAGCTATATCTCACCAATACAGTAGTCACCCACACTGCTAATGTAGTCATGGTCATTTTACGAATTACAACAAAATAATATCTGAGGAAAGTTATTAAACCTGCTAATGTAACATTGCCTGGTATACGGTTTTAATATCCACTCTTCATTATTTTAGTTCTTTGTAATAAAAAGCCTGAAACATCATTTCCCTTCCAGGGTTTCTGGCTGTGCCTGGGTTTACTCTGGTCCCATGGGGAAGGAAAATTAAATGTTCCAGTTTTAACAGCTGACAGAGTTCTGAGTTCTGTACCCTGTCTTGAGACTATGGACTGGCTGCATTTTTTTGTGTTTGTTTTGTTGTTTTGGTACTTTTCTCAAAGATCCAGTGTCATCTTGCAGTTAAGTTGATGCAGAAAATATCCAGCAGAACTACAGGTCTGGATTATTGTGTTTATACATGTGCTTTCTAGAAAAATGAACCTGAAATTGCAGAGGCCCACACTAGTGACTTTCAGTGAAACCTGGGGTTTTTTTGTGTAAGGCATTTTCTACTGAGAAAGAAATAAGGTGTTGATGATAAACTATTAGATAGGGATTTTTATATAGCATGAAGACCAGACTAAGTGATATGAATTCTCTCGGGCAAGAACCAACGAGGATGTCAAAGCATGTGCTGTCTTTGGGTTGTGTTCAAATCGCTGCTGCAGCCACCCACCCAGCCTGGGCTGCTTCTCTACCTCCTGTCAATGAGCAAACAATGAACAGGCAGGGTAAGGAACTGCAAAGAGCCCAGATATGATTCCATAGCAGGCAAATTCCTTGCTGGTCTACAGGCAAAGCTAGAGGGAAAAATGTGTCTGCTCCCAAGGCACTAAAACTTCTGATACGTCTTGCTAAATGTTAGCAAGTCAGTTTCTATTCTAGACTTTATTTTGCCATTAGGCAAATCAGCTCTTTGGACAAGACTTGATGAAATGCTGCACTAAACTTTACAGATTGCAAGCAAAGCCTTTAAACCGATTTCCTCCTTGGCACGTCCCAACTTGCAATGCCATTTTGAAAGCAGCCAGTTGTGGTGGGAATTCTGTTGCCTTTGTTTTCTCTTCATAGACTGATGTGGTTTGTTCCTCAATGTTCTATTATCCATGAAGGCTCTTGGCATATTACAACTATATTTTTCATTGTCTGAAGCCACATCTGTTTGAATCTTATTCTCTAGTTCTTTTTTCACTTCACCCAAGTAATTCCCCTGATCTTTTTTTCCAGTTCCTGGGTATGCCAAGAAAGGAATCTTTGTATTTTAACCACTGTGAAAGTGAATTATCTATGGCAGACAGTCTTCGTAACAGAAATGGTCACCAATATGCAAAACTGGGGGGGAAAAAAAGGCAATTATGAGTCATGTTCAGGAAATAATCAGGAAGCAAACATTTAAATAAAAATAATATGTATTCGATGGAAGTTGCTACAAAGAAAATTGAAGAAAATTCAGCTCAACAAAATCAGGACCACATCCAGAAAAGCAAAGCTAAATTATGAACAGCAGTTTTCTTGTTGAAATGGCAAATGAAGCTGCATTTAAAAATAATGAATCTGCACAAAAGATAAAAGCACATTTCACCAAGAGGACAGCATTCCCTGTCTTTATGTCAGCCTCTCCATTACTTTTCTTCAGTCTGATGTGACTATGGAAAAGTTTCTCTGTGGAGCAGGCTTTTCCTCACTTACTGTCTGTACTTGTCTTTTTCACTTGCTTGCTTTCTTAACCTCTGCAGCAGCTATAAAAATAGCTCTGAATAGTTCTGTGTACTTTGGTTAATTAGAGCCTTCTCTCCTCTTTTTTCAGAATTGTTTTCCTAGCCTATACATAAATATTTCTTTTTTTACCACATTTCTTCTTCTAAGACCATTTTCTTCTAGGTCCATTTGTTCATTTACACCACACCATCTACTGAGGTGTGTGGGGAGGGAGTAGGAATTCACAAGTATGCCTAAAGTGAGTCGTTTCACTCATCTATTCATTCCTGAGTGAGATCCCACATTTTTCAAAATTGACTACATTGGAGCCTAATTAAGGAATTAAGTTCCTAATGGCAGGGAGTGACATTGGAAATTGCAGCACACAGATTAAAGGAGGGATGCATTTTCATGCATTAATTATTTGCATAAGGGAAGAAAATGAGCAAGGGTACTGCTATGAGTAAGGCAGAGAAGTTCTCACAGGGCAGTGAGCTGAGCTGCCTGCACTCTTTAACAACGGAGGTTGTGAAGAATATCTTGCACTTTTTATGTGTGAATAGTAGAGAAACCCTCCATTGTTTTTTGCAGTGGACTCTGAGAAGTAGTTCTTTAATCAAACAAATGCTATAACATTAACCATTTATTAGAGAGGAGGGACAGTGGAGTGAGAAGTGGCTTTCAGGAAGAAGAGTTTTGGCTTTATCTCAGTGTTTATTTTAAATGACAGCTTTTGTACCTGGGAGGAGCAGCACAGCAGAGTGCTGCCTAGGAGCAGGTGAGCCACTAGGCTGCCTCTGCTCCTCCTGCATCGCTCCTGTTGGTGACTGGGGTTTTTTTTAAGATCCAACAAGCATTTTCTCTTGCAGGCATTGTTCTGCAAGGAAGTTGTGAAGTCCTCAGGGATGGAGACACACGTCAGTGCTGCCAGGTGCTACAAAGCCAGAATAGCCTTGGCATCACGTGTTTCAGGAAAGGCAACTTGGTCCCACAGCAACACTTCAGCACAGTGACATATGGGTGTGACCAGCATCCATGACAGTCTCCACCAGGAATGCTCTAGGTACAGGAGTACTGTGGGAAAACCTCTAGCCTTTTGGGGTTTTTAAATTATTTGTAGACAATGAGTTTACTGAGGAACTAGTCAAGCTTTTATAAATTATGCTAAAACTAAAAATGCCATCCTTCTCTGACTACTTTATAATTGCCTCAAGAAAATGTAATTAAGACAATATTGATTTACCACACACTTCCAATGTCACAGATCAGTTGTACCACTGACATTTACACAAGCTCCTTTTGACCTGGAGGACGCAGCAAATTCTCAGTCAGGTAGTAATCTATATTACACTTCCTGGATGTAATAATCTGCTATACACAATTAAAATTGATTAGGTCTTGATTTTCCAGAGTGTCTGAGAAATTCATAGCTTTTTCTGAGACAGAGAAGACTTTTGCTTGATTCTAATACATAATAAATCTGAGCCTAAAGTGAAGAATAAGCCTTCTTTTTCTACCAATAATCTCTTTACTGAAAAAAAAATTGTCTTCCTCCCTTGGATGCCAGCACAGACATTAAGAGATAATTCTTTTCTCCTTATAAACTACACTCTTCAATATTCAAACTAATTTCAAACTCACACTTATCCTGAAATTCAAGAATATTGTTATTACTGGTTTTGATTCGTTTTCAGCAGCAGATTTATATAATATAATGGTCTACAATATTATGATTTCATTATTTAAACGGAAGCTAAGCATCCCATTGTAATAGATTTCTGAAGTTTACTACTGGTGACAGCAGCAGCTCTTTTCTTCTTTTGCCCTTAGCAAGTCCTACCCAGCTTACACTACATTTCCCTCCACCTTCCATTTTTTCCTAGACTTCTATTTCAGATGTTTTTTTACTCATTTCAATTTGAGCTCAATTCTAGATTCTAACTTAAGTCTGATTTCATGCATGTCAGGAATTTCTCTTACACACACTACAGGAACCTCCTGGTCAGTTTCCTCTCAGCTGCATTGTATTTCCAGCAGACAGATGAGGAAGATATGGCTCTCACTCCAGACTAGGCACTCTTGCCTCATTTGGCTATGTTTCTGTTGATGGAGAACCACAGAATCATAAACTACCCACAAGGATCACTGAGCCCTGCACATCACCATCCCCAAGAGTCACACCTTGAGCATTGTCCAAATGCTCCTTGAACTCTGCCAGGCTGGTGCAGTGACCGTTTCCCTGGGGAGCCTGTTCAGTGCCCAACCACCCTCTGGGTGAAGAACCTTTTTCTAATACCCAACCTAAACCTTCTTTGACACAACTTCAGGCCATTCCCTTGGGTGCTATTTCTGGTCGAGAGAGAAGAAATCAGTGCCTGCCCCTCTGCTTCCTCCTGTGAGGAAGAGTATTTTCTCAATGCTTTGAACATTTTTTAATGCTTCCGTGTGTTAGTGAGAGAGCAATAGAAATTCTGAGTCCATTTAGAGGAAGAATCTATTAAGGTCTTGGATATCTAGCACAAGATGTCTTATTGGAATTCTGATAACAAAGTGTTTAGTAATGTAAATGAAAAATCAAAATAACTTCTGTAACACTCTGGTGTCCTCAGACCTGAAAGAGCTGGAAGGCTCAGAAACTGTACATGCATCTGGGACACAAAGAGAGGTGGAAAGTGAAGCTAAGCATGTTGTCATATTTCATTATCCAGGGCAGCATTTCTCAAGGCAGGTACCTGAAAGGAAAGAAAGAGTAAAGAAAGAAAGAAATATGTAACATTCAGACCTAAAACTGGGAAGTTTTCATAGGTGTGTTGGAACAAGGAACTAACATCAGTAACAAGCTGTACAACCTGCCCTCTAATGATTGAGGTGTGTGACCAGAGGTCTCTCTTACCTGACACATCACCAGGCCACTGTCACCGCGGAGGGGCCAGCTAAGGTTTATAAACCAGGGCTGAGCAGCCGCATCCAGCCAGCCACGGGACTTTGTGACAGGGAACTGTAGATTTCCAGTTACACAATCAGGAGTCCTCCTGGCTGAAGGGCATTGCACTCAGCTTCCCATACCGCTGCAAAGTCCTTGACACCACCATTTTTATGTGCAGTGTAGTAACCTGTCAGCTCCAGACAGACAACTGAAAGAAAAGCAGTATTTGGTCTTCCACTGCCACCATAGGACAAGCAGTTTAGCTAGATTTGTGCGCTGTAGGACTATAGTGATTTTTCTGAAAGCAATTACAATAAAGCATACTATACAAGACATAGCAGCCAGAGCAAAGGATGACTATTTGCAGAAGTAACTGAGATGGGAGGAAAAATGTAAATTATACAATATTATGTCTATTTCATGGACTTAAAGAGATATCTTAAGGGACAAATTAAATAAATCATATCACAATTCTGTTTTACTTGCCTGTTAAAGTATTCAGATCATTACATTACCATGTTAGGAATATTATTCAAACTTATTTTAATGTATTTCTGGCCCATATGCAAAGCTTTATTTTATCATTTGTGAATGTACTCTAGTAAAAGCAATAACATACACTGATAGAAGAACGATCTGTGATTTTCATCTGGTTATCTAGTTTTTCCTTCAAGCAGTGTGATGTTTTTATCTGGGAAATCAATTATAAACTCTGCAACATGTAATTAATTCAGCTGCCTGAATACATTGCTGTTCTATGGCATCTAAGAGGTCAATGTGGCATTGGTGAATATGGCCCAGGACCTACAAAAGGTCTTCAGCCTCGTAGAAGCTAGAGGGCAAACAAGGTGAACAAGGGCATTTCAAGTGCAGGAGAGGTCTGTGTTTAGGAAGCTGAACCAAGATGCCTTGCAGAAAAATTGCTATTTAACTTCCTTTCTCACATTTTTAAGAAAAGTTAGGAGTGCAGGCAATGGCTGAAGACCCTTCACCAGTTCATTCTAGCCCCACATAAAACAAGAAAAGTTGTTTTTAAGATCACAACCTGGATCTGTCAGGAGACACACCAGATGGTAACTCAGCCTCCTCTATCTCTTGGCTATTATATTAAGCTGCATCACTTTGTACTTCCTTAGCTTACTGAGCAGGAAGAAATGTGAGTATTATGAACATTTTTGATGCTACATTCTCTACCTACAGACATACAATTATATCAGGCACACTTTATGTGTATGCCCTTTAAAGGATGCATGGTTCACTCAAAAAGAAACAGGTTAATCAAATAATTATGCTTCCTTTAGGCTTTACATTGCTGCCAGGCACAAAAATATCCTGGATTTGAATAATCAGAGTTACACACAGTATTCCAGATATGATCACATAAGCACCTTATGCAATGCCACTGATAGCTCCCTGTATCTATTAGAAACAGTTCTCTTGTGGTTACACTTGTCTTTTCCACATGACATTAGTGGGTATAATCATGCACTTCTCGGTCAGTACCCTTCCATCTCTTTGTCTTCTACTGTCACTTCTAAATTATGAGTTTCCAGTTATTACAGGAATACCTGCAATTAATCCTGGCAGACATTACTTATCCTTTCATCCTACCTCTATTTTATGTGGTCTGGAGGCTGCTCTATTCTTTGCTTCTTTCATTTGGCTTTGTTGTGTTGATAACAACTCCCTGTTTTGTGCCATCAACAGATGTAATTTCTTCTCCTCTGTGCTAAGTTCTTTAACGAAAATACTGAATCAAATTGGTCCTCAACCTCAGTTTCTGTTCCACTAAGCCTATTCATCTCACACATGCCCATATCTTAGGAGACCAGTAAAACAATTAAAATATGTGATCTGCTCATCCATACCGAGTGTGCAGACCTACAAGAATAGCTTCTTTATTCAGTATATTTATCAATTTTATCTGCCTCTGTACTGAAATCAAGGAGGAATATTACATGTGAAGAAACATAAACAGCCCTTTCCACTGAAGTCTATTACGGAAAATGTCTCAGATTTCATCCTGCAAGGTCTGTGCCCTAGGTACTCAGGTAGAGTCAACACACAATGGAGTCTTTTTTCCATCAAGATGATGAAAACCCTCCAAGTCTTTCTTGTAACACTGATCTTGGCCCACTGCTAGATCTTTTTTTATTGCCTTGATCCATACTTTTGGGTTTTTTCCTAGGCATAGGGAAAGTGCTGTGAAAGATCACAGGAAACTTGTTTGTGTTGAGACATTTCAGCAAAAAATCTTCTTTTTTGATTTGTCTCCCAATGAAGACCACCTCTTTTCCCCCAGACCAGCTCTGATGTCCAGACTGCATATTAACAGCAAGCTTCCAGTACATTATACTGTCTCCAGTTAATGCTATGACTTTCAAATTCTCTTCCCCCCATTCCTCTCCCAGACTGCAGATCATCCTGGACTCTCTTCTTCCGATGTCTCCAATATCTAAATACAAACCCAGACTTTTTCTTGAAAGCTCCATCTACCCAGCAACTTGTCTGGAACAATATCCGTAGGGAATGCTATGCAAAGAAGGGATAAAAAAGTATTACAAGACCTCTGGCTGGGACACTCTCCCAGATTCCTGCAACAAAGGATTAGTGGCTTTCTGAGCTGACAATAGCATGCAGTTCAACATGTTTCAAATCAGTGAATCTACCCTCCACCAGCTTTCCTAATTGCTTCTATTTTAGTTTTTTAAATGTTCTGTTGGCAGTGAGAGCCACAATTTGATCACACACTCGAAGAAAAAAAAAAGTACTTTCTCTTGCATTACTTGTTTTTAATCTGCTGCCTGTAACCTCATGAAATGCCCTCAAATTCTGCCATTATAAGAAACACAAAATAATCATTTTCTATCCCTTTTCAATATAGTATTCAGAGATTTTTTCAATAGTTGTCTTCTCAAACCTAAGCAATTCTTTCCCATATAATTTCTGGAACATATGCAACAGCTGTCATAATTGTTGTTGTCCTTGTCTGCACAACTTTTATTCCTTTATATATTTCTGTCCTGGAATTATCTTTCATGCACATGGGTGTTAAGCTGAAGGTACTTCTTACATTCCTTGCATCCATAGTTACATAAAGAAACTTTATTGGAGAAAGTGAGATCTCAAAATGTAGTGTTACATTCATAAAAGAGTAACATAGCTAATAAGTCCCTGAGAATTGTCTTTATCATAATTTCCTGGTCAACACACAGTATTCTCAAATATATTGTGGATAAGAACTGACTCCCACATACCAGAGTTATTCAAATTCCCATCTAAAAATTTCAGAATAATTTTCTGGTGTAATTTTCAAGACAGGAATTGGCAAATTATCATTCTCCTTCCGAAAAAATGTTCACTAGGCTTAAAGCCAGCTGTGGCAAGGGCAAAAATCCCTCAAATTTTAGGATATATTAGACTTTTCTTAGATTTAGTTTTAGCCACATAAAAGCCAAGCACATTTAGAACAAAAATGTCAGAATCAACCCCCCGACAACATTTTGAATTAATTGAAATTCCATTTTCTCTCTTTCTTCCATTCCACAGAAAAATAGTGGAACCAATTCTAGTTAATGATCTTCTGTAAAAAATAGCAGAGCAGAATGAGTCATTTTCTCAGTTGGGGATATAGAAAAGATTAAGAAAGAATGAAAAAGTGGGGAACATAAGCAGCATTTGTCAAGCTGATGACACGAGAGCATGCCAGCTTCCTTTGTTCCTGCATTGGTAGCAAGCAGCTAGTGCTGGGATTTCTCTGCAATGACACCTATTCTCTCACTCTGTTCTCCAGGAAGGAAATCTGCTTCTGCTCTGTTGTTCTACAGAACCAAGAACTGAACAATCACTGAAAAGAAATCAGTTGTTGTAGTATCACCCACACCAGACATTTTCTTTCCAACAATCTGTTAAATTTCTTAAGCTCTGCCTCAAAATCCCAGAAGTTCAGTCAAGAACAAAGGCATTAGTGAGGTTTTAGCATGGCCATGTCCATGAAAACCAAAGATTATACATCAAGGGATATACACAAAATGTATTCAAGTATCTAGCATTTTGTTATAACATATTTTACTGGTTTATTTTTTAAAAATAAACTTGGATTTGGGCTAAAAGGTGAGGTTTGACAGGTAGGAGTGAAAAAAAGTTCTTTTCCACAAATACCTTCACTGATTTCTTGGACTGTTTCCACTGAATTGGGTGTTAATATATTTAAATTCTGCTCTCCATAGGTAAGCCATAAACAGAAAAAAGAAAATTTCAATGATGCTTCACAACTTTTAATAGACTTTTGCATGATTTATTGATGTAAATATACTTCAAATAACTGGATGGACATTAAAGGGCAAATGAAATGGTTTTTCTTTAACAGACAACTTGGAAATGAACAGTATAAATAGAACATAGTCATCACCACTTTATTTTATGTCATTCCAATCTACTATCAATTTCTTTTCATATACAAACTTTTTTGTAGTCTTGAATACCTGGAAAACTTGCAAAATGAAACATTATTTACACTGTGTATGAGTCACAAATAATTACAAATAAAAGGTCTACAAAATGATTAAACTATATCATTACATGAAAAGCAAGGAAGATATAGTAGATGTTCTGATTAATTATAAATGCTTACATATTTGTACATACATTTCTAATCTGAAATTGCTAGATGATATATCTGATTATTTTGATCAGGAGTACTAGTTCTTACACTTGCACTACTGGAGAGGAAGTAATATTTTCAGACATAATGAGCCACTTAAGAAACATTTATGGAACTGCATAGGATGAAATATATTCATTTTAAAAAACAAAATTAAAATATTTGACATTGCAAAATATAAGCAATTTCACTCATGCCATACAGATACATTGTATATTAAACCAATACTGTAAGATGGCATCGCAAATAAATCATAACAGAGCTATAACATTTTAAAAATAAGCAATTCACATGGCATTTGTATCATAAAATAGCAGATGTACAATATTATTTACACTGCAAACCGAAGAGAGAGAGTAACCCCATGAAACTGCAGCAAATGAACTGTTCGAAACATTGATCACAGACCTGATTCATAAAATACGTAGGCGTGCGTGTAGGAAGGATGTGAAGCTGGCCCTTGGATGTGTGCAGTGCTGCTCTGGGCACCAGGAGCGTGGCTCCCCCAGTGACCCCCGATGAGGTGCGGCCGCAGCCCCGCTCACAGCCCGCACAGGGCCCGGCCAAAGCGCCCCTGGCTGAGGCCCCTGCGCCCTCTGCTACCCGAGCACCTGCAGGGCTGCAGCCTCAGCGGCCCACGGAACCAAGCTTTACATCCCAAGGCAGCTCAGGGAAAAGCGGCGCCTCGCTCCTGCATGGAATACGCTACATGCCAACAAGCTGCCCTATGGTTCTGTCTACAGACTGAGCAGTACCCAGCACATGGAACACTTGCAGAATCCAGACACTGATGGTTTTGCACAGCAAGGGGCATAGGATACGGTTTCCGAGCTCTTTGCAGACTTTTAGCCCAAACAAGGAGTCCTATTATGTAAAACAGGAGCCACACAGTTTTGTTTAGTGAGGATTACCAGGAGGAAGGAAGCCTGCAATTGTTCAGGGCACAGGGTTTCTGGCACAGCAGTACTGACCAGAGTTTTGACTGTGCTGCAACAATCTGCTTTATTTCTGAAGGCTTAGGACCACCACTGGTCAGTCCTGATTCATAATAACATTCAACGTTCCTACCACAAAACCTTGCTGGAAACTGAACCCTACTTGCCAAGACCCAGCAGGGTATTTGGGCATTGACCATTTCAGCAACCAATCTTTAAACAGTGGTTATTAAAAAGGACAAACACCTCCTGCCCCACGGCAGTATTATAGCTGCTCCGTACAAAATTTACCTATGGAAATTGAGATGGAACTCCTATGGGACGTCTGATCAGTGTTGACCACTGTATTGGAATGGTTTTAGTTCCACATCGGGAACACGAAATTTGATAAATGAGCTCTGCCTCACAATTGCCCTCATTTCTTTTTCTTTTCTTTCTCTTTCTTTCTCGCTTCTTTTCTTTTCTTTTCTTTTCTTTTCTTTTCTTTTCTTTTCTTTTC
>VZTH01018850.1:125149-152467 GCA_013397815.1 Aleadryas rufinucha
TTCCTTCCTTTCCTTATTTTCCTGTATTTCTAGATAGTTTTCATGACACGAGAGAGAGTAGGTGGTACAAATCATGTACCCCTACCAACACCTGAAATTCCAATTGCTGCAAATTCCATTTTTCCTCAGGATTTGCCACACTGAACCGCATGACCGTGCATCTGCACTAGCTGAGCAACGCGTCAACGTGTGTTATGCCTTTACATATCAGCTCTACAGCATAAGGTTGAGCCCAGTGAACTGGAAAAGTTGGTCTGCCCCTAGCAATAAACCTAAAATATCCATACAAAACTTCTTACCTGAGATACAGAATTGTTCCGCACATGTTAGTGTGGCCTTTAATCCAGGATTTCCAGGCACTCAGCAGCCCAAAAAAAGCTATTGACATGGCTGAAGAGATGTCAAAAAATTCCAGACAGAACAAAAAAAAGGTACCACAATAGAGATAAACCATCTTCTCTGTCATGGGCACTCAAGTCTGCAACATACTACCAGATGCAGCCTGCACATGTGAGAACGCAAGTAATGAAGAGACACAAACTTAAGCTATTTTTTTTTTTCCTTTTTAAGCAATCTGAGAAAAAATAAAAAATACATTCTGGGTGATATCTTGAGCAGCCAACAATGCAACTGAACTGGTGCATTTCATACTGTGTTATTACAGTGTTCAGAAGAACAAGCTCCAGTGAATTAGCTACCTTTGGGACTACTAAAGTCTGGATAGACTTGGCGTCTGGATTGCATTTGCTGTGTAATTCATACAAAGTCACCGGGTAACTTTTTTTGCTTTGGAGATATTTTGGCTTCAAAAGAAAGACAGTGAAGGAAGAAATAAATATTTTATGAGCAGCTGTTATGTGTATCAGCAAATTTTAATGAGGAAAAAACAAACTCAATAACATCCCTGTTGTACCACTTTTTAAACCATATACACAAAAATTTCTTGATTTGTCCTAATATTCTGTCTTCTTTGATCACCTCTTCAGTGCCTTAGCTCTGAAATAGAGGCATTCTGGTCACAATCAGGATCAAAATGTTTTTCAGTGAGGTTTCACTGGAGAACCATTTTTTATGGATATTGTGCTACTAATATGTCAAGAATTAAAGTGAGCTACCTACCACAGGATGAGGCCAAAGAAAGTGAGAACTGTCTTGAAGAAAACTGGTATAATTCTTTTTAAAATCCAGATAATTTCTCCACTACAGTACACTTCCACAAATAACTGGAAGCAGAAATTAGAACAACTTTTATGAAGGTGCCAGTGTCTATGGCAAAGGCTTCATCAAATATATCCATTATAAGGACTCAAGAAACTGCAAAACTGAATAAGCAATTCAAGAACTTCAAAACTTCCTCAGCTTAACTTCAAAGGCTTTTTGTAATTTTTGCTGATCACTAGTAACTCATAAATGAAATTTTGGACCTATTTATGAATCAGGTACTGTGCAAAGGTCATGCACTGAAACAGCTCATTACTTTTCCCTTTCAAATGCATTAATGGGGAATCAGCAGGATGGAGCCCACCACAAGTAAACTAGAAGCATGAGAAAAGAGTATTTGTTGAATAGAAATGTTACTGTTAGTATTTAGACAAGGCAAAACTTTGCTTGGTCCTGTGAAGAACAAGAAAACCTGTATTTCGATTATAAACATTTATATGAATACTAGCCTAAAGCTGGAGGCATTGAAACAGAAGATGTATAGTATATTGTATATTGCTTTTCTTATAGAGTGTACATTATGTTTCTAATATGATGACAAACGAGTAAAATCTTTTAGGACAAACTAAATGGACCTCATTGCAACAAACACCATTTATAGCAGGTCACACTATGAAAGCCAGATGTCAAGTCACAACACAGTGCAGGCACACTGTTAAAAGATAGTCTGGGATGCTCTGAGAAGGCTGTTTCATCCTTCTGCTACCTGTTAACAACATACCTGCATGAGTTTTGTAAAGTTTTTTCTTCTTGTTTGAGGTCTTCAGTGGCTTTGAAAAAGGAAGGGTAAAAAAGGCAAACTGTTTGTCCTCAGTTACACTTTGGAAAATCGTATCACCAAAGCCTACTTAAAAGGAGGCAAAAAGATAAAATTAAGAAGCATCAATAGAAGTGGAACAGAACAAGGCTGGTTTTTTCCTCTGAAGAAAGCCCAGGCTATTGGCACTGTTTGCATGTGCTAGAAAATACAAGTGGCTTATCAGGAGATTCAGGAAAGGCATTCACTGATCTCTCTAAGCCTGAGAGATTTGCAAATAGCATCTGCTTTTCCATTTCCCAGCAATGTACGAAGAAAGACCCTTTGCTGTATGCAGGTCTGTGTAAACAGTTAGACACAAAATAGTAATTTTAAAACAAGAAGAATAAACTTTAGATTACTTTTTTTTTCAGAAGCTCATAGGATCAACAGCTATCCAGACATACATTCTGTTATAAGACGAGCAGTACAAATGTTAAAGCTTTTAAGACTGTATGTAGTTCACTGCACACACAATTTTCCCATGGCCTACACATATGGCACATCAAGTTTTACAGAGACTCGTGATCCCATGGAGGGGTTAATACTGAATTCTGCTGTGTTATACTGGTGCTGCAGCCTTGAATAACTTGTTCAATGCCACAGCACAGGCCTGGTTAGTACATATATCACGCATTTCAACTGCTCACAGTCAAAGACACAAATGACAGAACCAAACTTTACTGTTTTGTTTTTTTGGTTTTTTTTTCAAGTAGGTAAGTCTTTGGTTAGTAATAAATTCAGTTGGTTCGGGGAAGCAGTCATAACTGAAATAGCAACTTTCAACCAGAGGTACTTACTGGAACTTCCAGACCACTAAGTCTGCCAAACAAATCCCAATAAAAAAACTGAAATGCAGCATGTGATAGTTTGTATGGACTCTTGCTTCTATTGGCAGGTGGATTCCTTTGCTGAACAGCTAGTTACGGGACAAGTAATCAGATGTAATTTTGCAATTAATCCCTTGATTTCAGTGTGGGAAGATCTTGGCTTTCTGAGCTTTTCTGTTCATGCCATCTGACAGTAAAATTCAAACTTGTCCCACCCCTTCCCAATAGATCGCAGGCTGATGTTTTAAAATAATATTCAGATTTACAGAGTACTAAAATTAATCTCTTAACCATTAAGTTGACAGAAATCTCTAGGGACGTTGCCTTACCTCCTCTGTGTATTACTAAAATGGAAATACTGTCATTAATTAGATTATCCTTTGTCTGTAAGAAATTTTATATGAACAGGTTCAGTTCACAAATGTCTCAGTGCTCTTAAGCACTGATAGAGCTCTAGTGTTCTTTAATGGCATCCAAGATTATTTTAATGCTAAGCAACCATTATTGATAGTGCAAGGTTGTAATCTTGTTAGTGCAGAATGCTTGTACAAGTCTCTTCAGAGAACCTTTATAAGACAACATGAAAACAGGATTACGGAACTACACAAAAAGCATTTGCACCCAGGGGATATTCATCCATTTCCACAGGAGTGCAGACTTTGAGGTGGTCAATCTTCACATTTCAGAAGGACCAAATATTTTAATCCAGCATCCAAAACAGAGAAGTTTGAAACAAGACAAGCAGCAAGTCTCAGCATTCATAAAGCTGAGATTAAAACTGCACTCTATCAAACAAGTCTGTCCCTTTGGTCTGCTCTCAGTAAATGACACACCAGCAATGGGTGGCTCATAACTCTTCCTAAAATTCCCACTCCTAGAAGTGGGCATCACGAACTCAGGTGAAAATCCATCTTCCTACAATAATCCAAGTTATTTTCACATATGTCTGGCTCTGTTACAACAGATGTTTGTGACCACCTTAGATAGGAATTAGCCCTCAGATTTTACATTGGCAACACTGAAATTAAAGGAAAAAGTTGAAAGATACAACTCTAAGGCATCAAAGTCAATTGCCCTCTAGCATTACCTTCAGAGGAAATGAAGATGAGCCGGAATGAACCACCAGTTAAATCACCTACTTCAGCTGGTTCCTGGAAAAATTGTTTAAACAAGCATCAGAAATGACTTTCCATTCACACTTTCTTGAATTTCATGACTCTTGATTATATGAGAGAGTCAGAATCACAGTCACAGACAACTGTAAAATTGTTATCACTTCTTCTAGGCAAGGTATTGCATGCAAAGTTCAATTTGTTCTCAAAGGCTTTGGGAAGAGATTGAACTATGACTTGCTAAGTCCAGGCTCTGAATTTCATGCCAGTAATACTAGCTTGTTTTGCAAAAGTTTCTCCTTATTACAAATTTATCTCACTGAAATATATAAATATAAACCAGTAGATTATTTTTAGTAGCATTCAGTTTCTTCTCTAAGGTTGGCCATAGAAGCAGAGCAAAGTGGCAAAGAGAATAAGGGGATTATTTGTGGCTGCGAAATAATTGGTTGGACTCTCCAGGAAGGTGATCTGAAAATACCTTCATATTTATGTGTTGCACCCATGAATTGCACAAACAGAATACACATAGCCTCTTCAAAACACTATAGGATCATGCAAAGAAAAACTTTAGCAGAATTTTAGTAACCTGGAAAGGTTAAACTCATATCAAGAAGGAATGCAAAGTCAGCCCTAGCAGTGGAGCCCACCATATTCAGGGGAAAAAACCCAACCCAAACAAAACAGTTACTATTCTCTTAAAATACTTTGCTGAAAAATATCTGTGTCATTAACCTCTGGGCTCTAAAGAAACTGAAGTCTAAAAACTAAAGGGATGAAGATGGCCTTGCTTTCCACTGAAGTAAGGATGGATGCTAAAGGTGCATGATTTCGTTTAGAGTAATCCCAAGGGTAGGTGGTAATACATCCATAATATCTCAAGATAGCTATCAGACAGTGTCCACATATTTTGTATTATTTATCCCTAACTGTATTTCTACAAATTTAAGCAGTCATATCATGTTCTATAAAATACAAAGTATGCCATGGAATGTGTACATAATGTGTTGGACGTGTGATGCAGATAACTGCTGATGCTGCTTGTCCTGACATTTCTGTTTCACCACTGAACCTTAATACCCTGGTAAAAATGGTACACACCAACTGCCAGATAAATGGCATTGATGCTAATTAGATCCCAAAATCAAGATTACTCTTGACCTCTTTTACAATGAAGACTTCTGCAAGAACAAAAATTTGCAAAAAGAACTCTTAGTTTACAAGATATCCAAAAGACAATGAGCATAAATACTTTACAAATATTTTTCACAGTGATTTGATACGCTGACGTAAGTTATTATTTATACCTTACACTTGTCAATGCCTCAGATCTGAAATGCAGAGAATTTATAACAGGTGTGCAGAAAAGACATATACTACAGAAAGAACTTCTAAAGGAAGTGGTGAAGGTTACTCCTGAGCTATGCATAGGACAGCTTGTGAATACATAAGTAAAAAGAATTATTTAAGTTATAGTAGAAAATGCATGCAACTACTTCCAGCCCTGTCTTCAGCTGAGACCCAGCCTATGACTTGCAGAATTTCTCACCTTGACCAAACAGGCTGAGATTCCCTATCTGCAGTGGATTGCTGTTCCTTCAGGGTCATACACAGCATGGTGGAATTGCTCTGCTGCAGAAAATAAGTAACTGAAGAAGAATGAAGAATAAAGAAGTAGTTTCTTTTGTTTAGTTTGTTAAATCCAAGCAAGTAGCAATATGAATTTGCAAAATCATGGCACAGAAGAGAATTCTTTAAAATGGAAATGTTTGAGGAAATGGGAAATAATTACCCACTTTTTAGTAAAGATATGCTCAGGTTTGGAAATTTGCTTTCACTGTAGCTCTGTTATTAGATTTGGGTTTTGGGAGTTTAGCTTTTATTTTTCAGTTGAATAAATTCAGCAATAAATTATCTCCCCCTCCCTCCTGCAAAGAAGATGGAAATGTCAAGCCAAAAACTTATTTTTCTGTATTTAAATAATGGCTTTAACACGACTTTCAGTGCCCAACTTGAGGTACTGAACTTTGAAGGGACTGTGGCCAAACTGATTCATCAGATAAAGCAGAAACTGCAAGGTTGATTTAGAAGGTCAATAAAACAGAATTAAGACTAAACCTTGTCATTCTTCTTCTTCATAATTCTGATTATTTTTAATGTAATTTTATGGCTAACTTGCTTTCACCATTTTTTGTTGCTTTTTCTTCAGATGTTATGATATTTTGATGTATCTTCACCTCTGTTACTGAATTCACCTGTCTCTGGCAAGTCCATATTTTCTGTCTTTAGCTCCATGAGCTACTAATCCAGTTTCTCTGACAACTGCAATTTGTTGGAAGAAATTACTAGTGTTACGTTGTCTCAGAGCTATGAGCCCATTTGAGAAACCAGCTTCTTAGTTGACCTTTAAAGCAAGTGAGAATAATGTGCCTGCAATTCCACAGGGTTTGGATTTCATTGTCACAGCAGTGTGTATGAGATGGGCTGGCCCTGCTGCATAGCTCTGCCTCTCTGTTTTGTTTTCCTGGTAATTATAGAAGCTGTTTACTGTACATGGAAAATCTGCAAGTTTTCTCAGCTCTTGAGGGCAATACTATTTCTAATCCCTTTTCTCTGGAGAGTAACAGTTCACAGTGTGGAGGACTGCATACTATTGATTCTTCCCAAGAGGAACTTTCCCACGGACCATCACTGTGGTGAGAATCATCAGAGATGTCTAAGGATCAGAATGGCAACTGCAAACAGAAGAGAGACGATGGGAGCAGTGTAGCAGAGTGGCAGCCCTCGTTCTTCCCACTCCTCTCTGGTGCAGAGCCTGAGACAAGTTCCTGTCAGAGAATCTCAGTACTCCAAGTGCACAACAACACAAGTACAATTTAGGACTGGTCAGACAGAAGCTTTAGTAACTACAATTACAGTGAGAGAATGTCCAGCCAGCACTTCACCCTCTGCTCCCCTTTCTTTCCCAAGTGATGGTAGACACTGTTTATACTGTTTAAAAAAAAAAAAAGGTGAGGAAAAACTATTTCTATGTTAAAAAAAAAAAATTCAATTTCTGGGATGGATGGATTTATTAAGTAGCTAGTCCAAGAAGGAATTGAGCAGTAAATAACATGATGGTTTGGAGAGATGGCTCTTGGTGGATACATCAGATAATATACTAGTGCTATCTTAGAGAAAAAGTTGGGAGTTAGCAATAATAACAGATTGTTAGTTTTAAGTTGAAAGAAATGTTTTTATAACTAGGATAAACCCCCTAGCCAGACCTCTAAAATCTTAAATATTAACAATTTTACCATCACATCCCTTTGAATCCCTGGCTGAAGCCTGGCCCTTGCCCCGATGTATTTGTCTCCATATGTATTTGATGTTCTATTCTTTTTACATCCTCTCATTCGTAACAGCAGTGGAATTCATCTCACCTACAGCACGGCAGCTAATCTGAACTAGTCCTCCACCTCCACACAGTGGTCACTGGGGAGAAAAGACAAGAGCACATCTACGGCAGTGGTTTATCTCATCCCTAACACTTTCTCCAGGAAAGCTCGATCTTTGAAACGCCAGCATGTCTGCACTGACTGTAGAGGGAACTGACGTGACTAGCTCAGACCAGACATAAGTTTTAGATACCTAAATACAGATCAGCTGAATTTCACTCATATTTACAGCAATTCCCCAAACCCTTGGTTCTCTAGAGGAACCCAGTGTAACAATGGATCCCAGTGCAACTTGGGCACAATGAGACAAAGGAATAATAAGGAATATTCTAGCATCAAAGACAATAATGGCTGCAACTTAGTGAAGTGCTAATTTTCCAGCAAGGCAGTATAAATGTCATGTATTAGGAGGGGAATTTTGTCTAGAATGGGTTTTGTTTAGACTCCAGTAAAAGGCACAATGCTGTCCTGTCAGTAAGCACATTTAAAGCTTGGCTTTGGGATGCTCTGTATCTCCTAATAAGCTCTGTACAACTGAGTTAAATCTTAACCTTACCCAACACGATCTGCATGGCATTTTTGCAGAAGCTGCTGGGTGAAATACTCCTTCCTTGTAGTAGGAAATCTACTACAGATAACTCTTGGTTGAATGTGCATTTGAAAACTTCATATATAGGTCTGTTTCTGAAGGAATGGTGTGAACCGTGGATTATCTCATAGACTTCGTACCTTTTTATTATGATACAACACTATTCCAAGCTTTCCTTCTGTTTAGGTATTTCTAAACAATATTTACTTGCAGAGGAAAGGAGTCTCCATTTTTTAAGAAGTGATAACATTTATCCCTATACACTTTTAAAAAGACATTCGTACTACCACCTCCAAATTTCCAATTGGAAAAGTACCTCACTTGCCCTGTTTCACATCTAGTTTTGCATTCAATATTGAAACTCACAGGGGAATTCTTAGTACTACCTCCAGAAAAGCCAAATAATACAAAAAAGTAGGACACACTTTGCATTTTGCATTAAGACTTTTTAGACTTACTTTTTCCCCCACAATTCTTCTCTGTAACTCATTTAAAATAAAAAACTCAAAAATCATGCATTTCTCATGCAATTCCACTAAAACGTCAAGAATTATAGGCCCTAAAATTCAACCTTATGCCCTCAGAGTTCATGACATTATATACAATACTTGCGTTTTGTATGAATATTCTGTGTCATCCAGCTTCCAAATAGATGAAAGCTAACATCAGCAGCACAGCTGCCCTCTCCTACACACAGACTTCACTTTCTTCAGATGCTTCTTATTTATACACTTGCAGGACCTACAAGAAGTTTCCAGAGAGGAATGTTTACACACTTAAACACTGACAAGCACATGGGACTTAACTTGGAGGGAGGATTTCTCAGCCACATTTCCAAAACTTATTTAGGCATTTAAAACCTCAGGATCATTCAGCAAAATAAGATTCAATGTTCAGAAAGAGGTTGTGTTTAAGCAGAGAAAATGGGATTGAGAAGTATGCCCCTTAACGTGACTTTAAAAATGTTACCTCCTTCTTCTTAGCAAATCCAAATAATCTGAACTGGGCAGCCATGCTTTCAGTGTACAGTTTCAGAATGATTTCAATCAACCAGAAGTGCCATAGAAACTTCTAAAATAAATGTACCTGTCAGTACGTCCTTTTTCTTTTCCGTATCATCTGTTCTCTCATGCAATGGCTCACAGCTAAAAAAATCTCTCCCTGATGGTTATTTATTCCTAAGCTTGTTCTTTTGCAATAAGTTCAGAAACTGTGATATCGATTTAACACTATGTTCCAATGTCATTAAGGAAGGAAAAAATAATACCTTAGAGATGTACTGGTAATAAACAAAGCCAAAATGGATTAAACAGCATTTGCCCTCTGTGGGTATTAATCAGTTTTAACATCTATTTACTGTTGTGTATAAAACAGAAGTAATCCATTCTATACACCTGCCTGATTTATTACTCCTATTTATCATTCCTGGGTATATCTTACATCTATTACCTGTACTGTTGTTTCTAGGATGTGAGACTAGTCTTACTCAGTGGGCAGTCTTTTAAAATACTGTTTACATCCAAAACTCTTTTCTAATTCTGGTCTATAGTTCTGATTTTGCACCCTCCTTATTTAAGTAAGTAGCAACATATAATTTTAGAAAACTAACAAAAAACCACCACCTCATAAAATCAAATTATTCCATTACATGCTCTTCTTCTCTGAGGAAGAGGATGGAAGGACAAACAGTACATGTCAGGGTGTTATTCTGCCATTTAATGTCCTGCTGAAAAGTGGTTTGTTAAGGTGATAGGTGTTGTACAGGAGCCTACACAGAAGAGATTAGCTTGGCTTTATTTATTGCATCAAGAGTAGTCATTAGAGAGTATTGCTAAGGAATAATTACCTAGAAAACAAGTAGCTCAATGTGAGACCTTCTGCTAATGGAAAGTTAATTTTGGGCCTACAAATTCACAAAAGCACAAAAAATGGGTGCTAATGATAACCTGGGAACCATCTCTCTGTTCTTTAGAATCTATGTATGTTATTACCATCTTGACTATGGGATAAGGTTTATGCAGGCATTCTGGCATACAGTTCCGGTGAGCACGGCACAGAGGTTTTGCATAACTGGGTTAGGGGCTCAAAGCCCAAAACCTTTTCTAAATCACACTTCTAACGGCATCCCAGAGTTGTGATTGGCAGTGCTGGAATCATATGCAAAGGGTTCAGACACTAGGAGAGATTCGCAGAACCATAGTAGTCCATGCTTGTGACAGTCACCATGGATACAGTGGTAACCCTCTATTTATCCTGGAATATGCTTATCTATCCCTCTGACACTTAGTTTGATTCAATTTACTTTGGCCAATGCAAAATGCTGAAAAACAGCACAACAGAAGATCTGAGACACAGCACTTGGGCTGAAAAGAATGTAATTCAGTGGGATCAGTCTCACTTATCTTGGCCATCCTAAAAAGCAGATGTCTAGTCTGTTTGCCATCTGTGGCCACTGAGAAAGTTAAACACACTCAAGGATTTAGACAGCCTCACACTCTGTCTAAAGCAGAGGGGAAGAGTGCCTGAAGTGCTTACCTGTCCTCCAGTTTTCAAAAGAAACTTGCTTGCTGGAATGCCAAAGAGAGCCAGACAGCTGAAGGCACTGCTGCAGCCAAGGTAATCAGTGTGTCCCTCTTGATTCATGTTAATTCCACTGCCTCCTTGCTAGCCGGGGAAGACACTTGTTTCTCTCAAGTCCTCTCTTCTCTTTTTGTCCGAATTAAAACACGTTCAGCCTCACTCTGCCTTTGGAAACTAAAATCCCTGGAGCAAACAGCTGGTTTAACATCTGCCTCCACTGATCCTTTTGTTAAGGCTGCCAGCAAAGCTGCCACTTTGCATCACATGTTGTATTGGGCTCTCTAATGTGAGCCCCAGCCCAGAGGGAAGCAAACAGAGATGTCTCATACTGTTTTTAGAGGCCATTTTGTTTCTATAGTGACACAGTGATACTGACCTGGACCACAGATAACTGAAGGTCAACCTTTCTAAGTCACAGGAACAAGGTAGCATCTGCAGAGGTGAATGATCTGTTGCCTGTGACTGAATTGTTGCTTTCCTCAGTTTCACTGTTTCGCTTGCTTTCATGCATGATTAACAGCCAAGCCACAAAAGATCAATCATGTATATGAGGTTAAACACTTCACAGATTTTTGTTGTAAGCCTGCTCATGCATTGCAAATTAATAATGTCATTAAGGAGTAACTCCTATCTGCACAGATAAATTTGGTGCTTGTGGAAGCTAAAAACATGCCATGGGCTGTTAATGCACTGACTTCACCCAAATCGATCAGTGATAACTTGCACTGAGGTTTTTTCCCTCTATAAGGATGTGAGTGCCTGCTGTGTCACTGTAGCAGTTCTGTCTTTGCTGCAAGAAGAGTAAGATCAGCCCTTTAACACCAGTTATTCTTTATATAGAAGCAGCTGTGTCAACAATATATGCTAATAGGAACAACAATAGGAATTATCTGTGTCATATACAGTGTGCTAAGGGAAGGAAATCGGAGTCTTTTGGACAGCAGAACCCTGACCAAGAGCAGGACATAGCATGCAAGATGATGGAATTATTAACAGTAGCAGAAGCCAATCAACTCCTACTTGTTGAGTCTACCGAACACTCAGCATCTTCAATTCATCCACAGCCTCTCCTGTCACTGGCACCCTCAATCCTGTATAGCACGATGAATAATGCATTACCTTGAGGGAAAGGAACCAACTGCCTCAGAGTTTGAAAAGCTTTTTTAAGCTTCTTGTTTTGTTGCTAATTTAAGCACATTGCTATTTCCAATATTACACATGCAGAGTTTTGCAAAAGATCACCAGAATCCAGAAACCAAGCCAGAAGCTCTTTAGACCGCATTAGGACAGGGAACTAGCTCTCCTCAGTGATCTCTGAGCACTCAGCAGAGGTGAGTTAGTGACCTGAGACTTGAAGAGGAAAACTCAGAAGATGTCCTAAATTTACAATGCTGCTACTGGATTACAGACTCCTTGACAGGACCATCTGCACGAAGTATGCACGTGTGACAGCTTGTGGCAGCTGAAGAATTGGAAAGCTGTCCGGCAATTCAACTTGCCCCAACAACCAATGCAGGTTTCAGACTCATTTGCAATTCAACACAGCAATTTTGGGTGCTATTCTTTTAAATTCATTTTTAAATTGCCTGACAGAAGGATCTATTCAGAGCAAGAAACGTACAATGTGAAACCAGTTATGAGAGTTTACATCTCAGTGCAGTGCTAATACTTTTAAATGCATGCAGCATGTCATGGGTTTACACTGCTTGCTTCATACAGGAAAAAATTGAAGATGGATGTTAAATATGCCCGATCCTGCTGTCGGGCTTGGTAGGGAACACCGTAAGCACAGGAGGAGATAGCACTGTGAAATGGCATGTGCACACACATGAACTGCCATGGACTGTTAATGACTCAATCACTTCACTAGGATTTCTTCAAAACAGGCAATTCCCATACAAGATTTCCAAGGTTTTAAGAGCTTTGGTTTTTTGTTTGCACAGGCATGTTTCCAGGCTTCAAAACAGACTCAGATCTCAAACTGTATGTGGGAATGAGCAGAGAAGCCAAAACCACAATCACAGTTAATGACTATTGGCTCTCTGGAACTAAAAAAGAAATATCCTTTGGGATCCTGCAAGAAAACCACACTTTGAGAGTCCTGGCTTAGCAGCAATTCTCCCATGCAGAGGCTTTTGTCTTTGAATGGCAAATTTTACCAGAGGGATGCAGAACAAAATTTATCCACCACCCTACCACTTCATCACTATTTCCTTTTTGCTCTGAGTTCATGACCTCTATGCACTGCATCACAGAAAAGCCTGTGTGATGGGGAGCTTCAAGCAGATGGAAAAATCTGACACAAGATCTGCAAAAAGTGTTCTGGGGAAATGACTCTCTTTACTTTGGCCCTGTGATTTTTGTACAAGAAACCGGCCACAAAGAGGCCGATGAACCCAGCTAGGGGGGTCCTCACATCACTTCCCCTTTGCCTTGGATAGGCAATACAAAACAGATCTCCTCCCTCTCTCTTCAGAGAGGGCAGATTTGTTCCGCACAGAGACTCAAGACAGAAGATATGGCTACTTGCAGCTATGTGAAGAAACACAAGCATGTAAATTCTTACCCAGAGGAACAAAAGATCATCTGTTTTATAGGAAGGAAAATGTTGAAAGAAAATTCCAACTAGAGCATATGATTTCTGCAACCATTTCAATACCTCTAACATCTCCACCTCATCATCTTAAGGTATAAAATTCTGAGAACCTTTTTATTTATGAAGACAATGCCAGGCAAATGAGACCCTTTTCCCTATCACTAAAAGTAAGTGCTGTTGAAGAAATGTTGAGTCTGACTACCACCTAATTGACATGACAACATCAATCTTGATAATAAATTTCATTTAACTTTGTAAAGGTGTCCTACAAATAAGCTTGCAACCTAATACGATAGGCAGCAGATGCAACTACTAATTTAGAAAGTGCTGAGAATTTTTTTTACACTTTCCTCACATTGACATAAAAAAATGTCCCCAGAGAGCCCCCACTTATTTTCATTAACTTCCCTCGTCATAACACAAATAACACAATACTTAGCATCTGTGCTGTCATTCTAGATACGTTACCTTTACACAAGCTTATAAAAAAGAAAGACTGTGTATTTTTATACAGTCAGTCTACTCTGATTTGGAGAGCTAGATGATTTATTTGCAAACACTATCAATGTATTCATGGTGAATCCAATATCAATTTTCAGTTCTCACAGTGATCTCTCTGATTTTAAATTCCCTTATACAACAAACAGTTTCCGAGAGGATGAGGAAGGTGATACAAACTGGTTTTGATTGCTTCTCCAATTTGCTAGTAGAATTAGCATTTATCCATAATTTGCTATGAAAATGTTTCCATTGATCAAGATGAGGTGCAGAATTAACCGGGACATTTCTTATTGGCAACTGTAAGAGACAAGTTATTGAACTACAAACTTTTGGTCTAAACCTCTACATTAGTACTCTTCACATAGGACTGTGGGAGGTGAGAAGAGAAAAAGAGCTTGGCCAGAGAAGCTGGTACTTTGACATCAGTACCTACTGAACAATGAAGATGTGCCAGAGAATTCAGACTGAAATCTAAATCCACTAATGTCTATTTGAAAAAATTTCACTCTAGGGAACCAAATAATGTCATCAGAACTATGGATTTATTAGCTGGGAAGTGTCATTCCTCCTTCAGTGGTGAAACATGAACTTTGATCCATTTATGATTCTTACACATCTCACTGGAGTTCCCAGGGTAAAAAATGCATGCTACATCCTGTGTACGTGCAAACTAATGGCTATAGGCTAAAACTTGTCATCCTGTGCAGGAAATTTTCATATCTGTAGTTTGGATACAAATTCTACAACTTCAGGCTTGAACAGTTTTTTTAAGTTGTTTTTCAGACAGGCCATAGAACTCCATATGCTGTTTATCAAGGTAGATAAAAAAATAACTCCTCTAATCCCAAGAATGCTCTAATACCAATGGAGGAAATCTTTATCATCAGTATTCTACTAGAAAGTGAGGGAATTTGCATTAAAATAGATTTCTGGGCTAATTCCTATGCATCTACCCTCCTCAGGCAAGGCAAAAATCACCCCTGCATAATAAGTTCAGATGTCCCCTATATGCTGAAGTCTGTAAAGGTTCAAGACAGTCCTTTCTCATCCAGAAAGGCTTCAAGGAAAGGAAGCCTGAAACATATTCGGCACAAGCTAGCAGTGCCATGCTGACTTAATCCCATACTCACAGGGGCTACTGGTCAAAGGGGAGGAATACACAACTGTCATTCCCTTCACAGAAAGATCCAACTGGATAATCTCGAAATGCAGTGAAAATTACTTATTTTCAAGAGGTGCCTCATGCTATGACTACTAAATCCGTAAGAAAACTCATTTCTGTTCTGGATTAGAGAAATGCAGAGTTTCTCATGCCTCCTAGTTGCTGCTGAGTCTTATCTTTGATTAAAGTGATTAAAGGCCCACGTACAGCTAAGCCACTTTGGAATCACAGCACAGATTTAAACTAACAATCTGCAAACTCAGAACAACATCACCCACCCCAGTATGATCCAAAGGTAGCATACCTGCACAGGAAAACTGACCCCCATTACTTTTGAAAAGCAAAACCTGAGAAATAAACAATGCCTGAAAATGTGCCAGATACACATCTAGCTTGAACTGGATTAATTTAAGACAATAGTACTATATTAATTTTCAATGGCAAAGAATTGGCTTTTTTTTTTTTTTCATTGTTTTGGACTAACAAAAATCTTGAACTGCCATTTGCATTAAACCTGGAAAAGTACTGCCTTCCCCTTTTTGGTGTTTTTTTGATCTTCACTAGATAAAGCAGGGGATCTTCAGCCAATCCAACAATGAGGAAGTTTCCAAATGAGCAATCATTATTGACAGAATGGATTTTCAATAATCAGTCTGGACTAGGAGCACACGTTCTATCACAAAAAGTGGAAAACCAGCATCCAGAGAGCTTCCAGTTCTCTGCTGGAATTCCTCAAAATTCAGTATTCTGCTGGAATTCCTCAGAATAAGTTTCCACAAGACCAAATTTTTAGAAAAGTTCAGAGCTTCTACCAAAAATCAGTTTGGCTGATAATTTAGAGGGAAAACAAGTCCCACTGAAGAGAACTTTTCTGTTTGTCCACACATTGATCTTCTGCACTTTATTTTGCATTGTCCTGGAAGGACTGGACATACAACACTGTAAGACAAATACTGAACATTGTTTTATATAAGACAGTACTCATCTAAAGCTTTAGCATACAAATCAGATAAAGTGATTTGCCAAAGTGGGGTTCTTATTCTGTAAATATTGATATTTTTGTTGCCAAAAAAGTCAAGAAATGCCTTCTTCCCACTTGTATAACAATAAGGTTTGATAGGTAGAATGTATGAAATATACAGTAACTTCTTCTGAAAAGCTCTCTAAGCTCACTCGGCTTACAGTATGTGGAATGTAATTATCCAGAAAGTGAAATATGTATAAAAATACGTAAAATTCCTACAATATTTGTATTGAGTCATAATTCCTCCAGCCAGGAAGGTTACAATAGCTCTACAGTATATGTATGAAATGCTTGTTCATAAAGTTAAAAAACATCATTACCTTACTGAAGAACACATTAAATGTAGGAATGCATAATCAGAACTGACACTCAATTCTGCTTAGCTGGTGCAAATCTACAGAGAACCATCATCCTTTCTGCACAAAACAAGACCAACCTCTAATTTGAGAGCTGGGGTTTTGTTTTGTTGTTTTGTTTGCCATAGAGGGGCCAGACTAAAGTTTATGAAAGAAATTCCTCTGGAAGTACATTGTTTAATATTTTTTCCCTATCTCTACTTTGTTTACTGACAGCAGTTACCCACCTTTTAAAATGATTATTGCCTGACATTGCATGGAGCTTTTTACTGCCTGTTCAGAAGAAGGCAGTGACATACAAAGAACCTCCAACTCTGCTGTCATGACCCAGTTCTGGGCTTGTGCTTTTTTGACGAGTCTTTGATCTGCAGCAGGCCTCATAGGCTAGTCTCCCGGAGGAACATGGTGCCGATGTTGTAAGACACCTTTTTCACTCTGGCAGATGTGATGGAGGGTTTTGGGGGCTTCTGACTACTTCTGACCTCCAGGAAGTAACAGATCCCAGGAATTTCCTTTGGAAAGTTTTCTGGAAGCTCTTCACGGGAACGAGGGATAAAAATAAAAGTTTCTTCCTTTTTCAAAAGCCTAGAGAAAAACAAAACAGAGGGATATAAAACACTGTAAAAAACATTCCAGAAATGTCTCTTTGGAAAAGGTGGATCCTATGTGCAACCAAGTAAAAAATGAGTTAAAACTATTACGTAACATCTAAAGAAATTCTAAGTCAGGATCCTCAGCTGATATAGATGAACTTATCATCATTAACTTCAAGGAGGTCTGCTGACTGAGATCAGCTGAAGGGATGGTTGATGGCCATGGCCTCCGAAAATTAGTGTCAGCATTCAGAAAGTAATGTACCAGAAAGAGAACCAAATTCATAACGATCATTGTCCAGAACATATAATTTTGCTTAATTAAAACACTTCGGTCTGGTCAGTTGAGCAAAAATTAACATTTCAGAGTGATGGCTACCACCAGGTTTCCTGCTGGAAGGCAGGTATGAAGGCAGCAGCGCTTGTGAGCGCTCATAGATAAAAGCAAGGAGGTCAGTTTGTGCCCTTCTCACACTTAGTAGTACTGTATTTCATAAATTGGGTTCAAATACAGCAAATCCAGCTTCAACACCAGAATCAAATCTGACTCTATTCCTCAAAAGTACCCAAGGGTTTAATCGAGGCTATTTGGTTGGGTCAAAAAGGGATCCAGGCTCCCTGGAGCCATGAAGCCACCTCCTGGCATGCCTACTCAGGTGGTACAACACCACAGAGCTGCCCATACTGCCTTCTGCCGTTTGCCACCTTAGCCATTGTGGAGAAACCTTGCTCTGGTTAGATCTGAACATTTAGGGCATCTTTATCAAGTATCTTCCCTAGAACTAGCTGAACTTGTAAAATAAAGGAAATAACTCTATACATTTTCTTTTTGTTTGCAATTAATTATGTAAATTAAGTTAGTGGTATTCAATCCCTTGCAGCATTGAAAAGAGCAGTTTTGAGACAATGGCAAATTCTGAGCACAGTTGGATATACAAAAGCATTCTTCCTCTTTTCCCTCCAACGATATTTATTCTTTCTCTCAATCAGTTTGAAGCTCAAAAACATAATTGGGAAGAACTTCGTAAGTTTCAGTGGAATTTTGTGAGAGCTAGTTTATTTAATGTCTGTAAAGTTGATTTCTGGAAAGTAAACAAATGAATGAATCCCATTGCCAGGAGAATTTTGCAGGATTATCAGTATATGCAATGGCACTTCCTTTACTGAGTATTTTTCATGGGTTTTGCATGAGACACTCTGTGTGAGCTCATTGAAATATAAAGGCATTTTCTTTCCAGCTTTTAAATAATCACTTGGTTATAAATCCAACAAAGTTTATGTCTTTGAATGTCTGTGGAGATCTTTATTTAGTGTGTGGTTTGAAGGTCCAGATTGTCAATTTTATGATCAATATACTGCAATCTTTTCTAAATTGCGTGAATGTTTGTGGAGGACTCTACAGAGAAGCTTCTCTCTTTCCATCTCTGCAATGTTTGCAGTAAACATTTTGTATTTCCAAACTACAGCCTTAATATACTGAAATAACTCTTCACAGCTTCCCAAACTAGATTTCTGCACATTAACAGCTGAAATCTTAGAACTTTCTGAGCTAAATCTGTAAGCTTTCACTGTAGCCACTCTTCCCCACACTGACTATTCACTATGGAGCATCCAGACTTCCTAAAAATCAGTGATTTCCTTATCAGAGTCTAACATCATGTAATTTTAATGACAGTTGCACAAATCTAAAACTGCAAAATATATCATATCTATATTCTTTGATTCAGGTCAGGGCTGGCACTAAGATTAGCTGATATTTTACACTATTTCCTCATAGAAAGGAAGTGCAAGATATTAATTACCCATCTTATTTTCACTTGTTTTGTGAATTATAACGTGGTTACCATTAAATGCTCCAGGACTGATAGACAATTAGTCTTCTGAAGATTCCTCCACTGCTGTGGCTTGTGATAGACTCCACATCCCTGTATTAGATGCACAGTTTTAATCAGCCTCTCATCCTCAGAAATTGTCCAGCTGACCTTCACTGGGATAACATTTCAGCTCTCAAGCAAGCATGGTAGGAAACCTTTGTTACCAAATGCTAATGGAAGTTACTTATGATTACATTCTATCCTACTTACTTTACACTTTTAAGGGGGAAAAAGAGGAATTTCTGGCTCACAGAATAATACTATTAGAAAGATTTTGATCATGATGAAAATGGCCTCTTGCTAGCTTTCTCCTAAAGAACAGGTTCTTCAAATTCCTTAAATAATATATTAGTCCTGACACTTGGCTTCCCAGTCTGAGAATGAGATCATAGTTCAGAAATTGCCTCTGACTTCTTATATCTTTGTGTATATACTAAAGAAACAAGTTATCTGCATATTCTCAGCGCATATCGGTGAGGACATTTTCCTGCAGAAATCTTCTCTCTGATTTTAGGCCACTTGTGATATTAAAAAGAAAACAACAGCAATTGATGGCCATGGCCATTTCTAAGTTTTCTGAATTTCTTTTCATGAATTTCTTTTCTTTACAAAGAATCCCAAAAGATCCTTGTGCCAAGCAGGCAAATGAATAGTGCACATCCCCAGGGACGTGCACTGAGCCACCCTGTGGTGGGCTGACCTTGGCTGGACAGCAGGTGCCCACCAAGCCACTCTATCCCACGCAATCCATTTTTTGCAATCTCCTCTAGCTCTGGAGAAGATCCAGTGTAGAACTTTCTGCTCTGGAACACTTCCTAGGTGGTGGCACACAGTTCTGGTTGGTAGCCTCACCTCGTGGACCATTCTCAGAGCACTCCTTTGTGAACAAGTCAGACCGCCTGTTGTGAAAGCCTGAAAGAACAATCTATCCTGACAGCACAATCTTACCCTTGTAGTGGTTTCAGTTCACCTCTGTATCTTTTGTGAGATAGGAGATTTGGAGGAATGCAAAACAGGCTCAAACTTAAAGAAAATGAAAAGTTTATTAACAGAATTAAAAGAGAAAAGAAAATAATAAGAAAATCAAAGCAAATTCCCTCTTTTTACTCACACTCCCCTCCTCCTTTCTTCTTCCCTAAGCCAGCAAAAAGGATAACATTACATAATTCTTAGTCAGTATCCACAATTTTAAGAATCTCTCCACTAGGTAAGGAGAAAAGAGGTTTCCTTTGCAATCCATGGTCTTCCANGAAGGCAGTCCTCAGGAGTCTTGGCTGGATGTTGCAGCTACTTGCAGCGAACGCAGTTGTTTCTCAGCTGCCGAGCTCTGAGGAGATCGTCCCGCCGGCATCCCGGAGCCGTGTCCCCGGCACCGGGAGAGGGGGGAGGCTTGAGGCCGCTCCTCAGAGCAAAAGCCTCAGCAGCCATTTCCTCCCCCTCCTCCTGCGGGAACGGCCAAACCCCAAAGAGAGAGAGCACTTCCTGTCCCTCCAGCCTTTATATATGAAAATTTCGAAAAGCGCCACTGGTCAAACGAGCTGTCCATCAGCTCAGGCTCAACCTACCACAACCCTTCACCTTCAGGAAATTATGTTGCAGCTTAAACTGTATAAAAAATGTCCCCAGATTGTCCCATATTCAGAGAGCTCAAGCTGAAGTTACACAACCTCCACAGTTCAGGAATATACATATAACAAGCAGTCTGAAAATATCTCAAAGCATTTATCTTAGCTGCATTTTCTGAATCACTTCTGTGAATTTCCCTTCAGGGCACTATTGCAAAGGGTATTTTTATAGTAGGTTTTTCACAGGTTCAAAATTCTGGGTTCCACTCAAGTGGCTGGATATACAATTTACAATTCAGAGCTCAAATTGTGAGGGTCAGGGTACTCAGCATTCCTATAAATTGTCTGGAATTAGGTCTACCCTTGGCTTATCTTCTTTGTTGATGTTTCAGGGGAGGAAGGATTTCTTAAACACTGATTTCCAGTTGATTAACTTTGACACCTTCTCCTCGTAACCTGAAATCTTCCAAAGCTTTTTAAAACCTTGTTCTGTTGCTACCTTGGTGAAAATACTCTTGCTTTCAGACAAAAAGAGACAGTATCTGAGAATTATTCTATTATTTTTTTTCTTTTCAGTTCCTTCATTTAAGAAAAAAAACTCAGGAGGTCTGTGTGTGAATGAAAATTGGGATCATACTTAGTGGGAGTCTTGAAGAAGCTTTTAAAAGCTGTAGCTCTTTCTTCACATAGATGAAATGATAGGGTAATTATATTTCAAACTATCTTGGCAAGAAACAGTCACATCTTCATCAGAGTTTCTATATTCAGAAAACCACAGAATCATAGAATATGCTGAGTTGGAAGGGACCCATCCTGATCATTGAGTCCAACTCCTGGCCCCGCACAGGACACCCCAACAGTCACACCATGTGCCTGAGAGTGTTATCCAAACGCTTCTTGAGCTCTGCGCTGGGACCACGTCCCTGGGGAGCCTGTTCCAGTGCCCAACCACTCTCTAGGTGAAGAACCTTTCCCTGATATCCAGCCTAAATCTCCCCTGACTCAGCTTCATGTCTTTTTCTTGACTCCTGTCACAGGTCACAAGAAGAAGAAGAAGCAGAAATCAGTGTCTGCCCCTCCACTTCCCCTCATAAGGAAGCTATACACTGCAATGAGGTCTCCCCTCAGTCTCCTCCAGGCTGAACATACCAAGTGACCTCAGACACTTCTCATACAGCTTCCCATCCAGATCCTTCACCCTCTTTTGGACAGTCTCCAATAGGTTAATGGTTTTTTTATATCGTGCCACCCAGAGCTGCCCCCAGCACTCGAGGTGAGGCCACCCCAGTGCAGAGCAGAGCAGGACAATCCCCTCCCTTGGCCGGCTGGCAATGCTGTGCCTGGTGCCCCCCAGGACACGCTTGGCCCTCCTGGCTGCCAGGGCACTGCTGACTCGTGTCCAACTTGCCATTGACGAGAACCCCCAGGTCCCTTTCCACAGTGCTTCTCTCCAGCCTCTCATTTCCCAGTATATACACACAAGCAGGGTTGTGCAGTCCCAGGGGAAGAATCCGGCATTTGCCCTTATTAAACTTCCTATGGTTCATATGGCCCAGCCCTCCAATTAGAACTAAGAAATGGTGATTGCTCATCTCTCTAGTTTGAACTAACACAGCCTTGCTATTACAGAATTATTTGTTTCAAAGCCCTCTATATTTGAGTGCATGTTTCCCATGATTCTTACTCCCTCCATGTCCACAGTTTATCTCTCCATCTCTCAGAGATGTCAGACTTTTGTACTTTTCACTGGGTTGCTGAATCAGAGCACAAAAGCACCCACTCAGAACTAAGCTTCAATGTGAACTTTTCTGTAGGAAAATTGGTCTGTATAGACAAAAATTTGAACAAAACTTCTAAGAGAAATACAATGCTCTACAACAAAGGAGACTATGCAGTGCATTCCTAAACATAGTACACACCAAGAAAAGCACATTGGCCAGGTCAATCTTCCATAAATGCTATCTTTCACAGGGAGAGATACCAACAAAAGAAGAAGGTTCTTTCTGCCCTTACTCAAAAAGGAGTTAACCTTTTTAGTTAACCTTGTTCACACCACCCCATTAATTGATATAATTAGGAAAATTTATTTAATGGCTTTCCAAACAGGCTATGAGAAGACTGTTTCCTGTTGGACTGCTGCTCCCTTCCTCTGTGGCAACAAGTGTTGCTTGCTTCACCAGCTGGGCATCTGCTTGATAACATAAACCAGCTCATTTGTTTCCATATGATTACAGATAATAAATTATTATTGCACTCATTAGAAATACTGGAAGGTTGCTCTTAAAATACTCAGTATAAAGATATGAATTTGCTATTGTAATGCCAAAAATCAGTGCACTTGGTTCTAAACTTTAGTGGGATTGAATTTCTCCCTCAGTTTCTATGCATGCTATAAACATCAGGAGACTGGAAAAAAACCCATGACTACATCTGTACCTAATTAATTGCACATTGCATTTATTACTTTTTAAAGTATGACAATTAATGTATTGATGTTTCTTCTCCATACAGATCAACTATGGTAAGGTTATGAAAGGACCAGTCATGATTTTTAATGGAATATATTGCATACCACATGCAGCTCAGCATGGTGAGTGTCTGTCTCTGACCTTTAACACTTTTCTTTCCCATCCACCTGGGCAAAAAGAATACTGTGTCTCTGCTCTCTGTTTGGGACATTAGAGGCTCAGTGCACAAGTTTGCATCATCACTGCTAAAAGGCCTCAGGCTTTACACTGATGTAACAGTGCTGGACTCAGGACCTGCCTGCATTTCTCCAGGCTTGAGCTTTCTGTAGTATCAGCAGTTGTGCAGCCAACAGATGACTTTTGCCTAGACATGTTTTAGCTTTAGATTAGCTGTGTGAAACTGTGGTGTAACATACACTGTTAACTACTGAACAGTGATCTAGCACAGTTATTCTGTGTAGAGTGAACCTTGAATAAAAGTGAATCTTTAACAAAAATACAACGTCACAAAGAACAAGCACAGCCAGATACCAGAGGCCCAAGGACCACAATCACAAATCACAGTGACTATGGAGGTGCAGCCTCACAGAAGCAGCTGACTCCGGGAGCAGAAACCCCCCAAAAATCCCAGTGCATTTTGACTACGCTTCTAAAATTAAGTCTACCAATAATTTTTTGTGCCCATGAATAAGCTGTATTCCCATTCTGTCCATAACTAAATTGCCTGTCCACCAACACCTCTTGAGAACACACATGGGGAATTGACCAATATAAAAACAATCATTTTAAAGGCTGCTGAGAAATAAAATCTAAAATAATTTGAAAAGGCTCTTGGAGAGCAAGCCCATTGGTTTGACCATATGAGGCAGAAAAATATAAATGTAGCTATAGATATAACCTGTAGGAAAAATCATACATATAAATAGATATAAACTGTAGGAAAAAGAATTTGATAAAAATAAAGATCTATAAGGAGTTTATAGAAAAGCCTAATTTTAAATTGAAATCCCTGTAAAGAGAAAAGTATAGAAATGCTTCTTAATTACCTAAAACTTCTTTCATACAACTTTCTGTGAAAGAACTATGAAAAACCTATACCAGTTTTAATCAATTTTAAAGGCCAAGAAGCAATTTATGCAGGTGAACACACAATGACTTCATCCAGCTCAATAAGGAGGTACACCTGGGTTGCGCTCTCTCTTAAAACAAGATAAAGATGCGGGATAGAGGCTGTTCATCTTTGCCTAAGCTCAGGTCCCAGATGTATCACCCAGCATGTGATAATGGAAAGTATCTGTACCCAACACTGAGTTCCAGAGGCACATTCTCCACAAGGGAAATGCATGCTGCAAAAGACCAGAAGTAGAAAGAGAAGGGGGAAAAAAAATCATTTTTAAATAGGAGTGACTTGACAAACAGGAACTACTATGTTTACCTGCTTTTGATAACTGCTTAGAAAACCCAAAGCATTACACTGCAACACTATTAGGAAAACAAGACAAATGTGGGTATAACACATTAATATCTCATAAAAATCATTATTAAAGGCTGAAACAAAAAATTAAAAAATATCTAATCTCTCTTCTGTGCTGAAGAGTCTCATAAATCTTATTGTGCTTCCTTCCTGACTATGGAAAATAGGGTAATTCTATTCAATTCAGGATAATGTAGATGAATTAAATAAACTTTGAGCCGATTCTCTTCCTATTCCTTCCTGTCCATATGTTTAAACAGGGACCAGTCCGGGATGCTCAACTTCCTCTCCAGGTTCCATAATTTTCACTGGAAGTTTTACCAGTGCTATTCCAGTGATTTAATTTGCAATGCTTAGTGAGTCAAAGCAAATGGGGCTCTGTGATTCTTCTGTCAAAAGACCTGCCTGAGTCAAGAGAACAAGATATTTCAAACGTAAGTGATGTTTCAGATTCAAAAGATGCAAAGGTCACCTTTGTAAAAGGTGTTGTTTCACACATAGCAGAGCTCTGCCCAGGCAGGTGTAACTGGAGCAAGGCTGCCCCAGGATCACTGCTGCTGCTAAGCAACAAACATCACACCTTGTATTTTAATTTTAGACTCTTGGTTCTTACTTAGGCAGATTACAGGCTTGAAGGGAAGTGTCTGTAACTAATAATGGGTATTCTGAAGTGTAATTATTATTTGAATGCTAATGACAATTTTTGATGCACAATCTTTACTGTAAAAGAAAAGTTGGTAAGTACTGGACATGTTTCCAGTATCTGCATGCTTTATAAGCACAAAACTTGTATCACAACTTCCATCAGGGACCATGGTAGACACAAACACGTGATGATAAATGCCAGTAGTTTCATTTAATTGAAAATTATGTTGTTTTCATACTGACTGCAAAGTTATCTACTTTGGAAAACACTGATTCTTAAATAATAGAAATATGAACAGCAGCATTAACAGAGTGTACAGCAGCACAGTATGATCAAATAGAAGCATTTAATAGAATATAAAGTTAAATACAAATACGTTTCAGTTTGTGATTAATCACTTTATTTATACACAATAAATATATACTCATACAAATTGTATTTAAGAGAAGTTATATACGGATGCATTAGATCACTACTTGTTCATTTGGACACCACCTGGATATTATGTTAAATCTCATAAATCACTTTCAGAAACTCTGAATAATTCTGCCCGTTTCAGTATTTGTAATTGCAGTCTCTTCTGGCCACTACGTTGTCATAGACAGCTGTCCCATGACACCAGGGATTATAAGAACCCCCTGGATCTAAGTGGAGAAATTCTCCCCACGTTAAAGTAACTAAAAAGGTCTCTCTCACAATGCCCTGTTCTGTTACAGAAATGTACCCTGGCTCTGTCTCTCTTATTGGCCCACTGGCTTCCCCTGCTCCTTTCTACCCTATATGGCCCTAATCCAGAATGTTCTCCCTTCCCTGTTTCCCCATTCACCCTTGTCCCTTAGTCCTTCCCTCACTAGTTTCCTATTCGTCCCCATACCTTAGCCCCACCTATGTACTGCCCCATACCCTCAGCTCTCTCGACCCCTGTACTTAAGGTGGAAGTCTTATAGGGGTCTGCGTCTTTGTCACTGCCCCCATTCACTGCGTCTTTGTCATGGGCAGCATGCTGGAATAAAGGCTGCAGTGGATCTGCACACAGAGACCCTTCCTGCCTCTTTGTCGTCGACCTGTCGAAGGAGCTATCTGGTGCGTGTGTGCTTGTGTGTGTTGTGTGTGTGCAGTAGCTGCTGAGCAACGTTCAGCCAGAAGTTGGTCTCGGAGGCATAGCACCCCACGCAGAGCACCCCCGGAACCGACACTGCATCAGCAGTATAATTTCTTGACTTCTTCCCTGTTGGTTTTCAATCTTTCAGCTATGCCAGAAGGTATGGTTTGAAATCAACTTTTCAAGCTGCCCCATGCACATTCATTTTATCTTTTCACATCATTTCTGAAGCCTGTAATATAAATTTTTTCCTAGCCTGATCATCACTACTTCTAACCATTCATATTGAATGATTCAAGCATATATTTTCTTGCCCTTTCTACTTCATTTACCTGTAACCATGTGTCTAGACTGTTACTTCCACTGAAAGTTCTCTGAATCAAGCACTGAAATTGTTCAGCACATTAACAGCAGATTGTTGACTGAGTACAGTATTGCAGATAAAAAATACCAATAATTCTGTATTTTGTTGTGTATTGTTTTGCAGTATTATGTTACAGCATTACTACATCATCAGTCACTTTTCTACCCTCTTTCCTTTTTGAAGCAACAATCCACATTGATAACTTTCTGGAAGGTAAGTACAGACATGAGGGTCATATAAGGTGAAAGTTTGGCCATCTTGAAAAAGAACATTCTATTCATACTGGATTTCTAGGATTAAACGGAAGTGAAAAAAACTGTAGACCCATTTTTGATACAACCTGAATGATATGCAAGGTGAGAAGATCTGACTCACATTTTGATGCCTAGGACTTAGTAAGAACAATCTCCAAGGTGTCTCACATTTGACCTGCCATGGTACAACAGGACCAGTGGCAGCCAGGCAGAGATGAGACACAGGTAAAGAGAAGCTGTCTTCTCTGTGCCAAAATGTATTAGGAGTCAGATAAAGGGCGGCACAAACCCACAGATTTCTAACAAACTCCATACAAAGGCCCTCAAACTAACTTTCAGAAGAATCTTTTTATCAGCAGTGTGATGAAAAGAAAATACAGTCACAGAACCACAGAATCAATGGGGTTGGAAGGGACCTTTAAAGCTCTTCTAGTCCAACCCCCTTGCAATGAGCAGGAACTTCTTCTGCTAGATCAGGCTGTTCAACAATGACCACAAATCTGTGTCTCACACAAGAGGTGCTGTATCACTCTGTAGCGGGTTTAGTTCGCTTTCCCGGTTAATGCACCAGATGTGTAGGGGTTTGAAATCGAAACCGGGCAGAAACACCAATTTTGTGTAGTGGTTTCAGTTCACCTCTGTATCTTTTGTGAGATAGGAGATTTGGAGGAATGCAAAACAGGCTCAAACTTATCAAGAAAATGAAAAGTTTATTAACAGAATTAAAAGAGAAAAGAAAATAAGAAAATCAAAGCAAAATCCCTCTTTTCACTC
>VZTH01018850.1:152880-213436 GCA_013397815.1 Aleadryas rufinucha
GCCGCCATTCCCCCCCCACCTCCTGCTGGGACGCCAGCCCCCCAAAGAGAGAGAGGAACTTCCTCTCCCTTCACCTTTATATATGGAAATTTCGAAAAGCGCCACTGGTCAAACGAGCTGTCCATCAGCTCAGGCTCAACCCATGACACACTCATAACCAAATTCAACACAACTGGCACTGTCCACTGGTACACAGAAGTGACTCTGGTTCCAGCATGAAGAGAGTTTTGTGGACCACAGGTCCCACAAATACTCACTAGTTATATTTCCATAAAGCTGTCTAGCTCACCAGTTTCTGCTCTGAGGGACACAAACATGAGCAAGCAACACCATAGCCCCAAGTGAAATCACTCCCCTGAACTACATTAGTGAAGCACTCAGATCTCTGTTCTGAAAAAGTATGGATTGCACTTTCAGAGTATCTTGAAGACTACCTCAGGCTGGAGAACAGCCCTTTATAAGAACTGATCCTGTTCAAGAAAAGTCCAGCTCCCTGTCATAGGGTCTTGGTCACTTTTGCCAGACCTCAAACCACACACCAAAGGCCCTGCTACTGTGTAATTTTGGTAACTGGAGCACAAAATGATAAACAAAATTATGGTGACTATTCAAACAAGGTTTTAGAGGGTTCCTCCTATCCCACAATGGATGACCAAGAGCCAAATGCTGTAGAATGCTGTATATGGAAGGTCCCAAAGACAATTTCTTTTCAAATGATACTAACTTCCAAACAGAAATTTCCCATATATTTATTGAATTTATTCTTATTTAAATGAAAATGTTTTCTGTAAGCAATAATAGATTGGATTTGGAATTGGATAGAGTTGGAGAATAGTAGATTGTCTTTTGCATGTTACCAGACAACTGTATGAATCTATTTCTGTTCACTTTATGATTCAAAGCCTATTCAGTTATTCTACCTCTTGTTCAATTTGCTACACTTGCTTCATTCTCAAAATCTGATCTCAAGTGAATGAGCTCTTCAGAAAAATGTCACTTTGTGCACTACTTTTATTACTTTTAACTTTAATTTCTGACTGATTCATATTTTAGCATTGCAGACACTTCAATACTTGGATGAAGAAATCCCATTTAAAATTTTTATTTACATAGATAGCAATGGGGAAAAAAATGAGATTCACAGTTCTGAATGGGAAAAAAAAGAAAGAAAAGCAATCTTGAGTGAGCAACTGTGTACAGATTTACCACACAGTCTCAAAACCTTACTTTAGAAAATTACTTCAGATACAGAACAGTGGAAGATTGAGATCTCCTGCCAAAAAAACAGTAAGTGCATCAGTTGTAATCCAAGCAGCAGAAATTCTAATAGTCAAACTGTCAAATTTGAACAATAAGGAACACTTTTTTATTTAGGAGCTGTTCCTCATAACCAGATTCAACTAAGCCTTCTCTCCATTTGCATAATTTCTTCAAAACACTAGGGATAATGCTTTGCCATTTTCAATCTTTTTTCCTATGTTAAGAGAATGCTTCTATCAAGTGTGTCTTTACAGCGCTAAATAAGAAATTTTGTCTTCAGAAAAGTATAAAATCTCTGTAAGCGAGGCCTTACCGGCAAAATTAGACTTCCTTCTGAGACAATGGGAATGCGCTTTCTTTCATGAACTGTGTTTAGCATGTGAAGCCCAAATCCTTAGTCCAAAGCTGCAATAGTACATAAAACTATGTTGCTTTGGGAGATATCTCCACTTTTTCTGTTACATGTTATTTTAGGCTGGAATGGCTGGCCTTTCTGTGCCTCCTTGCATCCACTGCCTGACTTCTTTGTGATGCCTAAAAAGGACAACCTGAAACAGAGACTAGACAGGGGTAGAGGAATAAAGGAGATATTTATTCAAAAGGCCTTCAGAGGTACACCCTGGCAGGCCAAAGGCTACCAAGATGGACAACCAGTCATGAGTTCTTCACACTGTTGTAAGTTTGGTCCATTTGCATATCAGCATAAATTCGCCAATTAAACTTTAGCTAATAATGTAACTGCCCCCCCCAACTTGCCCCCCTTCCTCAAGATGCTGGTTTACACATTTTGGCTTAGGAAGGTCTGAGTGTCTCTGAAGAGCAAGCCTGGAGAGGCTTTGTTATGTTTATCTTAGCATAAGAGAGCAGCAGCTAACAGGCTGCAAGACAGATCAGAGTTACACACTAGGAGTACAGAGAGTACAGAATTTGAAAAATATAAAAGCTAAAACCTAAGGCATTATTTGCACATTCCCATACAAACCTGCAAATGAAAAACTGACATCCCCAAGCAACACCTCTTTCCAGCTGTCCTGGTGCCCTACCGACTTTCTGTTGAAGTTCATTGTTGAGGACAGAGCATGTTACAAGATGGAACTGAAAACAGGCTGAAATAAAAACAACAGGAAAGGGTTAACAGGACTTACTGGTATGTGGTGGGACTGACATTGATGCGGCGTGGGTGACTTCCTGACTCGAACTTGCTTGCAAGGGTGACGTTGTTCCCAAAGAGACAATAGCGTGGCATTCTCACACCAACAACGCCAGCCAGCACTGAACCTGAGTGAATGCCTATCCTCATCTGGAAAAACCATGAGATCCATGTCAGGCTGCATCTCTTGTGCCACTAATGGTAACGTCATTAGCATTTATTTACATGCAACCCTTTCAAACAAAAAATTAACCAAAGAAGAAAGAGTGAAGAAAACAGGCTCTTCTATTCCACTAGCTAAATTCACATGCAGTTAAAAGAAAGAAGAACAAAAACATGGTCACTTTTTTTACTAAAACTATTTTCTTCTTCTGTGCACATTTGCTGGAGACTGTGACAATAAAAACAGAAATTATGAACAGAATAGGATGGGATCACACAGAGTTACTGCAATATCAGCCATCTAATTACACAATAAATACATTACAGAGGGTTATTTTTGCCACCAGTTCTGACACAGGCTTCAAAGTAAGGCCCAATTGTTCTCAAACTGGCAGGAAGAGAAGTTAAGTGGAGTGAATGAATAAGTTACTTTTATCTCCTTCGTATTTTTCTTCTAAACTCTTCAAGGTCTAAGGTCTTTCGCACTTTGTCAGACTGAGAGATACTGCAGTGGTGAGAATGCTGAAGACTGAGGCACCAATGATTTTAAAAGTAATTGCATCCTCCTCAAAATAAGGAGGAATAAATCCCCAGCAAATTAAAAAAACTCACGTGACTATTCTAGCAATTATCCCCTGTAACTGTCTGAGATATGGCTACTGCACAGACCTGTAAAGCTCAGAGTCACCATCCAAGTTTCTTTCAGACTGAATAATCAAACAGATATTTATTCTGCATACATTTAAGCTAACAATTGTGTTTGCCAAGAAAATAATTTTTACAGATAGGGAAGTCTTTTTCTCAACTTGTTAACTTTATAACAGTAAAAAATTGAAAAGAAGATATTTATATCTTCTGAGGATACTCTTGCTCATAGCAACTGGAGTGCTGCAAAACATAAGGTGAAGGAAATAAATTAACAGCTACTAAGAGGGTCTGATGGAGTATGATGGAGTGACTTACCTAACACTATACTCAATATGGTCCTTTCACTTACTTAATTCAGTTATTGCACTGTGCTTTTGTCCATCAGTCCTTATTTTTTTTAATAACAAAATACATATGGTTTCAAATAAAAATTAAAAAATCACTATTACTCCTTTTTGTGTAAAGAAAATGCCAGCAATTAGTAAGATTGGTGTCCATGAAGTTCTAGGAACATGTTGGACCCCACATTATTTCACTGACTATGGTTCTTCCCACATGCCCAAGACTTTTACCATGCAGCTAAGCACTCTTTTAATTTTGTTCCTCTCTTACGTGTCACAGACAATAGGTTTAGAATTATATCTGCTATACATTAAGCTCATACATAACCTAAGAACATGTTCTGCATTCATTGTGATACTACTTACAACATTCTCACAGGCAGCCTAAAACCCTCAATCTTCACAACAATCATGTTAATTACAGACTAGGTTGTTTGGTTTGATTTTTTTATTTTTTCTTTTTTTCCTTTTCTTTTTTTTTTTTTAATTTCTGAATAAGTATCATTCACTTTAACTGAGCTTTCAAACCTTTACTATGGTTTGGAAGGCAGCCACTGAAATCCTTCAAATACTGTATTCCATAGGGCTGGGAAGCATCCACAAACTTGGTTTGCCTGCTAACATCTGTGCAAACTCATAACCTTCATATTATTTTGGTCATATTTTGGGGCAATAAAGTTTCCTGCTTTTGCTACAACACACATTTAAACTCCACTGACCATTACCAGTGAAAAAAAGTGCTCATGCAGTCATGAAGTGAGCAAACAGCCCTTCTCCATATAGGTGAGGTCAGCACCTGCCCTCAGTTAAAGACTATGAGCAGGAAGTATTGCTCACACAACAGCGAGCGTGCTGTCAGCTTTCAATAAATAATAAACAACCTATTTACAATGTCTTGTTCTTGTGAGATGGCAGGTGAATTAGTCATTTTGCGCACAATTTTAAGAACAGTGCTAATGAAACCTATTTGTTCCAATGCTACTCTGTGTATTTATTTAAAAATCACAAATTAACTGTGTGCTGTGACCTCTTCTAGGGTACATTCAATCACATGTGAAGGCCAGATTGAAACTGAAAGAAAAAGTATTAGCTTTGTTTTCCTCTAAAAATATAGAGATATGAGTATATATTAGAGTGGAAGGAAAATATGATAGCAAAAAATGTACTAAGAAAATAAAATTTGCTTTTGCAGTATGTGCAGTGAAGGCTGAAGTTATTGTTGGTTGGTTTTTCACTTTCATTCTTTCCTTTTCATTGCTTCCGTTTACATGGCTATATAGTTTTTTTATCACTCAGTGCTTCAGTGGCAGAGGTGAGCGTTCTTCTGTACTATCTTAAGAGCTTTCTAAAAAACACATGCTCCTACAATAAAAAAGGTAGATATATTCTCACAGACACAGGTTAAACTACACAGAGAGTGTCAAAACCTGAAGTTTTCATTGGGTGGAACAAAGTTGTTGTAGGCTTTCTCATTCAACCATAGAGATAAATTACACAAAGAACGGCTTACAATAAAACTCCACTTCTGCTTTATTATATAGTTCTCTACAAGAAAAGAGCTTGCAAACATTGATACTATTTCCATGAAGTATTCTTTAGTGTGCCTTCTTATACCAAGAATAACCATTACATTGGTCATATAGTACTTTTTAGTGAAATATGTTTACTTAAAAATGTCTTTTCAAGATTTTACTTCATTTGCAAATATGTTGTTTTGGCTTTTTCCTCACTGAGTTGAAAAGTGTTGTGTTAACAACTTATGGCTCTTTTTTACAAAGGAAGAAAAATGCGTGATCAAATTATTAACAAGGAGGCACTTACTGGGGCACATCAACCTTTCACATTACCTTTGCAGGAAAAGAAAATCTGCCTAGACCACATAACTTAGAAAAATAATGACAACAGTAATACATGTATAGTTACAGTTCCCAAGTTATATTGTATATGCAGCCCTTACCAGTGCTTTCCCAGAACAGTCACAATTAAATATTAATAATAGCACAGAAAGTGAAAATTAGGTGACAACACTAGGATGCATCATTTGTCTATCATCACTGTTTACTCCTTTTAATAGATGTGTAGTACAAATTATACGTTTATCATTATGCCTTAAATTGAATGATTTTAAGAAAATGCATGCTCTTCATCTGTACCAACTGCTCCTTTGTATGTCCCCAATTATTTGGCTAAAGATAAAAGGGTAGTATGTAACTGAACCTGAAAGTTCAGAGGCACTATGCATACAAATGAAAAGACAGGTCTTTGGAAACTATCACAAAGCGGAGATAGCCATGAAAAAAACAACCTGTAAATACTACTCCTCCAGTAGTTAAGGAACAGTGAAGAGACTGACAAAAGCCAAAGACATTTCTAAAGCATGATACTGGAAGGCACAATGGCAAAAGAAACATGAAAGGGTGGGAAAAATAGTGAGAGACCTGTGAGAAATCTTTTAGATGAAGAGGGACAACTTGAACGGAGTACAATGGAAAGATCCAGAATGGAAAATGAGAGAAAAAGATTAACAAATCTGATCTTTGCAAGAGCTGTGGTAATAGTAAAGTGGAGAAAAGCTGATGAGTCAGAGGTGTAAAAGAAAAGCAGCCTGCATTGATCAATGTAGCATGAGAGGAAAGACATGGCTATGTGCAAAGCAAAAGAAGCTTCTAAAACTTGTACAGAGAAAGTAGCAGTATTTGGATATTTCTTTCAGGATAAGGCACAGAGAGCAGAAATGGCTAATACCTGAGTGTCAGGAAGGATAATGATTTTGTTTAATAGTGATAAAGAAGATTCATAAGGAAAGATGAGGAGTACTGGACCCAGGGTCATCATCTAACAGGGAAATGTGCCAGAAGAGGTATCAATGAGAACTGATAGTCCAGACTGGACTGCAAGAGGAAAGTCAAGAACAAACAGGAACAAGGATGAACAACACAAAAATATTTATTCTTTTTTCTGTACATTCTGTTACTGTATTTTTCTGATGTCCTAAATCGTAGAAAAATTGTATGTGACTTCTTTACACCTCCTCATTGCCAAAGCATGATTTTCCTTTTTCATATCTAGAAGAGCTGAGGTTTTTGCTTTGTTTAGTTTTGTTTCTTTTTTATCTGCTGTGCAATTTCAGTTACTTGCAATAGCCTGAATGCCTTCTTACGCATCATACTGAAAACTGCACTCTTCCATCAAAATAAAGCCTATTCCAACTGAGATGAGAGTAAATGCAACACTGAAAATTCACAACCCATCTACAACTGACTTTTTGTGGAAGAGGCAAAAATATTTTAATAACAGTAGAGGAATGCAGTGGCATGCCTAAAGTAAATTTCATCATTGCTAATTTGTTTCTTAATAGCTTTTTCTGTTAATCAGAATTCCCACAAAAAAAAAAAAATCCAGTCACTTTCTTTATGGTCAAAGCTCTTGAGCTTTTTCTCTTTTGAAACCTTGTTGAAAAATGTATTCTTTCTCTTTCCTCATTTCTCCACATAATTCTCAAGGCAAAAATTAGAATGCAAGTGGAAAGACAGTCTGAGAAGCAGCACTTGTCTACTCAAGAACATTTTATAAAACCTTCTCAAATCTAAAATTTTTTGACCAATATATGTTTGCATATTGATCGCCAAAAGAACATATTGGCCTTATTTCCCTTCAGTCAAAAGTGAAACATTGCATTACAAGAATTAAAAATAGTTCCTTTATTAATTAGACCACAGAAAAATGGTTCAGGCTGTAATGATTCCTGAAAGGAAAATTAACTGGGTTTTTAATTATTCCTCAAGCTTCTTATGTACATGGTGCTGTGCAAAAATATTTGCAGTCTTGGTTATGGGTTTAAAAATCTATTTTAAAAATCATAACTCATCCTTTATTCAGAAGAAAAGAGACTAATAGGAAACAGCATGAAGAATTACATAAGGGTGTGACTGTGAAGAATTATTTCTGAGTTGAAAAGGACTGCAAATATTTTTGCACAGCACCATGTACATAAGAAGCTTGAGGAATAATTAAAAACCCAGTTAATTTTCCTTTCAGGAATCATTACAGCCTGAACCATTTTTCTGTGGTCTAATTAATAAAGGAATTATTGAAATAAACTGAAAGGCAGAGTCGGAAGAAGAGTCTGTGGGTACCTTTCTTTTTGTCTTCCACTAAAGAGCAGTTGATACTAAAACATGCAAGCAGACTTTCCAACTCAAACTAAAGGTAACCATGTAACCTGTCTTCTGATGAGTGCAGGGCAAAAATACATGCTCATTTCCGAAGTTCTCTCTCTGCAACCAGCAATTTTTAGTTCAGGGATTTCCTGAGCCAAAAGAAATTCTTTCTGTAGAGAGAAGGTGTTTGATGTTCACAGTTCCTCCTCAAATATGAGCTACGATAACATTTCAGCATGCATTCTTTCTTCCCACTACACACACGGAAAGAAGGACCTTAATAAACAGTTCTCACACTCTGAAAAACACACTCCCATGCTAGAAAGAGAAGTCTCAGATTGCCTCACAGGTTAGCTGCATCCAGAAGGACACAAAGTCCATTTTCACAGAACTGCCTGCCTTACACAGACACAGATGAAGGAGAGAGGGCAGGCTGGGAAGTAGGTGACACAGTTTGGAAAGCAACCACGGGCAGAAGTGATCCCCCACTCAGCCAGCCTCAATAATGTGACTGACTGACAGCTGCTCAAGACTTTGTGCTGAGCTGGTAGCAGAGCTCAGGGCTGGTACAAGGCAGTAGCTGTATAAAAATAGTTCCAGGCACACGGATGTCCCAAGCCAGAAAAGCATTTAAATACAAGAGGAAGCATTCTGCTGGATCAGGACTTTTGATATCAGCTTCAATAATGTACATTGGTATCTGTACAGTAACATTTCTTAGACAAAAGCACTCCTCACTTTCTGCCCTAACATACTGAGTGATAGTCTGTGTTTCAGCACAGACCTTCTCCCTTCTGTCCTTGCAGTGTCCTTCAGAAAGGAAAGTCACCTCTCGCAGTGTCTCAGCTATTAGTCCATGACACACAGACAGATCCTTTCCAACAGAATCTGCCAAATTCAGTAAGATGTTTTCTGCCCTAATATTTTCTAGTACCTTCTACAACAGTTTTATCGCTAAATCTCAACACATGCCTTACACAGGGACATTTACTTGTGAAATGTCTTAATGTAAAATAGACTCTCCAGAGCTCAGAGGTCTGAAATCAGGGCCACACACTGGTGAGTCAATGTGCCTTTCTGCTCCTTCGAAGGACTGCAAGTTGATAGGACTGACAGCTATGTCCTGACATATGCTTTAGTGTGTGGGTTATCTGTATCCTTAGATAGATTTATAAATATCACAGTGCCTTTCTGGAAAGGGACATATGACAGTACAGCTCACTACAGAATTGTTGCCAAGGAACAGACCTGCTCAGAGGAAAATTTAGATCACTTGAATTTCACAAGGTGCTCTATAGAACAAAACTACAGGATGTACTTATCCCCTATTTGAACAACATTCGGAGAAATAAACAATGTTTTTCTAATCAGAATTTCCTAGATTTCTTACTCACAGAATTATTCAACCCATCTGAAGCAAAACACACAGCAAATTATACAAGGACAATGAAAAATGCAGTAATAATGCCTTGGGATCAATAAATCCATTTAAAATAGTTATNAATATTTGCAGTCTTGGTTATGGGTTTAAAAATCTATTTTAAAAATCATAACTCATCCTTTATTCAGAAGAAAAGAGACTAATAGGAAACAGCATGAAGAATTACATAAGGGTGTGACTGTGAAGAATTATTTCTGAGTTGAAAAGGACTGCAAATATTTTTGCACAGCACCATGTACATAAGAAGCTTGAGGAATAATTAAAAACCCAGTTAATTTTCCTTTCAGGAATCATTACAGCCTGAACCATTTTTCTGTGGTCTAATTAATAAAGGAATTATTGAAATAAACTGAAAGGCAGAGTCGGAAGAAGAGTCTGTGGGTACCTTTCTTTTTGTCTTCCACTAAAGAGCAGTTGATACTAAAACATGCAAGCAGACTTTCCAACTCAAACTAAAGGTAACCATGTAACCTGTCTTCTGATGAGTGCAGGGCAAAAATACATGCTCATTTCCGAAGTTCTCTCTCTGCAACCAGCAATTTTTAGTTCAGGGATTTCCTGAGCCAAAAGAAATTCTTTCTGTAGAGAGAAGGTGTTTGATGTTCACAGTTCCTCCTCAAATATGAGCTACGATAACATTTCAGCATGCATTCTTTCTTCCCACTACACACACGGAAAGAAGGACCTTAATAAACAGTTCTCACACTCTGAAAAACACACTCCCATGCTAGAAAGAGAAGTCTCAGATTGCCTCACAGGTTAGCTGCATCCAGAAGGACACAAAGTCCATTTTCACAGAACTGCCTGCCTTACACAGACACAGATGAAGGAGAGAGGGCAGGCTGGGAAGTAGGTGACACAGTTTGGAAAGCAACCACGGGCAGAAGTGATCCCCCACTCAGCCAGCCTCAATAATGTGACTGACTGACAGCTGCTCAAGACTTTGTGCTGAGCTGGTAGCAGAGCTCAGGGCTGGTACAAGGCAGTAGCTGTATAAAAATAGTTCCAGGCACACGGATGTCCCAAGCCAGAAAAGCATTTAAATACAAGAGGAAGCATTCTGCTGGATCAGGACTTTTGATATCAGCTTCAATAATGTACATTGGTATCTGTACAGTAACATTTCTTAGACAAAAGCACTCCTCACTTTCTGCCCTAACATACTGAGTGATAGTCTGTGTTTCAGCACAGACCTTCTCCCTTCTGTCCTTGCAGTGTCCTTCAGAAAGGAAAGTCACCTCTCGCAGTGTCTCAGCTATTAGTCCATGACACACAGACAGATCCTTTCCAACAGAATCTGCCAAATTCAGTAAGATGTTTTCTGCCCTAATATTTTCTAGTACCTTCTACAACAGTTTTATCGCTAAATCTCAACACATGCCTTACACAGGGACATTTACTTGTGAAATGTCTTAATGTAAAATAGACTCTCCAGAGCTCAGAGGTCTGAAATCAGGGCCACACACTGGTGAGTCAATGTGCCTTTCTGCTCCTTCGAAGGACTGCAAGTTGATAGGACTGACAGCTATGTCCTGACATATGCTTTAGTGTGTGGGTTATCTGTATCCTTAGATAGATTTATAAATATCACAGTGCCTTTCTGGAAAGGGACATATGACAGTACAGCTCACTACAGAATTGTTGCCAAGGAACAGACCTGCTCAGAGGAAAATTTAGATCACTTGAATTTCACAAGGTGCTCTATAGAACAAAACTACAGGATGTACTTATCCCCTATTTGAACAACATTCGGAGAAATAAACAATGTTTTTCTAATCAGAATTTCCTAGATTTCTTACTCACAGAATTATTCAACCCATCTGAAGCAAAACACACAGCAAATTATACAAGGACAATGAAAAATGCAGTAATAATGCCTTGGGATCAATAAATCCATTTAAAATAGTTATTGGGTAAAGCAATCACGTGGTTTGTGCAAAAGAGATGCAATTAAATTATAACCAATGTGATGCACATTACATATGTACATCCCTGGGCCATGGTCTTGGCATACAGTGATTTCTACTGAATGTGGAAAAAGGAGCTATGAAGCACAGCTTCTTTCTACATAAAGAAGCCCCAGACTTGTCGGGTGAAATTTTCTTTCTCTTTCCCTTGAAGTTCTTCCACTATGGTCTAAGCTAGCCTTGCTTTGAATAGTGGTTGGATTAGTTAACCTCCAGAGGTTCCTTGCAGCTTCCTTTATTTCTTAACTCTGTATTTCATAACCTGTGTCAAAAAATTACACACCTGTGAGTCTCCATCAGCAGTATGAGGCAGAATTAGATGAAGTAAAAACAAAAACAAAGACTCAGACTAGTTTTGGGAGCTCATTAGTTCTAGCATCAAAGGAAAGTTTACACTGGGGCAAGTTTTTTTTGAGACAAATGGCATCATATGAATTCCCTATGGCACTGCTCAGTGTCTAGGTTAGAAGAGGATTTGGGTCATCTATAAGGAAACTTCTGACCTGAAATTATTTACTGGAGGGGCTTGTGGGGGGAGAGGTGGGTGTTAAATGATGTAAATGAGAATTTTTAAAGTTGCTGAACAGAAAACCTATATCCTTCCCCTAGGATTCCAAAGAAGAAACATTAATGTGCTTCTTCATGAGCTGCTTTTGACTCACCAATAAAACATTGCATTTCATTGCTGATGGGGCATTTAACCAAAACCACCTTTTATTGTTTTCTTTAAATAGTAATTTCCACAGTAGGAATTTAATTACTATGTGAACCTGTGTGTTCAGGCACTTAAAAAAGAGCTAATCACTCACACAATCCCACATAGCAGTGGAGGATTTTTCCCAGCCTCCTCTCCACTGACACTCAAAAAAGAAAAAAATTCATCAGAAAGTTCTCTGATCCCTGGTGTAGGAGGACATCTTTGTCTCACAGTGCCATCATATGACATATACTGAATGGATTGGGTGATACTTTAACAAGGATAAATGACACACACTCAAAATATTTAAGGGAACAAAAAAAACCATATGGGGAAAAAAAAAAGGAAAAAAAAGTTTGACCTAAGCATTTTAACCTTAAGAAACAATATTCAATACTTTTGCTAATGTAGTCATTTAAGGTGAATTTCACCTGATTTCAGCCACCTAGGAGTTAGCCAGCTCAGTTAGGTTAGATTTCTAGACTCCAGCTAAACACATGAGGTAAATAACGTCAAGGCTGCAATTCTTCATATTCCAAAACTGGCACACAGGAGAGGCTGAATCAGTCTCTGAAGCTGTCTAACCTTCCTGGTGGAACACAGAAGGACATTTAATGGTAAGTTTAACCTGGACACCTCATAAACAGCTAAAAAAAGGTGACAGGAATCCAACTCTCAGCCTGGCAAAGTTGACACACTTTTACTTTTATTTAAAATAAGCTACATCTCGTGCATAAATCATCAAAAATACTGGTGTTTATGGATAGGATCAGAAGATCATTCTATTTGTAGAACTGCAGAAATTTCTCCAGATGTTTTAATATCTAATGTCTTTGAATCTAGTCTGCAATCTCTGAAACTGTAAAATGAAATGACCTTTCGATGGCAGAGTCATGCTTCATCTTTTGACCATAGTACATGTTCTCATACATAGATGAAAGTCAGATTGATCTGCTTTGGGAAGAGCTTGGAACCAACCAACAATGATCTGCTTCACAGCAGCTTTTAAATAGAACCACTGATCTACAACAATCCTACAGTTTTACTACTAGAAGCAACCTTATCTAGCCTCTACAATAATGATGTATCAGAGTCTTCCCAAAGGCTTCCACACCATTAATGAAACCTAAATTGTTGCCGATGTCATTTAAACCTCTACCACTGCAAGGTATTTTAATACTTTCTGCATGAAGAGAAGACACATTTTAAGTGTGTGGTTTCTACTGGATCCCCCAGCTTCTTGCAATCAGCACCAAGGCAGAGAGACATAATCAAAATAAAAAATTATTAAACTCCCTGCTCCATACGGACACTGTAGACATGACAAAAAAAATCAGTGGGCCAGGTTTTGAAAGTATAACTGTCCTTAAGTTGGGAAAAGCGGAGAGACTACTTCTTTCAGCACTTCTCAGTCTAACAAATAATATAGCCAATTAAATTGTTCAAGAAATGATTGGATGTGGCACTCAGTGCTATGGTCTAGTTGACAAGGTGGTGATCAGTCAAAGGCTGGTTGGACTCAACAATCCAGGAGGTCTTTTCCAACATAAATTATTCTATATGATTCTGTGGCTCTGTGATACACACAAATACCTGAAACAAGTCAATCTATGGCCTCTTTTGAAGGAGTAAATCAGGGAATGACCACATGAAAGATAAAAGGCTAAGAAAAACCCAAGCTGTGTATAAAGAAAGCTTAGAATTGAAGGCTACAATAGCTAAAAAATAGTTTGCTTCCTTGTGAAGAAACTTAGGGCACTGATACCATCATAGAGAGTTGAATACTAAATGTGCAACATGACAACTTTTTCTCATGCTCAAATAAAGGATAAACTAGCTTGCAAAGAAAAGAAAGTTTCCATATGACAGCTGGGACATACAGATACTTTATACCTTATATGTTCCAGTGTTTGAACAGCTCACTGTATTAGACAATCCTTAAACACCTTGCTCTAAAATGATAATGCTGCTATGTTCCTTGGCTTATTCACCAGTTTGTTCTTAAGAACTGCAATTTCTCTAGACTGAACACAAGACAGTGTAAGATGACGACAATTATTTTTGCAGAATTTACATGACTCTTATGCCTGAAACAAGTCTCCACAGCTGGCAATGGCAATTGCATACAACGGGAAATGAGGCTCTGAGACTGCATGGATCCTATAAACAAGAGACTGAAAGACTTCACCTTGGCTATAATTGGGAAGGGGTTTATTAATACTCCCTATCGGCCTTCGTACTTCACCATCACAAAGCTGCAGATCTTTGCAGGGAAAGTGAATTCCTTCCTCAGTGAGTTCAAAATACACATTCACATAAAATGATTTTTCTGAAGTCTTTCAGACAGGCAAATCCACACAGTTGAGAATAACTACTTCATACAACAAAGGGAATTAGCACAAAGAGAAAGGCAGTCAGTTTGCGCTGAACTGAGGATTTTAGCAAAGCACTTAGTGAGTCTCCTGATTCCTGTATAGACAGCGCTTCAGCAAGTCAATCAAACTTTCTTGACATCACAAAACAAATCATAACAAAAGCTAGGATCAGAACTCAGAGAATATTCTGTACGGCTCTGTTACCTCCACTGAAAATCTAGGTTAAAAAAAGAAATTTGTAAATAAAATGGTTAATGAAATGAAAGAAAAATCACTCTGTAACTCATACAAAATGTAGCATTTTCTATTCCTAGAATTAAGGTGGAAATCTACAAGCAGTATCTAATTGTTATTGAACATCAGATGTACCATGAATAGAAATGAAATACCACCATTTGTTTAAATTGCTTCAGAGAAAATTGTTAACTGCACTACAATTTAAAGAAGATGATTCAGGATAAATTTGAATGTTCTGGTATTTTCATGACTAGAAAAATTCCAATCTTATTTAAAAAAAAAATTAAGAAATTAAGGCCTGATGATGTCAAGGATATGACAAAATCCAAAGAGAGATGAATTGCTCTCAGGTGAAGGTGAATCACTTATGGCAAGGAAAGATTTCAATGTTCAGTCTAATCACTTTCCTTCATTTCATTCAGTGATCTCTCCCACTGTGTCTTACACTCATCCCTCTCTCAGAGACGCGCTGACAAAGAACAAAGCATGGTAACACATACAGTTGGTTTTGGCTCATAAATTCTGTAAAAAATAGCAATCTTAATATATATATTATAATAATTCCTTTCATGTAGGTTATGCATTTTGCAATTACAAAAATTGCAGAAACATTAAAATGCTTAGTCAAGATTATCTTTGCCCATCTTCAGCAGCTTTTATCAACTAATTTATATTTCTATAATCCACAAACATATAGACAAAAATTAAAGTGTACTTATGTTATTACTTGTGTGAGTGAGAAAGACCAAAAAAGAAAGCCAGAGACTTTAAATCCCAATTACCCTTGTATGTTCTTTTGAAAATGAAACACTAATCTAGTTTGGGAGGCAGTAGAAAATGACAGTATGGCATATCTATAACTTCCTTGTTTGTCACTGCTGCCCAGCCAACCTTTAATGACACTAATTGGGTGCATTTGGCTGCTGAGGGGCACAGCCAGCCAGCCCTAGATTTTGCTTATCCAGCATTCTTATTGCTTGCTTCTTTCCTGCTGTTGCTCCTGTCTGATTATGCTTTATCTGAAACTTTTCCAGTCAAATTCTTCAACCAAGAAGTGGATGAAGAATCTCTCTTGGTGCAACCTTTGCTGACAAGTCCTTAGTCCCATTCTTTACTCCTTTCCTCCCAAATGCATGCAAGATGTATTTTCATGAACAGAATCCCTTTATTTTCTGGCACTTTGTTCTTTATCAGTGTGTCTCTGAGAGGAAGATGAGTGTGAAGACTAAATCATGACAATTTGATAAATTTTATTTGTATTTAACTTGAATTGAAATTTGTGGATAAATGAAATGAAGTAGATGAAATCTCACTCACACTTGTGTGCAATTAATAAAATTCAGCATAACTTATTTTTATTTACTGTGTTTGTTAATGATCTGCAATAAACAACACACAGTGCAAGCCAACGGGTCACGCAAACTGAATGTATCTAGAAATATACTCTGAACTAAAAATACACAATTCAAGAGAGAAAGATGGGAAATACTGAGTGAAGAACTTAAGCTAGCATGCAATCTGGCCACACAAAAAAGTAATCTGGGGTTATGAACATCATCTGACACCTATAGTTCCTTCCTACAGAATTCTAGTCAACCTCACCAAGCCTATTAAGTTAAAACCTGTCAACAGGTGTGATTTCTGAAAAGATCAAGAATCTCTTCAGAAAGGATTTGATTAGAAGGAAACTAAAAATCTGTAAATACTCACAGCTTGGCTAATTATTACTCAATAGGGGAAGCGTGATAATCATCTACAAGTATGTGCAAGATGTTAATATCAAAGAGGGACATGTGGGGACCCAACTAGAAATAATACAGTTTAATGAAGCCATAGGTGAATATCCAGCTCACCTAGGCCTAAACAGGCTGTACTGTAGTGACAGTGACAGGTTCCTGAGGTAAGTGTGCATAATGTTATATCACTTCATTATGGCACTACTGAAACACTTGAAAACACATGGTGAGGATGTTGACAGGAAGATGCACAGGACGCATTAACGTGTGTCTTTTTTAGCTCTAACATCATACGGCATTGAAGGACAACTAATTAAAAAGTGGTGCCACATTTGAGGGTTTCAAATGACTGCCACAAAGTCTGTTTTCCTGTCATCCTTAAGAACAGATGGGGTGGGAGAAGTATTTTTTAATGTCCTGAAACCACTTAAAGAAACAGAATTTTGAATTTCAGTTCTAAATTAGGTGTGACTTCGTTCACATTGTCTTTAGAATTTCACTAAAACTAAAAAATTAATAGTGCAGCAACTATGTTGAACCAATTTTACTTACACTATAAACTCAGATTTTTAACTTCTTTATTTTCATAATCACATGATGATGTATGTCAACATACTTTGCAGTATCAAGTACACGCCATGAACAGCAAAACAGTGTAAGCTTGACAGAAAACATAAGTTTTTAGACATTCATCCTTTTGTGATGGACTGTCAGTTCTGTTAATACACTGCAGTCATGTTATTTTGGCATTGGTCTGTTCTTCATCACAGATGATCACAGCTAAGCTTCCTGTAGATAACTATCAAAACAAACCCTTTCACAGGAAATACTTTGGCAGTTGTACATTCATCCTCCGTGAGAATGACAGAAAGAATCACCTCACTGAAGGGCAGCAACCTCCAAACTATAACACAGCTACATTCTACGTGGTTTTGAAGCACATGCCCCAGCTGTCCCTATTTACTCTACATTGCTTCACTTTACAAAATGGTTTGGTCTGCGTGAACTAGAACTGTTAGAGGAAATTAAAGCAGTAGCTCTTCTCAAAATGTACACCAAAGTCAAGACAAACTCTTATGGGCCTGTCAGGATGTAAATCAACAGTCGATCTTCCAGATCCGTGGACGCATTTAGTATGGTAGAGGCACTTAGTATGAGGAACAAAATCAGTCCAAGTAAAAATCTCAAAACACATTAAGTATAGATGCAAGGGCTTCAGCACAAACTCCATCAATCCATTGATCTTTTTCTGTTGCACTGATCTCCTTGAAGAGCTGGCACACTTACTGTGTCATGAGTGACAGGGCAACAGAGCAAAAATAACCACGTCACACTGGCCTTTCAAACCTGTGATCATGAATTTAAAAATTTAGTTGCTAAAATTCTAATCAGTGACTGACATTCTATAACAATAAATACATTACCAAGTAAAAAAGTTATGGCTCTATTAGAAATGTTCAGGACTGAAATGCAAAATGAAAACAAATCCATCTTTAATTAGAGTGCTAAGGCTCATAATATAAAGAGATTCACTTACATATAAATGCTGTAGATGATCCTTGAAGGAAACTAGTCAAAATATATTTAAGATTTCTCACTGCAAAAGTGTTTTAATCCCAGAAGCTTCCCACATTAAGGGTTTGGCTTCATACACTCTAAAGCTGTAGTACGTTAAATTCTAATTACTTCATAAAAGGTAGGCAGTGTGTGCACAAAAGATACTTGTAACAAAAGATTGCATTATGGTGTGTCTCAAAGCTCATTATAAAGCAGCTACTACAGTGGACTGTGTCCGATAAATCACCAAAATTTTTCTTCATTTAGTGTTACTTAGAAATTGATCTTGGTTTGTAAGCAAATCCAGAGAATTCTAATTTACTTCTAGTAATCCCCATGGGAAAGATGAATAATGTTCAGACTACATGTTCCACAGACACCATTCCCTACTGTAGAATTGTGAGAAGAGTAATGAAAACTCTTTTCCTTTTCTCTGAAATAAATTAATTATTTTCTATAAAAATAAGTAGGAGCTTTCTTCAAATCAGCAACCATCCAAATTCAGGCAGCTGAACTTAATATGCAAATTTGAGCAAAGAGAAGCAGATCTTCTTCTTTAGAATGTACATTCTATTAATGTCTGTCTAAATCATAGAACAGTGTATCTCAAAAGGCATACAGGATTTTTTTTACAAATTATGCTTATGTGTGAAGAACCTGCTAACAAGGAAGTACACTTTCACATTAATCATGAGGAAATCTTGCCAAGCAAACACAATTTCTTTGTATCTCGAATTTCTGCCGCACTAAGAAAGGCTATTTTTAAATTTGAAATACCTTTAGAGCTATTACCTGCACTGCACATTTCAGTGAGGCATACAGACTCCAAGCTGTGTTAAGATAAGCTTGTTCAGATCTGACCCAACATAGCCATAGAAACACAGCACTGATGCTGGGTCAGCCCAAGGAGCCTCAAGGAGGACTGTCCTGACACAAACCATGGCAGTGGTCAACACCCATGAAACACTGTCAGGACATGACAAATGAAGAGTAATAGCTTTCCAGCTTCCCTTGCTTCCAACCGGTTCTGACTCAGAGTCTTCTGAGGTAAAAATATATCACCTTCTGCTGAGTTCCATGTTTTGTGATGCCCTCATTAGATTGTTATGGCTGCTCAAACTAACTGCACAAACCTGAACAGGTAACTCTGATATTTGCCTCTCCCTTAGTTCCAGCGTATTTCTGGTCATCTTTCTTTGCAGCAGATTTTTCAAAGCTATGCAGTGAGTGGATTCCTCAAATGTTCATGACAGGACTGAAGGGAGGCTTTGTTGTAACCTTCAGGCACTAATTAATGGCAGCTTGCTTGACTGCAGCTCCTCTTTCCTTGGTCTGCCCTCCTGGCTGTAAGTAGAAGGGATGATAAACCTGACCTCTAACTCCACAGTAAGAGTCCTTTTTTCCTCTACATATCCTCGACTTTATTTAAATGAAGTAATTCATGACCCAATTAGCATACAGTGAATTTTTAAATGTTTTTCATAAGAATGGAATCAGTTTTGCTCAGCCCAGAGATATCTGGAAACCTTCCCCAAAAATGATTTCTAAAAGTAACAGTTTTGAAAATGTGCCATTTCTGTGGAGGTCACAAGTAGTGCTTCTGACATCACCTCAGTGCAGTCCTAGAGAGTTTAAAACAGAAGGTAGCATCAAAGCACATGATTTAGCTCACTGCTTTTCCACCCAGTTAGCCCTGTGCTGACACCCACAGCTGACAGCACGCTGCAGCAGATCTGGATTACACACAGAGCAGCGCTCAAACCTTGTTAGTGAACTCTCACTGACTCAAAAGATGCCTGGAAAAGGATTTGGGTCAAAGGCAGTGTAGGACAGCAGAGAGCAATGCAAGCTGGTGAGTGGACAGTATGCTGTGGGATGCTTAGGATGCCTGGGTTTAAGGAGAACAATTTGGAAGGGTAGAGGGATCTGTGGCAGTTAAGGGTGTGATACAAGATAAAACCCAGGCCTCCTTCAAGGCATCCATGGGAAGGACAAAAATATATGTTTATCCATACTAAGTCATGGTGGTTTTTAATGCTATAGTTACCAAATCCTAAAGACCATAACCAGTATGCCTGAGCATAACCATATGGAATAAAAGAGAATCTCACTTATAGAAAATGACTTAAAAGCAAAATTCAAGACAAGACAAAAGGAACGGGAGAGGAGGCGTGTGGAGCACGGGGACCAGTGACAATGAAGTTTTGGTATGCTAAGCCCATAGTGAAACATGGCAGCAACAGAAAAATATGCACATCTGTTTTTCATGCACCAGTAAGAATTCCAGATGTGTCACAGCATCCATGGGAAAACTATAATTCCTCTAATAGTACTGAGTTATAAAAGTATCAACCTCTGTTGATCCAAACTAATGAGAGAACACAAGTCACGCTGTCATTCTGGAACCTTGAGCAACTAAAATTGTCAATGTGCTTAGGAAATAGTTGCATCTGGATCATTCACAACATTTTCATTACAGTCTAAGACATATCAGGAGATGGACTTGGAAATGTTTGCAAACAGAGTGAAGTCAAATGAATGCTTTATATAGATGGCAACACCCCTGCCCCCATATTCACATATGCATAGACCCACATCCTATTGAAATAGCCACAATTCCAGTTATAGATTTTCTCTTTGCTGGTGTTCTTGGAAAGGAAGCAACAGAAAATCTGGTATCACAGACCTCTCCGAAATTTCCACAAATTCCAGTGCTTTCTACAGCCTGTAAACCTGCTATTCAGTTCTTACGCACACAGATTTGCTGTTCAGAGGTGTTTTTCCTATTGGCTTTTTGCTCCCTTTTCATTTTTGTGGAGGAGAGAGGGAATGTATATGCAGAAGAACTTTCAGGAAGCCATCAGGGTTCCATATTGCTTTCTGGTCTTCAGAAGACCAAATTAAAAGCAGTCATCTGGTACAATTTGGTCATAGCTCCAATGAGAGGCATTTACAACATAATTTTTTGAGGTTCAGATGCCCACTAAGCATACAAGAGATTCTAAAACATGTATTCATTTCTCACTTTTCAATTTCTCAAAAAAACTTTCTGATTCTTCTTGCAAAACATTGTTTAAAGCTTAGATTTCATTTTAATATTAGTGTTATGTGGGCTGTGCAACGATGATTTTTGCTGTTGGGGTTAGCAAAAAACCATTCAGTTTTGTACACATCACATATTTAAAACATCTCTTCTGAGAAACAAAACTGAAATGACAAAACAATGACAGGCTCAAGAACAGCCATTATCCTATTTGGGGCTTAAAAGTACTCTCTCATATGGAGTCTGGGATGTTCACCTTTTTCTAATGTAAGCCATAGAGGCTAAGCTTGGTTTTCCTCGGGTGTTTCCCCTTAAACACCGGCTGCTCTTAATAACTTTCTGTCTCACCAGAAATGGCATCCTAATCTATTAAAAAAGTGTTAAAACTAATACGTTTTACAGTAAAGCTTGGTTTAATATGAGCAAGATATTTCACCAAAAACAAATAAAAAAAGAAACCTCAGGTGGCTCTTCTAACAGAACTGTCAAAACCAGCAACAAGCACAACATACATCTAACTCACGCTTCTAAGTGAAGGGAAGTGGAGCCCCACACTACCACTGTCCAGGATGCAATGCTTAGCCTCACTGAAAACCTGACTGGCAACTCTGAACTGTCTTATAGATTGCAGTTTGTAGAGTGTGGCTCCCTAAGTTTGTGAAGATGTAACTGGAGAGACAATTCTACTGTGAGAACAGCCTTTCTCCATTCTGCAAAAGGTACATTTGCAAACAATCGCTTTGATTCTGAATGGCTGTTCATTTCTTTTTAGTCATCAACAACCAGACCAAAAAACCTAGTCAATGTGTTCACAAGGGAACAGATCTTAGCAAAACTAATCTCATCTCCTGTAAACAATAGCTTTCATGTGTGAACAAAAGTAGGCTTTATTATTTAGCTATCTGCCATTCATTCTCATGTCTCAAAAGCTTTTCTTCCGTCCAGAGAGCAAGAACATCACATAATTTAGGTAACTAATATACACAATGCAACAAATGGCAAACATCAAGGAAGAGCTCATGAAAAACAAAAAGGCTAAAAATTCTTTGGCAAATGCTCAAAACTAATGAAAGCTCTGAGAACAGAAGAAGGCTGTTATAGTGTCCTCAATATGTTTATGACTAGCAATTTCATAAGCTTCCTATGAGTCTGTTGAGGAGGAAATGGCAGTGTATAAAAAAATCATGAAGACATGGTCTAGTGGTGGACTTGGCAGTGCTGGGTTAATGGTTGGACTTGATGATCTTAAAGGTCTTTCCCAACCTAAACTATTCCATAATTCTATGATTCCATTCTACAAAAATCTGTAGGGTAACCACACTGAAATAGATACCATGATCTCTGTCACAGCAGACAGAATTTTTGTTGGTTTTGTTATCTGAGCTATCCTAGCTATTAAATATGTCATTTCTTCAGAAAAATGAGTTGACATTTAGCTGCAGAGATCTGTGACTAGGAACAGGCAATAAATTAAATAGGAATGTAGGAACAACTGTACTGAATCAGACTAAAAGACCATCTAGTCCAGTACTGCAGCCTTGGAAGTAGACATAACAGAGAGCCCAGTATGCAGCAGATGGTACCCTGGAGACAGATGGGGTTAAATGAAGGACTTACTGAAGCCTGCGAAGATTTTTTTCTAGTTATGATTAGAGCAAAGGTTCCAGGGAGTACCAAACAGGATGTAATCATGCTTTGTTCTCATTGAAGGTTAAGAAAAGTGAGACTGCAAATCTGAACATCAAATAGCTTCCTAAGAGATGTGAAGTTTTGTGATACACACATACAGAAATAAAACCGCTAAGTTTGAACTCCCTGTCATCTTTAATTTTTACCTTTGGAAAAGTTATTATTCACAGTGAAAAGGAAACTGATATTCTGGAGTTCGAAATAACAAAACTGTCTTCATCCTACAAAAATACCTTATCCATGCTAAAATTAGCATGTATTGAAATTAATTTAATTAGTGTTTCAGAGTTTACATAGGAAAAGGGTCACTAATTTTCATGTTGTCTTGGTGAACATAAGCTAAGAATAGCCACCCTGAGCAAACTCTTCAAGACAAATAGACTTGTGATATAGAGAAGAAACTGTTCAGTCTTTCTATATATATATATATATATTCCTTTCAGTATCTATAAACTGATGGTCAGAAACAACAGTTTCACCTCAGAAAATCCAAGTCTGAACAAAGGCAGCTAAATGCAAATGATTTTCTACTCAAGTAAAAGGACTTGAGTTCAGCTCCCAAACCACTTACATGTACAAAGGTATAGTTAGCTAACCAGGTCTGGTTATTATTGAATTATCTACAATTATCTATAAACTGAAATTTATCTGAAATTATCTATAAACTCTGGACTGTATTTGATTAAATAAATAGGCATTTTGGTCAAAAAGACATCTGAATAATGGAGATGTTCTTTAAGTTCAAGCAACCAGTGTGCTGTGAGATGATCGCATTTTCAAAACATTATAAGGAAGGTGCAATAACCAAGTAGTGAAGATGGCCTATACAACCAGGTCTGTAAACTGGGAAAGATAAAAAAACATATATAGATGCAAACTGAAATCAAAAATAAATAAAAGATCAAAGTCCTATAACCAGGGACTATAAATACAACTTTTTGAGTATACTATCTGCTTTAAAATTTGGAGCATGTGGTGGTTTTCATTGTCCTATTTGAGATGCCCCCCAGATGCCTGATTTTAAGACCACAAAGCTCAATTATTTTCTGACTATCATAACACCTTGAAATCACAGCATTTACTAAAAAAAAAAAACAACACAGAAACACTTATTGGAATAATGTGTCATTTCATATTATATATTTGTTGTCACTGTCATAGATCAGTCGAGAAAAAGAAAAGACTTCTTCAAGTTCCGGTTTTGTAACAGTCTGCTTCTTTTTAGTAAATCATATTTATGGTCCCAAGGGAAACAGTAACTCTAATTCTGCAAAGTGTTGTTTGTGGCTACAGAGTGGGCGCCACTATGCAGAAATGACAGCAGTAAAGCAGTAACAACAGCAGTTAGTCCCTTTCCCAAAGAACTGTATGGCAGTTAAAAAATCTCCCTATTTTTAGGATTCTTTTTCTTCTGGTAAAGGTTTTTAGTAATTTTTTCATCCATTGTTTAAAAGGCAGCACAAATGGACCTACTACAAAGTAAGCTGTCACAGAAAGAAAAACAGGTATTCTACAGAGAGATGATAGAAAAGATAAATTTTTTAAAAGGCACATAGGGATTTAATTACTCACTTTCCATTAAAATCTTTATAAGAGGTGTCACTACTTCTACAAAAAAGTGAAAATACATGCTGTTGTAAAGAACATGTTGTATCTCCCAGATGAACATCAAATTTTAACGATATAAATATACCATCACATTACCTGGGCCAGAATAACTGAAGAACTCAGTAAAGCCTGGAACTGCGTGGCTGGGAAGCAGCCTTGCTGAAAGGGATCTGGGGGTCCTGGTGGATAAGCTGGCAGGGTCAGCAGTGCACTGCTGCAGCAACAAAGGCACACTGGATCCTGGGCTGCATCTGCAGGGGCATCGCTGGCAGAGATGGGGATGTCATCACCCCACTCTGCTCAGCCTTTGTCAGGCTGCACCAGAGCACTGTGCCCACTGCTGGCCCCCAGTGCTCAGGAAAGACACAGATAAACTGGAGTGTCCAAAGGAAACACATGAAGGTGATCACGGGGATGGAGAACCTGCCCTGTGCGGGAAGCCTGAAGGAGTTAGGCCTTTTCTCCCTCAGAAAAGACACCTAAGGGAAGAAACTCATCACAGTATTCCAGTACTTAAAGGGCAGCTACAAACAGAGACTCTTGGAGGACACAAGGACATGACAAGGGGTGACAGGGACAACTTGCAGCAGGAGGGGTTTCATCTCAACATAATAAAGACATTTTTTACAGTGAGAACAATCAATCACTGGAACAACATCCCTAGGGATGTGGTGAAGTCCCCACCAGTGGAGGTGTTCAAGCTGCCATTGGACAGGGTGCTCAATAATGTCATCTGGGCACAAAAAGTTGGACCAGCTGATCTTCTGAGATCCTTTCCAACCTCAAAGTTTGTTCTATGATTTTGTGACTTTTGGTAACTTTGTTCTAAGCAGTTTTTGTCATTTTAAATATTAAAATAATGGTGAAAGGTTTAACCAATATTAGAATATTTAGCTAAATGTCAAGAATCATCTTACTCATCTAGGAAAACTGTATCTCAGCAAGAAATTTCCAGGGCCTTTTGCCTTACGGCACGGAGATTTTGCAAGAGGGAAAAACGGGATCTCAGAAATACATCTCTTCCCATCTTCCTTCTCAGGGTTCTTTTTCCTGGAATGAAGCTCCAAAGTAGAAAAAAATCAGGTCTTTCTTCAGGAAAATTATCACTTCAACCCCTCCAAGTTCTGCCAGGTGGAGAAATGCCTGTACATTTCAATCCACTTTCATTTATACTACTTTCCCCTTTCTTTTTCTTGATGCAATCAAATAGGTCACACGGTAGGACTGAGCACCCTCAGGTTATTTGTGCCTTGTTTTCCCTCCTCCCCCCTTCAAAACTAATGTTTTTGCCTCTCCTCTCTTCTCTTTTTAAAATACTAAAGCAAAACCACAATCCAATATAAATATGGAAATTGTTTTGCTAAAAGAAAAGTTCAGATTATTCAATATAAAGTCTCTGAAGAGGATTATTTGCATTGAATTACTTTTACCCTAGTTTAGATTTAAAGGAGGTATTTGAACAGAAAAGGCTGTCGCAAATTCCTCTGAAGTACTGGCATTTTTTCCAAAATACTCTATGTCTCATATGAAAGGAAGCTGAAATACCATTAAACATTTAGTTAATGGATTTATGACAGGAAATGCATTCTTCCTTAGGGAACTAAACTATTCTGAAACTGTTGAACAATGTTGCTGAACTTGTCAGCATCAAACAGAAGGCCAACTATAATCCTCCAGCATCCACCCCCCATCTGAACTGTTCCCTCAAATATAGCACAGTGTAATGACTCACTGTTTAGCTCAGAATAATGACAACAGTTATGCCATAGACTTTTTTAACTGGTGCTTAAAACTGCAGACTTTGACTTTTCTTCTCTGAACTGTGCATGTTGGAGAGAATGGGGGAAGCCAAGTAGCAAACTGCCATTAATTAACAAATGCACTTTCTTCTTCCTAAACTTGCAGAGCAGATGCTGGCAGCTGCTTCTAAGAATGCTGTAACTGTGGATGCCAGAGTATTGAGCCAGATCTGCATAAAGGTTAACATTTCTACAGGATTACCCAGTGGGGCTGAGAAAGACACTGGTCTCCGTGAGACAAGCCACAGGCAGCTCCTCTGGGATTCAGTGCAAGGCTCTGCTTGCAATCCAGGGTCAGGAAAGACAAGGACAACTGAGATGCTATTCACTGCATCATGAAAAAGCTTTGCATCTTTCCTCCAGTGCGCATAATCCTCCCAGAAAAATTATATTAAAGGGACAAGAGAACTAATAGGTCATGTAGAGGAGAACTACGCCCTTCAAATGTGTAGCGGAAGTCATACAGTATGAAACAGTGCAGGAAGCTCAGCTCTCTTTTTTTTGCTTTTCATATTCCCAGTTGCACCTTAACCAAAACTACTCATGCAGTAGCAGACAAGGAAGAGGGAAGAGGGAGTAGAAGGGATGAGGCCCTTTGTTGGATCTTTTTCTCCAGACTGCATCTGGATGAAAGAAGGAGGAGCTATGCTAGCACTGTCACCTAACCCATGGGCACCCAAGCTGCATTATCCAGGATATATATATGTGTTACTTTAGCACACTGCAGGTATAATACCATCTCTTTCTTCTAGGGAAGGGTCAAACCAAAGGACAAGGTAGATCTGCCCTACTCACTGCCAAAACCTACAATTTATGGTACACTGTGACTCCAGATAAAGTAAACCATTTGGATTAGATAACTAAACTGGACCCTTGGAAAAGAGACAGAAACTGGGTATCAGTGACTTAATGGTAGTTCTGAAACAACAGTACTGTCTAGTTCAGAAAAGACAATGTACATAACTGAGATTACAACAGTAAATAAATATCACTAGCACTGGACAGAATAGGCTTCCTTATTTTCAAGCAGGCAGACCACAAAGCAGGTGCTGACAGCTCAGTGACTGAAGGGCAAGACAGATGCTGCAGCAATGCAGCACAGGACAGCAGCCACCTGAAAGCATCTCAGCAGCTGGAAACACAGACACTGAGATAGCAACCTCTACAGCTTCAAAGGGCATGGCATTTTCATCTCTGCATCTCCCTCTGAGGCCTCTGGGATCACCTGTGCCTATTAACCCAGTGAGGCAGCAATTCAAGCCTAGCATTTTCTGGTCACGCTTACTTCATAAAAGCCAATCAAGCACTATTTTTATGCATAGTCTGTGCTTGTTTCTCAGTGTATTACTGCTTATCTTCTGTGAGTCCTTGTAGGTTTGTGTATTCTCATATCACTACTTTTTTCAATTTTTGTGTAATATTTTTCATCTCTTCGCCATCTCAGGAGATAAGAAAAAATACTCTTGTAGTATAGTGGAAACCTGACTTTTTAATTTTTATATGACAGGAAGACGTACCAATGGAAGAAGAAAACATACATTTAGGACTTAGGAGAAATAAAATTTTGGTACCCAGCTACCCTGGATTCCCTAGCCCAATTCTTTAAATAATCATGAAATATTTCAAACTATATGGTTTTATGTCTCCATTATAGATAAACATATAACACTGTTGTACATGCTGCATTTCTAACTTTAGATTTTTGTCCCTTCTTCCCTTCATAAAGATGCAACATCAACCTTTTGAAATGCTTTATACATCACAGATTTAATTATTTATTCACCTGGTGGGTTGTGTTTCTACTGTTATTATTCCTCACTTTTTGTCTGAATAAAGAGTCAATGTATTGTAACAATAACAGAAAATTTCGACTTCAGCATGGGAGTCCTGCACTGACTGTAACAGTCAAAGCCAGAATGTGAAGTTCTGGCAGCTGCGAAAAATGTCCCAACCCAAGCCCAGGGGCAAAACAGTATCATAGGGTATCCTCCATCCTAGATAAATGAGAATGCAGGGGTCTTTTTCTTCATAACGAACACAAGTTCCGCGCTTTACTCTCTTTAAAGTTCTGGGGTTTTTTTCCCCAGGTCATTGTCCCAGTAACTATTGGTATTTAGTACTCCGAAGTGAGTTTTGATCGGTAATTCAACAAAATGTGGTAGATATGCCTGATGATTTGTTTTTTATCATTAAGCGTTTTCAGCCAAAAAGTGTTTTCTATGGAAAATTCCCAACCAGTTCTACTACCAGCCAGACATCTGGAGTATTAGTTGGAGGTGTTTGTGTCTGGAACGACTGCTGAACAGTGAGAGATGTCACACCGTGACCTTAAAGCTAACCCCACAACCCAGCTGCATATCCTGTGGCCCCTGCAGGGATCTAAACCTTGAAATCCTTGCTGGTTTTCTCTGGTTTGCATGTACTTACAGCACCTAGAGAAGGAAATGAAAGTATGTGCTTACTGTGAGGCACCAGGACAAAGTTACAAGCTAGGGGCAGCCATCATAGCAAGGTTTAGTCTCCCTTAAGGAACAGGAAATATGACTGAATTACAGAGGCGTTTCCATATGCAGCTAAATCTACATACTGTGAGTCACAAAGAGCTGAGAACATGTAGTAATCACTGTGAACTAATAAGTAGTGGGAAAGTTCACAAGGTGCCCTGGGTAACGACCGTGGTTTCTACAAGTATGCTTTATCTCTGCCACAGGGACAAGTATAGATGGAATGGCACTTGTGCTTCCTACTTGCTGGAGAGGAAATGTCAGAGAACACAGGGCATGAGAGGAGAATGGCCAGGTCTAATGACAAAACCTCTTCTCAGTTGATCCTCACGTTATTAATTAGCTCCCTGCTTGTCTTTTAGATCTCTTTATCCCAAGAGTCAGAAAAAAAAAATCTTCATAGCTTTCTAATTTACTCAAGTTGGGCTTGCACTGGGTTGCCAATCCCAATAACATGCCTCTGCCTGGGCAGGCAGATCCTTATGTTGTGCAGAAACAAGTCCTAGTAGCTTTGAAAATCTGCCTTTATCATCCTGTGCAGACTTTACCTAAGAACTGAAATGTGTGCCATCTGAAAGAATGACCAACCCTTTGGGAAACTTCCCTCTTCAGCAGACTAAGTGCCAGCCTAATCTTTCAGACCAGATTCTTATACAAAGCTGCTGCTGTGCACCCACTCGTCCTATAAACCCCACTTTGCCTTGTTACTGCAACACATACAGTGGATATAACATGTGACTGTATAGGACAAAGTCCCTTCCAAAGAAAAGAAGTTGCAAATAATGGGTGTGGTTTTGGGTTTTTAAAGATTATTATTAAAATCACACAAAGGAAAGCAGTTGAGTGAAAATTACTGGAGGGCTGAGGAAAGTGAATTTTCCCTTAGAATAGTGGAACAAAACTTGCAATTTCCCACATGCCTGGGGAAATGTACTTCAATCAGCTCCTCTCATTTTGCATTTCCAAAGGCACTGGGCCGAACTGAGGAAGTGCAATCATGAACTATCTCAAGTCCAGGGAATCGTCACCAGGGCTGACTTTGCCTCACCATCTCCCAAGCATGCTGTCAAGAAAAAGTAACAAGCTTCCCTGACATGCAGCTCTGAATGCTCCCCAAAGCTGTTGTGATGCTCTAATGCTGATAAACCTGTGAAAATACAACCTCTTGAAAGTCTCTTAATGCACAGGTTTCTTTTGTGGAACTGTTTCTGATTTTTTTTCTTTTAACACAAGGATATTTCTAATTTCAAGTTCTGCAGGCTGCAGTAGGATATTACATACCTTCTAGCGTCTGATGTAGACATTAGGTACAAGGCGAAGTTGCTAGGAGACCACAGATAGAGCAAGGAGCATTGCAGTAACACAGCAGCTTTTCACATGGGGCTGATGAGAATGCCTGCATCAGCAGTCAGCCCTTCACAACTTAAAACAAACCAGACAACCTTTTGCTGCTTACGTAAAGATGCACATTTGGTGAGGACCATTAAATTGCTATAAAACTAGCACACCACAACCTGAATAATAAGCAAGACAAGAAACACTGAAAAGGATTACACAGACAACACTTGCTACTCTCTCTCATTGTTTTTGGGAATGGCCCCTTCACTTAGAAAGTAAAAATTCCATTTACACAAACAAATGTTGTCACTTCCTACTTGTGTCCTGGACCCAAGTGGCAAGTCACTGAAATACAATGGGGAATACTTAATGAACTAGCAGAAGATGCTATGCACTCTAAAATTCATTGTCCATTTCCATGTTGTTTAGAGAAGTGTCTCACTCACTGTGGCCGTAAGCCATTACAATCCACAGAGCCCTTTTGACTCTTCTGTGCCCTTACTCATGAGTCAGAGTTCATGCTAATTAAAATTTACCTCTTGGCAAGCAGAGATTAGAGGTTTATCAAACTCAGGCTTTCATTGTTCCAGTGATCATGATCACAGGTATTTAAATAGACAATATAAACCAAAACTAATGCAGCTGCATGGCTGTAGGGTCACAGATCTTAGACATGCTAAACTAATGGTTCTACCCATAAAGCATTATCTGTCACCTATATATGGAAAGTTGAAGTATAGAAAGTCTGGATCACATCTAAAATCTAAATAGAAAAGCTGTGACTGAACAAAGTTGTGAAACTGTGTTTCAGTTCAGCTCCTTCCAGTGGGATCATCCATCCTGAGAGGTCATTAACCTGTTCACTCTTGAGGCAGGACTTACCTGACAAATATTAATTCATATATTTCATTATAAAGTAGACACTGAAAGAATGTCAGATGAATACAGACTAAATTTACTCTCTTCATTTAAGAGGGAGCTACAGTAACAAGTTTAGCCGTACCTGTTCACACTGTCAGTGTTGGAAATTAGATGATGTTAATTCCTACACTGAGTGCAGTTTACAAATCCAATAATAAAATAGCTTTGGCAAGGCACATCTGAAAGTTAGAAGCTTCAAGTGTGTCAAGTACTCCATCTTGATAATAAAGAAAAAATGGAGCTGAGTATCAGATTATGTGCTGTGCAATGCAAGGTCCCATCTACCTCACCCAAGAATAAATTAATCAAATTGAAGTCAGTATCAGCTAGAAATTTTCTGCACTACTGTATTTAGAGTATTTCACAAACTAGTCATTAGGAAGCGAGAAAAAAGAAAGGTGAGGGTATGTATTTGCTTCAGTTTGTGATTACAGTATTTACAAGTCTAATTCTCATGTTATGGTAACAAATAATTTCAAAAATACATGACATTTTTCTGCTGTAGCAAAACGTTTCACAGCGTGTTTTGAATTGCTGTGGTAGGGCTCAACCTTTATGTTTTAGACAAGAACACCTGCGCACAACTAATCTAGATAACTGTAGCTAATTTCAGCAGCTTCATGTAAATCGTTTACTTTTCCTCTGTGAGCTCCCAGTTCTTATCTCTTCATGACCCCATTACATACACCTTCATACACCACAAAAATAAGCACATAATTTTCTCTCAGGAAATCTCGTTAGTCGAAACCAGGTATGTTCTGCCACAGCAGCCCTTTTAACAAAAAAATGAAAAGGAGGTCTTTTTCTTTGGGATATACACTGCACATTGATTAATTAGTTAAGATTTGAAGCATGATAGAAAGTTATCCCAGCAATAATATTCTACACGAATTCTCCATCTGCATTGCAAACTTTCACTGAAGGTCAATGCCTTGGAGAATTCTTCTTACAGTATTATCTCTAGCTATTAAAATTAATGTAATACCACTTTATCTAAAAAAAATGCAGTAAAATAAGAAGCACATCCTGAACTCAAGTAACACTCACTTGAATGTAGGAGGCAATTTTAAATCAATATTTTCAGACTAAAGTCATAAAGCACTACACATAATTAGTTGTACAGAATGTAAATCAAAGGAGTGCTTCCAGAGCAAAATGCTATGCTGAAAGGATAAAAATGTATATAATATTCTACACACAGTGTCTGTGGCAGAAGTCCTTGTTTTCTACTAAGGCCTTTAGTCATTCTAAAGTGATGGGATTTTGCCTTCAGTAGAAGTGAATTTAAAAAAATCACACAGGGACCTGAAGCCTTCTCCATCACTCACAGGGGAATGATCAGCCCATTTTCTGTTACAAATATTTCTTTCTAGGAGGGCAGGCTGTGTTACTACACTGATGATACGATTTGTGGATGCTGCTATAACGCAGCTCACTCTCCCTTTCTGCAAAACAACAGTTTCTCATTACCCTTCAAGTCACAGGCTTTTCACACAGGTATAAGAGTGCAGGCACAGAGTCTCCATCCTGCTCACACATTTGTGCTGCCTCTGGCTCTGCAGGAAGTACCAAATGCCCATCTGTGTCAGCTGCACACCATGGTGCTCCCCATCAGCATGCTATGAGCTCTGACTCAGAGCAGGGAGCATCATCTCGATATAAACCAGATCTGCTTCATACACCTGGCCACCACCCTGAGGTCCATCACTGCTTACTGCCCACACTAGCACTACTCTAAGGGGCAGACTTTCCATGGTTGCAAAAACAAGTTATTTTTGTGATCACTACAATGAATACCTTTGTATGGTAACTGTGTACCCAGATAACAACCCTCATGTGATCATCAGCTAATGCACTCAATAGGTGAAAATCTTATCCTAAATTCCTGTTAATGTGATATGGTTATTTTTTTAATTTATTCATTTACTTTTTCATCCTAACTTTTTGAGACTTTAAGTGTCACTTAATAAGATATCCACTGCTAGCACAGAGACGAACATTTCAAGAACTACAAAAAGTAAATCCTTGCATTCCGGTGAATTCTGCCTTGAGATGACAACAAAATATATCCATCAAAGTCATTTAGAAAATACATATATTCCATAAACCATAAAGTTAGACATATCAAACTGAGTAACCATCTGTAATGGAACAGAACGGTGTTGTTTACTCCTGAGATCAGAAGGTAGGGACTTCTCATTTGTAGGAATTATGTTTTGAAAAACTGCCTCAGACTTACTGAAGCACTTGCCTGACTTTTTCAAAATGGCTTTTAGACTGCTCTGAAGAATAAAGTCAGAATTTAGTCACAGCAGATCACGAAAGCTGTCAAAACTATTAAATGTTGGGCAGGAGGAAAGCTGCCCTTTGATTTCAGGTTCTTTTCAAATACGCAAATACTGAGGAAGGTTTTTCAGTATAACAGAACAAAATCTACATTGGGATTTTCTATCTAATGCACTTGTCAAGGACTCAGAAAATGTGACTTGTACTTGTTAACATGAATCACAGATAAGAATTAAGGTAAAAATACAGTCAAAACCCTGTATTTGTTTTGCCAACTGTATCAACAGGACCAGCTCAAAGTACCCACAATACAGTACAATTGAATTTGCTGTTTAAAAGTCAGGCCACGCATAAATATCTTATACACTACATTGTGTACTTTGTTTTTAATGTTAATTAATATCTATAGATTTTAATGACAAGGCTTAATTGTAAAGGCTGTCATGCCAAGATTCTGGGCTGAGTCCGTAGATACTTAGGGGTTACTTGAACTTCAGGTAAGTCCACCTCCTGACTGCACACAGGACAACTTGGCAGTAAAGCCATATATTTAAGAGCATTTTCCAAGAGCTTAAACACATACAGGCTTGGGGCCATGACCACTTCCCTGCAGAGCTCGTTCGAGCGCTTGACCATATTTTCCTTATATTCAATCTGAACTTCCCCTGATGCTGCTTTAAGACATTTTTGTGCACATGGAACATTTACGAATGGGAATCTGTGGCACAATGGGCCCCTTCATGGTTTTTTTAAGTGAAAAACTGCCAACTAACAAAAACAGGGATCACTGTAGCCAATTTAACATTGTCTGGAAGGCAAAAGTCATGCCAACTGCATTTAGAAATAATGAGTATGATTTTAACTGTGATGATCATTGGCATAGCCACTAGGAAAAAGCTATGCATTCCTTGCCATTTGTAGGAGGACTCATGTGACAGAGTGTAGAAGCTCACAGCATAGACATCCACATTTAGGTTAAGTCCATAGGTTTCCTCTACAGACAACTGAAAAAGCACACATTTTTAGGGCGTGATTCATCTCATCCTAGAGCAGACACCTAAACTAGGACAGACTAAAGTAGACTTCTCTGAAAGTTCTTAGTGCAATAGTTTACAGGGTAAATATAGCCATGTAAAAGGAATCCTAACCTTAATTTATTTTAAAACAAATCAGAAGTTGCCTCTATGAAAGATAAGCCTTATTTTTAAGCACAACTTTTAGGTTACGTACAAAGGTAACAACATTCTACAATATCACCATTCCTCCTGCCCTAAAATCTATTACACCTAAAACTGAAGACAGGACAAATAAGAAATGATGATAAGCTCCTCAGTACCTCTACTTTCAGTTTAAGTATGATGAACTGACTTTTTTCTTCTGAATTCTAAAGGTGGTTTATTAGCACTTTCTGAAAATATATGGTTATTCCCAGCATTTCATTATATACATTTTCCCTCTGCAACGTCTTTATAGTCTTTCTGTTACAGGTTTTCTTATGCAGAGAGTGAAAATATGAGGAATTTTCTGAAAAATAATGAGTGGTAATGGAAACAGTCACAAAAAGTGAGTCTCAGAGTAAAACGTACACCTTCAAAATTTCTCTATAAGTGCAGCAACGACTCAAAAGAAAGTGAAAATATGAAGAGGTTCTGGAAGACAGCTCTCCCAGCATGTACCAGTGTAGTTAGCACATATTAATCAGCTATAGTTATTGGAAACAAATACAATTAATCAAAAAAAAAAAATTTTAGTAGGATTAAATTAATATCTGTTTGAAATAGTCTTACATCAAAACTGAAAATGCTATTTCTGGTATCTTCAGCGTTTAATTCTTATTTTGTGTTCAATGCATGTTCACATGAAGCTTTTAAAGAATTTTCTTCAAGATCCATAGTCCAACATATTTTTTCAGAACAGTATTCTTTTGACTATGTTGATATAGGAGCAAAAGAAGCAGAACAGCAGAGGAACTTAAAAATGTTACAAAAGGACGTCTGGATTTCCCCCTCCTGCTACCTCCTGTACCAAACTAGGGGAAGGAAATGGCATAGCATGGGAAGGAAGCACATCTACAGCGAGAAAGAGCAGGCAGTCTACAGATTCTTCTTTTATGCAGGTTTACACTGATTTGGAAAAGAGGCACGTGGCCCATTAGAGCTGCAGACATACTGATGCAACTGTAAATTCTCAAGCATTAAACACACTTCTACGGACAGAACACAATGAAGGTAATCAGGTCCGTGTATCACTGTCTAGCTGAGGATGAAGAGCAAAGGGGTTACCTTAATAGGGCTTCCATCTGGAGTGAGAACCTCTTCTGAAAGCTCCATCATCTTCAGTGCCATCAGGGCAATGGCTTTGGCATGACTAAGGCTTTTCTTATGGAGCCCTGCTGCAACACAGTACGCATCACCTATTGTTTCCACCTGCAGCAATCAGACAAACTGAGTGTCACAGTATGATAATGAGAGGGGAAACCTGCCATTAGGGTTGCAATCAAATAGTGTTGCTTAAAACATGTGAGCAAAACATCCATAAACAAGCAATTAGACAAAAGAAAATAATTACCTGAGTCTGCAAACAGGTGCAGTCAAAACCCGACATGCAACAGTGTAGTGGTTTATCATCATTATAACCAAAGAAGATCATCTAGAACAGTATATGGCATCAGCTGAGATATAACAACATTTTCCCACAGCAGTAACACAGAAAATTGCGTTTTCCTAAATAAGAAATTGCTTGCAGCTTCGTTTCATACTATCCTGGCTGAGTTTGCTGTTGGGTAAGAATAGTGCTGCATAGTTGCAATTCGTAATTAGTATTTGATATGCTAGAAAATTATATCAGGAAGAGAATGAGAAAAACCAAAATATCACCATAAAAAACAGTGAAAACTATCTAACTTCTCATTAGTGGGTAGCTTTTGTCGTAGACACTTGTCCCATGNTTCTTTGCCGTCAACCTGTCAAAGCTATCCGGTGTGTGTGTGTCTGTGTGTGTGAGTGTGAATGTATGTGCAGTAGCTGCTGAGCAACTTTCAGCCAGAAGTTGGTTTCGGAGGCATAGCACCCCACCAGAGCACCCCCGGAACCGACAAGCTTTTCCTGGTATAATTTATGAACAGATGCTACTGCTACAGACTTCTGACTGCACCTTTTTCCCTTGTTTTCAAAGAAGAATTGGTGTCTCTCTCTACTATGCAGGCTATCTTACTCTGCATTCCCTACCTACAGGCATGAAGTTCAGCAGACTGATCCCTCTGGTCTCTTCAGGCAGGCCTTACTGCTCTCTTACCCTGCTTGCCCCCAGGAGGACGTGGGAGCAAAATGAATTGCGGATGTCCTCTGGCTCTGGATAAAGGCAGCCTGAGAAACACTGCAGCCCTCAAGGTTTGCAGCTTTATTTACAGCATTGTGTTCTGCAGTCTGTTTGCTCACACATCTGTAACATTCTCGCACAAAATCCACTAACATGGGCCCAAACAGACCTCAAGAATTAGTTTAGGTTTTGTGACATAAGTAATCTGGCTTTCACCCTGCACACAACACTACAGGAATGCCAGAAAAAGCTTCAACAAAGACTAGGGTGAGAAGAAAGCAAGCACTGAGAAAGGAGTTATTCAGAAAGCAAATATAGTTGATTCTTCTTTCTGCAGAGAATTTACTAAGTAGTAGACCCGGACCTTCTCAGATTAATTTCCAGTCTGGATAAATTGGAAATAGTATCTCAATACAACTAGTTCCTGGAAAAGTAAGCACTACATGTAAATGCACCCAGACCATGAACCCAGAATAGAAGTATGAGCTAATACTTCCCACAACCAAACTTAATCTGCTGCAACCCCACTGTGAAGTTTGCCACCTTAACCTTTCTGGCTGATTGTGCAGGAGGATGTAAATATAGATAAGAAGCTGAGGGTTTCTCATGAGCTGAGACAGCCATCAGAGCTCTTTCAACACCTTTGAAAGCTCCTAATAGTACTTGTACATAGAACAAAACATGTAGGAGCAATCAATATTGCTGTCTGCCTGCCTGTTTTACCCAAGCCGTATCTCAGGATGTCTGTCCACAAGAAGCAGAGAGTACCAATGCCCTGCAGTTTAGGAGGTTGTTTTTCCAAAGATAAATGGATGGGCATGTATATTGCAATGGCTAGTGAAAATTGTAGAAACTGGGAAAAAAAATAAACAAGCACAGTGAGAAGAAGTATCGAAAGTTAAAAAGACAGTCTGGAAGAAACAGATGGTAAAAAATTCTCTAAACTGGAAGGAAGAATTAGCAGAAATCCATTGCTGGTCTTGAAAATCATGAATAAACATCAGTAGCAATAGACTCAAAGGGGTTACTACAGAAAAAGCTGAGTCTATGATGTTAAATACAAAAATTAAATACAAATTCTGCTCCTTGTTGAATGACCTAATTTCAGAATTACTTTTCCACTAAAGTTGGTTGCATAGGTCTGGGATCATATACTGTTCTGGCAGTGTTCAGACAAAACTACTTATTTTGTTAGCTTCTTCCCCCTTAGAAATTTCCATAGCTGTAGTTTAACAGCTAAATTTCACACACTGGATGTACTGTACTACCAGAAAAATGGGACTCAAGCTGCCTTGTGTTAATCTTTATATAAAAATAAAAATTATAATAATGTCATTACTCTTTAAAGTGCTTGTCTCTATGGAGTTCATCTGACAGCAATACTGGAGAACCAGGGGAAGGACTAGGACTGCTTATACTGATCTAGTAGTTTAAACTGGATATGATGAGCACTGACAATGCTGCCTAATGATTTACCCTTCTGTGACCCTGTTTTTACTTCTCAGATTTTCTCCAGCTAAGTATTTAAGCTGAAATTTTCATTGTATCTGCACCCCACTTTAACCTTGGTTCCATCCTTCTTCAAAATCATATTTGACAAATCTTCCAGAAGTTCCAGGAGTTCTTGTAATTGAGATTGTTCATGGCATTTTCATTTGGTCCACTTGTATGGAGCCAAAAAATCATGGAATGGTTTTGGTTGGGACATTTCAAGATTATCTAGTTTCAGCTCCCCTGCCATGGACAGAGACATCTTCTACTACACCAAGCTGCACAAAGCCCCATCCAGCCTGGTCTTGAATACTTCCAGGGATGGAGCACCCACAGCTTCTCTGGGCAGCCTGTGCCAGTGTTTCAAACACCTTCATTGTGAATAATTCTTCCTTACATCCAATACAGTCACTTTTGGTTCATAACCAATGACTGTTGCCCTGTAACTACAGGCCTTGGTAAAATGTCTCTCTCCATCTTCCTTATAAACCCCACTTATACATCAAAGGTCACAACAAGATCTTCTCTTTTCTAGGCTGAACAACCCAACTCTCTCAGCCTGTCTTCACAGGAGAGGTGCTCCAGCCCTCTGGCAATTTTCATGGCCTCCTCTGTACTCGCTCCAACAGCTCCATATCCTTTTTGTGCTTAGGATCCCAGAGCTGGATGCAGCACTGTAGGTGGGGTCTCACCAGAGCAGAGCAGAAGGAGAGAATCACCTGTTGACTTGCTGACAACATTATTTTTGATGCATCCTGGAGTATGGTTGGCTGTCAGGGCTCCAAGTGCACATTGCTGGCTCATGTCTAATTTTTCATCTACCAATATTCCCAAGTCCTTCTTTGGAGGGATGGTCTCAATCCCCCAGTCTGAAATACTACTGGGGATTGTCCTGACCCAGATGCAGAACATTCACCTGGCCTCGCTGAACTGCACAAGGGTATGTGAGGACATTAAAATAGAGACTGCAATAAGAGTGATACATTGCACTTCAGAATTTCAGGCTGGGCCCCTGAGTGAGTCAGATGCACAGAGGGAAGAAGGGAATTTCTCTTGTCTCAGCTGAGAAGTAGCAACTGGACTAGAAATACGAAGCACTGCTTATAGCTTGCTCCAAAGTGTCCTCTGGGTAGATCCTGAAACTGTGCACACCAGAGAGCAACCTACTCCATAAATATTCAAGTAAATGTCAATAGGATTAAAAGAAAAAGCAGGCACTACTCAAAGTGTCTAAAAATTGCTGATATAATGATGATATACAGCAATAAAACTCCAGAGGAAATCTCTGCCCTGTGATTAACGAGATTCTGAGTTTTTGACTTTGTAATGTCACTATTAAGATGCATTAGTAGTAGTATATTTGATTTTTATATCCTTCCTAGATACATATGCAGGAAAAGATATTTCGCTTTCAATCTTGTAAGACTGGAATGCCTTATCCCGTTTCTTTTAAAAAATTAAATATATTCTGTTCTGAATATTAAAGCAATTTTTTCGTATGACTGAGAGTTTACCATTGATAAGATTTAGTATATATTTTTTCTAATTAAATCATAGTTTCTTACTACTCTTAATAATTCTAGCTACTCACTGATTGCCTGGCCTAATGTTACCAACTTTTCATCCCTTTTCACTGATTTACAATTACCAGAGCAAGCTTCACTGGAATTTTCATTAATTGGGAATAATACCCAGCACCATAGAAGAGAAATCAAACTTGGATTTCAAAATTAGACCAATCTCTAAAAACTGCATGATAGAATTTTTATTCTTAACTAACAAATGAAGAATCCAGGAAATATTGCAGGCTACTTACACTGCTATACAAAAGCCTCCTCTAAAGCCTTCTGTAACTCTCAAGTGACTGGTAATGTCCAAATGTTTTCCAGTCAGGCCCTCAACAAATCCCGTATTAAAGTTAATAATTATTTGAAGTGGTTGTGTGTACTCTACAGCTCAGGAAAACTTTCTAGACAGTTATCCCAACACTGCTGAATACTGAAGAGTGATAATGTATAACACTTGCAGCAGGAAGTAAGTATCTTCTGCTTTCGAGAAGTCATTTTCTATATACCCAGCTTCTGTTAGCCCTAGGTAGATACTGACGCCTGCTTTACATGTGAACGGTAATTTTTACAGAAGGTGAACCCTATAGTAATTGTCTTACAGTCACTTATTCTTAATTCATAACCATTTGAGATGGAATTCTGAGATGGAATTGAACTTGCAGATCAATTTCATAGCACAGAAGAGAGAATGCAATTCTAATGTGTCCAAAGAACAGAGATTAATAACCTGGTAGCTCCAACAGGTCTCTTCCAACTACCAGTAGCTAAACCATATGTTAACTTACGTTATTAAACTGAGAAACTGGAAGTTTTAGCCAAGTTATGTTCTGTGGGTATAAAATCAGGATATTGTTTCAGTGACAGTTTTTAAGGGAAAATGTGGTGCATTGAAGTAACATCCCTACTCCGCATCCTTGCTCATGAATTCATGAATATGCACCAGTCATTGCGTTTGTGAACTTCTAGAAGTAATGAAGGAACTGAAGTGTCACGCTTCATTTTACAGAGTGACACACATGGGGCAGAGATACCATTTTATAAATGGTAAAAGAATGAAATCTGAAATGGCAGGCTCAAGATTTTTCATCTAAAATATTCAGGAATTCAAACAGTCTAACGAGTCTTAGAACCTTTTTCAAAGCACAGCTTGGAAATAAACATAAAAAATATAATTGCAGGGGTCATTCTGTGTCAACTCTAATCTGAAATTCCTACTGCAATCAAAAATATTAAATACATTAAAAGAAATAGCTGGAGGGAGAATTGGCTCTAGTTTTAGTCCTGTCTCTCAGCAGGTTTCCTGTGAAAGCCTAATATATAATTTGTATTACAACTACTACAATGGAGTACTCATTACTATTTTTTTCATGTAAGAGACAAAAATAAGTCTATGTGCAGTTTCTGTGTGTTTTTATTGGGTTAAATTATACTCATATCAATAAGGCTTCTTTGTTTACAATCAAAGTGAAATACATACCACAAATGGGTCTGAAAATTCAAAAGTTGCTGTCTTTTTTCAGGAAGAAACCTACCTTTAAAAGCATGTCTTTTGTAGATCATTCACCTTCTTCTGAAGGGTACTTGTGTACTATTGTTTTCATCTCCAAAATACTCACAGGGCTGCATAGGTATTCATTATCTCACTCATAAGGATTGTAATACTTAGTACCCATTTAACCTAAAATAATTTATATCACTGTCCCTTACAGCCTGTTAAACAGTGTTCTTTTCAAAGTAAATTGGAAATAAAAAGTTAGACTGCCTTCCAGTTCAAGATAAAGAACTACAGGATACTCCTGTTACATACAGATGACCAGAACATACGATTACTTTGGAAAGCAAATATGTAAGAACTGCATATGAAATGTTTGTTCAAGGCTTCTGTTCCTCAAGAAAAGGTTCATGTCTGAGGAAAAATATATTATTCTGCTCATTTTTTTTGGTGTGTGTTTTCCATTGACATATATGGATAATCTATATGTGTATCATACACACAGAGTTTAGATAGAATAACCAGACTCAGATATTCTTCAGCCATGCCTTGATTTCTTATCCTTCTTTTTATAGCGTAACAGATGTTTCTTCCAATTGAATTGAGTTTCCATATGCATCAAATCCTGCTTATGGTCTCCCCACTTTCTGTTATTTTAGTCACCAGAAATATTTATTTCTGCTTAAGTAAGTATGTGTTCATAAAATCACTGTAATTTTAAGTTGGCAAGAAAACTTGGCATATTAAGCAATTTCTCTATGCTCCACACCCTGTTTACAGACACAGTGTACAAGGTGTATATGCTATATTTAGCTGAAGAGAAGATCATTACTAAATTGTTTCTTATCACATATGAGTAATCTGCCAGTAGCCTGAAAGTATCCTACTGCTGGGAGATACTCTATAAAACTTTTTTTTATAAAACTGAGATAATAACAAACAGCAGTTGTAATTATATCAGTTTCCTCTTAAAGAGCTTGAGAGTGAAGAAAACAGAAATAATGAGCAGGGAAAGGGGTAATGGTTTAGCTAATTGCAGTATTAATGCTCTTCTGTTCATCACTTAACTGTTCTCTCTGAGAAAACTAAGTTTTCTAGTTTGTTTGTGGGTCATTTTTTTTTACCTGAAGAGCATTATTTTCCATCTTAACCTGCCTCTCCTTCTGCCTGTTGCCTATGCATGTTTACCCTCTCCCACCCAAATACAGACACAGCGTTCTTGGTGCATAAAATGTGTACTGAGTAGTTAACAGTTTTCAAAATACAGTATGTAAAAAAAAAATCTATAATTTTTAAATATATCTGTCTTTTATAACAAAATCTGTGGGGTGCATTTCCTGATAACAACATTATTTGCACCTGCATCAACCTACAGTTGATGCCAAACTGGGGGGACAGGTCAATTGTCAATTTGCTCTAGGGCTGGGCTGCCATCCTGAGTGACATCCACAGGCAGGATGAATTGGAAGCTTATGGAATGCAGGAAGGACATGCGCAAAGTCCCGTTCCTGGGAAAGAACTTCTCTGGAACTGATACAGCCAACTTCCTGAAGAGCAGCTCTTTGAGAGAGACCCTGGGGTTCTTGCTGGGCCAGTAAATGGCACATGGGCCAGCAATGAGTCCTGGGAACAAAGACAGCCAATGATAGCCTGGAGGTATGAACAGAGACCAGGGGAAGTGCCAATCACCTCCGACTCAGCACTTGTTAGACTCAGATACCACATCCAGTCTAGGGCTCCTCAGTACGAGACAGAGATTGATAAACTGGATCCAACTCAGTAGGGGCCAGCAAGATGGTGGGGGCTGCAGCATCTGGGAAAAGGGGCTGGGGGAGCTGACCTTGTCCAGACTGGAGCAGAGATGGTTTCATGGCACTTGAGGGAATAGACATGGGTTCTCCACAGCGGTTGAGAGTGAGAGACCAAGAGATAAAAATGACATCAGCATCCTTATGGATTAGCAAACAGGGAAACCAGTCAAACTTACTGGCAACAAGGTCTTACTAAGATAAAAAGAAGCTTTTTAAAGCTATCAAACATCTGCAGACAGCAAAGATTTTCATAGATGCTTCAGCAAATATGGGGATAAAGAACATAATATTTGTATTTTAGGGCGTAAATCTCAAAATGAAAATGCTAGAAAGAAATTTGCTGTATATACCTGACATTTCATAAGCAGCTCACACGGCATCTTGTACTTCTTCAAGCAGCCACATTCAGTACTATCAAGCACGGCCCATCATAAAGCACTGGTTGGGCAGATTCTACTGTAATCCAAGCTTAAACTATACAGTATGCCCTGTTCCCAAATATAGCTATTAGTTATGTCACTAATTGTTTCAATGGGAGTGAGCAATGATGACGTGTTTTGACAACAATCATCACATCCATTTGTGTAATTTCTAGAAAGTCAAGCTTTGAATTAATCAGTAATGTACTGTAAGGGACCCTATTGAGAGACAACAGAATATCCATGCTCAGTGGTGATGGGAGTTACTCCAGTGGCACTATAACAAAAAGCAAAGAAAGTATGAAACAACTTGGGTTGATGCTGATTGTATGAGAGAAATTTAAATGCAGTGAAAATTCCTTTTGCTCAGTTAAAATACACTCTGTGCATTAACCATAACATGGCATCAAACATGATTAAATAACTATAAAGCACATGAAAAGTAGATGACAATAGCAGTGAAGAAGCAATATTTGAGCCATACAGACTGAAGGTTGCTAAGATGTAGCTGTAATCTACGCAGGTGAGATTCAGTTCACCTAACCAGAAATAAGTCTAATACAGCAATTTGAATATGAGTTATTCACTCTCAATTCTCTTCATAATCAATGAACTGAATGGGAATTCCTGCAGTCATCTGACCTGTGCTAAGAATCTCCTTCAGAAAAAAATTAACCTCACACTTAAAAAAATTCACACACTATAAAATCAAACTTTCCTCTGTTGACTGTGAGGATAAGCATACATCTACATTACTAACTCTAAGCTATAATTAGCATAGTTTCACCTCTACCTTAGAACTACTCTACCTCTACCTTAGAACTGTAGAAGAGAAAGAATTAACAAGACAATGTGAAGAGGCAGAAGGGCAGACTGAACTTGGAAGATCACAGGGGCAGGTCAATTTTAGAAGGTCATGGAAAGTTCTGGGAAATCAAAGAGTCCTTTAGGAAAGCTCATCTCTACATTGTCTGATGAACCAGTGGAAAACCTTTCTATACTTCACAGAGAAGTTTCCAGTCTTCAAGATTAATCCAGAACAGCATTTATTGGAGGTATGAACCTTAAGCAATTCTTATAATGACCTTAACAACAAAATCAAAGCCTTCTAGTATATTAATTTTGATTTGAAGACCTAGATTTAGTTTATTAAGGAGCAAAGTCAGAATAAGTTCTGTATGTACTCCTCAGCCTAGACTTACTGGAGCACATCATAGCTTCCTGCACACCCAAGCTGCATTTCTATGGTAGCACATAAAAATAAAAGGAGATGGTTTTGTAAGTTTCATCCCAGCATGAAGCCAAATGCAGGATGTGAATGGCACTGGAAATTATCAGGAACTACAGTAAAGACCTGTGCCTTCACAAAATGTTCATTATCCTGTTTATCCATATTTCATTCCATCTGCAAGACTCAACTATACAGTACCTCAAAACTATGTATTTCTTTCATGAAAGCTGAAATGTCTTCCCTCTAAAGAAATACAGTGAAATTCAGTCTTAAGATGAAATTCTTGCAAGTATAACTGTAAAGAAAACCTTTGAAGTTATTAGTATCTCCCAAAGGGCTTTTCTTTCATCTGTTTTCTGCCCTAAGTTGTACAGCAGGAGAATAAGGAAAAGGATGAGGTATATGGCAAAGCAGTGCTTCAGACTTATCATTTGGGCTTCATTATTCCTATCCATGACTTCTAGTTCAGCAGCAAACAGGAAGCTTTTTTAACTGGTATGGGACAAAGACTGAAGAAAATGGAGAGTCTCTCCATTTTAGTTTTAAGTCAGCACTCTGAGCACTCATCACAGGAACAATTTATTTGATATTCATATACTACCTCAAGATATCATTGACATCTCCCATATTTCCTTTTACCCAAATCTCTTATTCCTTCTCCCTATATCTCTGCAGATCAGTAATACCCTTACAACATTCTCATTCAGGATGGAACTCAGATTATCAAGTGTCAGCCACACAAAAATGAAGCTTCAATTCAATCTACTCATCTATACTCTTTCTATAGTAACTGGAGAGAAAAATTAATTTCCAAGGCATGATGCATTCCATCCTGAATTCTGAAAACCTCTTTTTTTCCCCATATAGTACAGCAGGATGCAAATGTATGTATCTTTACTTAATTGCCTGCTTCCATGACCAGACTGTCATTTGATATGCAAGACCCCTCCTCCCATGTTGTCATCAGCATGCTTTTCTGGGCATTGGCTGAAAAACAGATTTATGTGGGCCACAGGCTTAGTTTGTGAAACTCTCAGAAGACTCTAGGAGATCTCTGTGCCTTTGAAAGTGCACCACAGTGGGCATATTCCTGCTCCCATAAAGTACTCCAAGCCAGGAAAAGGACTGCATAAGTGTGCTGACTACTAGTGCTACGATACCTTTTGTCAGCATAACAGCAAGATCCTGTTTAGCTCAAAAAGTCCTGGATCTTGGCATGCATATTTTGGCATGCAGGTCAGGGGATGTTATTAATCACTAAGCAGAGGGAGAGCAGATGTGAAGTATTTTGGCAGCTTATGGTACAAAGACTTGAACAAGTCATTTAATCTAAACCACAGATTCTAAGGAAAGAACAGACAAATAAACATGCTGGAGAGAAACCAGATAAGGTTATTTCCCTGAGAGATTGTGTGTGTGCTCTTTCTCTGGAGGTGGTGTAAGTACAGCTCAGAAAAGCCTCTTCTGACCTTGGCCTAGGGATTCTTGATCCTGAAGTAGCTCTAGATCCACATTTCTGTCTACATAGCAAAGAGTGAATATGGTCCTTTTTCAAATTAATAAAATCGGTTTGTTTTTTTGCTGTTGTCTGAATACAAATTAAGGCCTAATTCTGTTTACATTTTGAAGTTTTCTCTACGTTTTTCTACTGCAAAGATTTGTCAGAAAAGCTTTGAAACAGTTGAATTTTGCAACACTGTGAAGCTTACCAATATTAGTCAGCAGTAAAGCACTATTTATAGATTTCCAACTCTCTGGTATATTATAAAAAACTTTCTGCTTTGGAAAGGATTTTAAAATTTTCAAGATAGGATTTGAGAACACACTCATTCTCAAAGAATGTCCTTCAGTTCCTACTTAGTGTTTCTCTCTCTGCTTCTGTCGCTACTGTTTTCAAAGTGAGCTCCTAGGCAGTGAAATCTTGTGCCTAAGTTTCAAGGTAACTTTGCAACACTTTTATGACGTGACATTCTGGTTTTGGAAATACTTCAGGAAAACTCCTCCCATGTGAGAAGGGATGGATTACAGGTGTCCACCTATGAAGTTCAGAACTCTGTTCTTCTTGTAAAGCTCATTTTTTTAGAAATGACTTCCTATAAAACTAAGCTCCTTTCCCAGGAGCCTAATTAAGAAGCAATTCCTCTTTCCAGGCCTGAGGGCATCTCATTTTTAGTGAGTTTAATGATGTTACATGCTGGCAAGCTCAGGAGCATTTTGCAGAAAGAGCTGTGTTTGAACTCTTTCTATAGCACCTACTTAGCAGTCTTAAGCACAGATCTTTCAGTATGCAATATGTGGAGGAACTCTTTCATCTACGCTGTAACTCAGAGTGCTACTTCCTTTACAAAAGAAAAAAGATAAATAGTACTTGCCGTGTAGAATTACTACATAGTATTTTAAAAGAGGGTTTTTTTTCACTAGTTAAAAGAGAGTCATGTCAGAAGACTTGCAGTCTACGTGACATCAACATCAGGTTTGCACACAACAGCCACGGAATACAAAAGTCATAGTGCATAAATGTTTTCTCTCTTCTGTAGGCAAATATGAAACTGCAAAAATCAGACCAATTATCTCTGATGAATAGAAAATGTCCTGGCTGGCATTCTGCCTTATTGCAATGTCAAAGTACAGAACTGTTTAACAAAATAAGAAAATATTAAAATAATCATGTATGACCTAAAACACACATTTCAGTTTAATGTGACTGCCCTTCTCCAGATGTAAGAGTGGTCTTAATTTGCTATAGGTATCCCCAGGATTTAAACTCCTAGTGAACCACAACATCTTCCTCAAGGTTACACAAGCTTTAAATTATGTGTCCTGAAATTCGTTACCTAGTTTCTATTAGCTTACGTAAGTATCCTCCATGTTCACTTAAATAATTTAATATATTAAGGTACAGTTATGAATGCTATTTGCATGAATGAAAATGTTCCATCTTGGTATATGAAAGTCCAGCCATATGTTGTCACAGTTGTGCTATGTGTCCTCTAGATCTAGCACAACACCAGACTGCTTAAAAATGAAAAGAGCCAAAGCAGAGGGGAAGTGAAATTAGTATTCTCCAGTCCCACAGAGGTTCTAAAATTTAGAAGGTGGAAAAACTTGACAGAATAAAGCAAAGGACACATAGCATCAGGGAGACCTGTGTGCTGCAAGAGGGAATACCCTTAGCCATGGTTCCTGCCTAGCCACAGTATATGGGCTTGCTCCTCAGTATGGAGCAGGGGGGAAACCCTTCTTGGCCCTATTCAAGTTAAAGCTCAGCTTATAGCCATGTTTCACATGCAAACTGAGGACCTGGAAAGTGCTCCTAGGACCTGTAAGTTGGACATAGACTCTAAGGCTCCCATGCAACTTGAGAGAAATGGACCAGGGCAGTTACAAACAAATATGTGCTTTCCAGATGAGAGAAAAGTGAAAGGAGAGAGACAAAAAAAAAAAAGAAAAATAGAAGGAATTGTATACAAGTATGGTATTTCTGAAGAAGTAGAGAAGTAGTTATATACAGAAACAGAAGTCCTAGGCTCTTTAGAGGATTCTTGGGTGATGTATTGCAGGAGAACATGCACAGATGTTTTAGTGCTTTGTGCAGGTCTGTATGTTTATAAAGCAAAGAATAACTCTTCTGGAGCCTGAGTGTCTGTTTGCTTCATTTGCAGATCTCCCTAAAGACAGAAAGTGTAAATTGTCCACAAGGCTGGAGAAAAAGAAGTGCTTAAAGTAATGGGAAGTCTTAAAATATTCCTGAGTTCTTGGGTGGTGTGTTACACCAGATCTGCAGGGAAAATCTGTGGAACCTTTTGTGTTTCTTTTTTAAATTTTTTTTTCCCCTTAACTTAACCCAAGAACACTTCCGAGTTCCCCAAAGAGATAGCTGCCCCAGCTTTGCTCTAACTTCAAATTGAAGTGAGATGCCAGTGTGCCATGAAGTCCACATATGGGCAAAGAGTCCAAGGAGGAGAAAGTGTCATTGCCGGCTCAAAGACAAAAGAAAGAACATCCAGGAACCCTCTGCAGTGGGACCCAAACAGAGCAGTGTGCTGAAGGCAGCTCTAACAGGCTGGGTGGCACCACGGGGAGAGCGAGCTTCTGGGCAATGGAATTTTTTTCTATTACCCATTTTCATCTGTTACAAATTCAAAACCCACTGACTTTAAACTATCAAGATGAAGCGACACATACTGCACTGATAATCCTCAGAACTGCACCATTCCATTTTTAAAAAAAAAGATATCTTGCAATGTTTAATGTGTACCGTATTGGTCATGTAAGAGTATCACTATCATTTTACATATCTTAATTGCAAAATGCCTAAGCTGAAGTTTAGAATTTCAAAACTTCTCAAAATGTATTTACAGTCAACTTAAAAGATTAAAACTGGATGGAAAGATGGCAAAAACAGTGGCTGTAGATTTTACATTAAAACCTGGGGACTATGTTTTTTAACTTATGAAACATAAAGCCTGGAAAACTTCATAATAGTCTGAAGCTTATGACCCTGCTTATTGAATTATTCTTCAGTCATTACAACACTGATAGTAAGGCTGAGAACGTGTTTGAATACAAGATGTATTAGTTCTCAAGAGGGGATAGTCATGGCACTGAGAATGTACTGGTATTTTCTGTAAAATGAATACAGACTTCTGCAACTTAAACTACCAGTACAAAAATGTAAAGCGATATTCTTAGGAAATGGGAACTTAAAATTAGGTTCCTAAAAGCATTATATCACAACCTAAATATAAACAAAACTGGTGAGTATCAGTCTTGAATAATTGCAGGACAGTCCAGATTTGTCATCATTTTTTAGTCTCAGGTCTTTACAATAAGCGAACACTAAGGCTGTAGACAGTGTCAGGCACATAAAATCAGAAAAGAAAGATCTAACATACTAAGCATATCGTGTTGCCAAGAATAAAAGCCCAAGGAATCTGTGTGGGGTACCACTCAGAGAGAATGCTAGTTTAGCCAAATAATGAAATCAAAAAGAAAGCAGAAATTCATATAACGAAGTTGTGGATTCTGACTGTAAAATTAACATATGTAATTATATTGTCTTATATAAATACTCAATAAACTTTCAATTAAAATCTTTACAGCAAAGATGTACAGCAAAGAAATTCTGGCAGCTGACCACAGTTCATTTTCAAAAAACATTTAGGACTCTCTGCTTAGACATGGAAAGTGGCACTTAGCACTTCACAGAAAGTGAAGTATAGTGTCAGGGAAAATCTGCAATGTCTTCAAGGACAAATGCTGCCCTGTTTAGAGAAAGGACAAAGAAACTAAAACCTACGGATCAGGCCTGGTTCTGCTCTGTTTGGCTTGACATTACCCAGCCAACATATATAGCCACACAGTCAGTGCACACACAGCCAAAAAAACATGCACAGTAAATGCTGCCTTTACACAGTAGTTAAAGGGTGCAAGAGGGTAATGTTTCAGAAAGGAAACTGAGGGGAAAAGAGCTGAGAAAGCAGGCCTACAAAGGCAGAAGGGCTCAACAAGAAACAAATATTTTAAATGAGCCAGTGTCAAATACATATTACATGAAGGAGAAACAGAAGCTGTGGGAATCTTAAGCAGGGAGATTTCAGACTGCAGGGTTAAGTTTTAAATGCCAGCAGACAGGGCTGGAGAATATTTAAATAGCTTATTTGATAAAGAGATGGCTTAACTGAAGCATCATTTCCCAGTACTTGGCTGATAAACAACAGGAACTCAGAGGCAGAGAAAAACAGGTCAAAACAGTCAGGCCAACAACTACATATTTTACCCAAAGCTACAGCTTTTAAAATTTACTGAGATATGTCTCTCATGACTTCTGCTTCTGGAGTCCATGCTTCTACTTGCATGTCCACAAACACCAGCTTGCCAAGCATCTGCAGCTACACTGCTCTGAACTGCACTCCCTGCTTGACAGCATCTTTTTCTCCCATTCCTCAACTCCAAGCCAAATATAATTAGCTCTGAGAGTCAGCAGCGCCAGTTTCCAAATGCATCACCAGGTCTCAGTTTTTTCACCTTCCTGCCCTTCAGTGATTATCATGAATGTGTCCCTCCTAATCTTTTCACCAAGGCTATATGTCAGCAGATTCTTTCCCAGGTTTCACCCTCTAAAACACAGATTCTTCTAGATTGCTAAAACTGTCACCCAGGCTCATAACACCGTGCATCTCAATTATGGCAATGTTCTCCCTCAGCCTGGACAAATGTAATCTGTCATCGTTGGTATCCATTCAAAATGCTGCTGTGAAATTCATTTTCTGAGCCCATCATCTGTCTGTGTCATTGCTACCTGTGCCTCCATCCATTGGATAAGCTTTCCCTACCTCATCAGTTACAGCTCGGATTTCCATGAAATTTCAAAGTATAACTCATCGCCCTTCAGCCCTCTCCAAGCATTTTTAGTCCCTATCCAACAGCTCATTATGCTTGCCCTCTATGTCTGACTATTCAAATGTGAGGATCTGTGTTCTTTCTGTGCCATATTTCTTCAAAAACATCCCTGGATGAATAGCATGAGACAAATGAAAACATTACGTTCATTTTCCGAGTCCAAGATTAGAAGCACTGAGGTTCTGAATACAAAATTCTGTAGCAGTAAAGCTGGGTAAATAATTTACAGCATCAAATTTATTTATTGAATTTTCCTTAATTTTCTGTTTACAAAATGGTGAATTTGGTATTCAGATGTAGCCACCAAATAATCTTTGCAAATTATTCCTGCCATGCTGCTTAAAACCAAGCAAATTTAAAAATTGATGTATTTTGGTCACATGATAAATTTCTGTAGCCTAATTACACGAGTATATCTTTGAGGCAGGCTGGGTACAAATAGTGGTGATTAAGTATCTAAAATTCACTACCTGACAATAACTTCTAAAATCGTAATTGTTGTGGTGGTGATCATTCCTAGCAATAAACTTTGCTTCCAGCACATCACCTGAAACAAATGAAAAAGATATAAACACACAAGCTATTTTCATTTTAAAATGCAAATATTTCCTTTCAAAAGGATTGCTATTTTATTTTAAGCCTGATTCTCTAATGAAACAAAAAAGGGTGCATTGCCTGAGTTTTTTCTTTCTGTAGTGCTAAACTGAGTCATTTTCACTTAACCCCTCAGAAATTTTTTTAGACTTCTGGTTAAAAAAAAAAATTAAAAACATTTGGAGGGGAGGAAAAAAGGTACATACAGCTCCAGAATAGCCACAGAGCACACTGACTTGCTTATTAGTGGGCAGAGGTGGGAATCAGGGGACACATAGGGAGGGTCCAGGGACGGGGGCAGTAGGGAGATAAGGAAAGTCCAGGATGAAAGGATCTGAGAAGGAACTGCCTATATTATGGCAGCAACAGCAGAGAAAGGGTGTTAGAGCTGTAAGCCATTCTTCCACAGAAAAACGAGTTTTATTCATACCTTCGCTCACAGAATTACATGGGAGTCTTGACATAGAAGTGCTTGTTCCTTTTTATGAATGCATAAATCTCATCTTGCCTATCTCAACAGCTATGACCTTATTTCACTGCTCAGGACAGTCTTCTCATAAAGTGACATCTTTCTAGCCACAGTAGCACAAAGCTAGGCGAAAGGCAGAAAGCCATGGTCTAAATGATATAATATTCATGACCTAGGCATAAATATCCCTTCTTAGTGTTCTCACAGGACTCAACCAACCTTCTTTACAGTCAGATCAGAGAGTTTTGCATACTTTATATCCTATTCCCATGCAACCATAATTTTCAACAAATGTTCTGAATGCTTCAAAACAGCTGAAATTAATTACCTGGGAGTACTACACCCATGTGAACATACAGCACATGAAGCAGGGTCACTAGGTATCACTCCTGATTCTGGGTCAGAAGTTCCTCAAGTCCTGTTCTCAGAGCTGGGTCATAATCCAGTGCAGCAACATCAGACTAACACAAACTGAGATTACACTCACCATCTTTTTTGACTGCATCACCACAACAATTTTCAAATGAGGGCAGGTACCTTCCATTGCATTTGTGTCCCAACATGGCCTTTGGCCAAATTAATAAAACAAACCCCTAACTCAGGAGCCTAAAACTTCTTTACAGTGTGCTTGTTTACTTTGGTAAACTGCCCTATCAACCTTTAGCTATGCCATTTTCAGTTCTATCTGTGGTATGTGCTGTAACTTTTCAGCCACAATTATTATTTAGGTGGATAATAATTATTTTTCAATTCCTTTGAAAGTGCATTAAAGGCTAAAAATGAAAGGGGCAGCACACTTGTGACATCTTTTTCTCTACAGCCTATCAACAAATACGATATGAAACAGTTTCAAAATGGTTAGTTTGCAAACCTCAGACATATAATAAAGTCAATATGTAATTTTACAACACATTTCTTTTCTCTTGTGCATTAGCATATAAAAAGAAACTTGCTCTACTTCTATCACAAAATTAAAGGCATTCCCTATACAACACAGTCTGAAGGTTTCACAGGATAATTACACAGCTAATATCTTCAGTGCACTTACTAAATTCTACCTCCCCTCTTTTTTCTCTCAAATACATACTGGACACCAAATCCATTTAAGAGAAGTGAAGATGATTTCTGTAACAGGACCAACATGTGACATCTCCTTTGGAATATGGCACACCAGTGCCTTATCCCATTCATTATATTTACTATGCATGGACATCTGCTGTCCTCTTCCTGTGGAAGTTTTCAGTGAAAGTGTCTTACAATAACTTTTTTTAGCGAACGCTCTGCTCCTTATGGAAAATTTTAGTTCTTTCAAGGGAAAGATGAATGCCTAAACCCTAAACCATTCAAGTTGTAAGTGAGTGCCCCCCAGGAGCTGCAGCTTAGGTTAGGATTCATCACTGTGCACTTCTTCATCCTTAGGATGCTGTGGCTGATGTGTCATCTAAAGGAAACCAGGCTATAATACAGGAGATGTACATTTCTATAAGGAAATGGGAATATGCGGCCTCTATTCCCATGGGAGTACCATGGTGACAGTTTCATATTAAAGCATTTGAGTTTCAATGGTCATATTTCAGATTTGGATTTTCTGCACATAAAACAAAAATATTGCCTTCATATTTTTATAGGGAAGGTCTACAATTTAGGAAGAAAGCTACTGGGATTCTTTCTGCCTTCATTTCACCTAGCTTTTCCTAGGTTAGGACTTGAGCTATTACCTTGTAGATGTCAAGGAATCCACACTGGTGGTCGAAGCGCGTGTAGAGCTCGTTGAGCATGCTGATGACCTGCATGGGCGTGCACTGAGCACAGATGGCAGTGAAGCCAACAATGTCCGAGAAAAGCATGGTGACATCATCAAACTTCCTGGCCTGAACCTGCTGCCCCTGCCACAACTGCTGAGCCACCTCTTCGGGGAAAATTGAAATAAGGAGATCTACTGTCTTCTTTTTCTCCTCTTCCAGGGCTTGGTGTGTACATTCTAGTGTTGCCTTCAGCTTATCCATTCGTTTTTTCAAGCCATCCTGTGCCTTTGCTTGCTCCCCAACCAATATGACATCACGAGTAGCATCATGGATAGGTATGTCTGAAAGATGGAGGCCTCGGCCCATTAGCTCATCCAGCTTGTCCACACAGGGGGAACCCAGAAACAATATTGAGTTTGATTCTGGCACATGAATCATTTGTCCTTTAATTTCCATCACCTGCAAAATAAAAAAACAGAGTTTAGAATAGGGGAAAAGTCAGCTGATAGATGTGGATCCTCATTCTACTTTCTCTGTCTTTCCTTTTCAGCTAAAATGATAAACTGTAGCCTTTTATACCAAAGCCTCTTACACTCACCTATTCAAGTAATGAGACTCACACAGTCTGCTCACCAAATTCAGTCAGAAAATAGCCTAAAATGACACAAAAGTATTCCCAAATCAGGTGCTGGATTTTATTTGTACCCAATTAAATAAGAAAGCAATAATATATATTCTCAGAGTGCCGTCTAAATAATGCTCCTGGAATGTACGTAGCCTTACAAACAAATTCCAGAGTTGTTCTTTCTCTGTTATTTCACGATAAATTACAAAAAGCATCAGGTGGTTCATCACACTGGTTTATAGCTTTCGCATTTGCCTGTTAAATGGCTAGATGTTTTGAGTGCTGTCCAAGGGTTGGTATCACTAAGGCCATGGATTGTTACCTCTTGCTCCATGAGGGCAGTCGAGCACAAAACTACCAGACTGATATGGACACTGGAAACTAAATTAAATCAGACAAACTGTATCTCTTTGTAAATACAGCTTGCCACAGCCTCTGTCATGAAAAACAACCCCATTAATGTTTCCATTCCAGGACTGCACAAAGACCACAGCAATAATGTGCTAGGTGATCTAAAATACTCACATTCCTTAACCCAAGGATCTCATAGTCAAAACAGGCACAACACACAAACCTTGTGCATCTAAGCACAGTGTTAAGCACCATAATGCCTTATATATGTGTTTTTCTATTCTACACAAACTCTTGAAATAAAAAGGTCTCCTCCAGTCACCATTTCTTTCATCATGTAGGCATTTGCTCGCTGTCACATGATTCACTTACCATTGCATCCTCCTTCCATCCCTAATCCTACCAAGCAAAATAGAAAAACTTCCATCAGGGAATCTAGAGGTGTCTGTAATAATGATGTGATTTAAGTGTCCAGTGGCCTGAAAGCTCCTGCTGAGGTGACAGCTAATCCTTCCATGTTTGGGGGAGATTTTAGGAAGCTCCTCTTTCTATTAGTTTGGGTTTTTTACATCAGGTAATATACTGTCATTGCAGACTCTATGGCAACATGGGAATTGAGCCTATCCTGTCTCCATTGTCCTCTGCCTTCTCTGCTAGCAACCTAACAGATGCAGCTTCTGATGTCAGCCAGGGAATTCAGCAAGTGAAAGTAAATGCAAGCAATTAAAATTGTCAAATTTCCTAATTTATGTTCCTGCACACTTACTAATATTTACATTTCCAAGTCTTGCTTCCTCATCTTCACTCTGGGACATTCATCTCTGTGAGAAAGCTAGTCAGCTACCTACATGAGCTGATTTAATGCTCCATGGCTAAGTGTTCTTTTTCTACTTTTGAAACATGGTTCCCTTGGAAATAGGATGCTTTCTTCATGCATACAGCCTCATGCTTTCTAAAGGGTACATGCAAAATTGTTTTAACACCAAAGTACAAGTTGCCAAATATGAAATACACGGTACAGCATTTCTAAATTCTCTTCCTATTTTGTTCCCCTTTGCCAGAGAGTTTTCTGTCTGTAGAATTTCACTCTTGTGCAAAATAAAAGTATCTCATATTATCACTTCCCTCTTTCATCTCCAGGTGAAAACAGGGTGTTTTCAGCACAGGAGGGAGAGAGTGTGACCGCAGACCCTGGCTCAGCCAGCCTGGCCTGGGGGTGAGCTGCCTGTCAGCAAGGTAAGGCACCTGGCTTGGAGTCTTGTTTCTCCTGTTAACCTGCTGTGAGACTAGAAGAAAATTAATGCATCCCCCTGCGCTCCCACTTCGCCTCTGTCAATTCGAGGTGCTAAACTCTTTGATGTGGTCTCTGTCTGTGTTAATATATTGTGCCAACCTTCCCTGGGTGGACTTTTCTCAGGAAACACTGACTGAGTAAATAATGTACTAAACAGGCACTGTGGAGTCCTCTGCTCTGCTTCTGGGTAACCCCAGGCAAATCATCAACTCTGACTTCTTATTTAGCCTTTCAACACAGCAGGAGCAATGCTCCTGACCACCCTGTAACACACTTTGAGACTTATGTGTGAAAAGCAATAAAAGACAGACAATCCTGTAAAATGCCTAACTAATAATAACCAAGTGAGCTGTGACCCCTGCTTCAACAAGGTTGAGCATTTTTAGAAACTTTTGCAAAGATATTCTCCCTACACAACTGATTAGCTTCCTAAAACTGTCAAAGGTTCAGTGCTATTTCAGCTTTATCCCCTGAATATTATTATCACTTGTTCTGCTTAACAGGAATTGTTGATGTTTCCTGTCACTTCTTTCATGTTACATTAGTGATTCTGTCGTCCTGCTCTCTCAAGGACTGATGGATGTTTTAGAATATGGCCTGCCAGTCTCTTCAAGTTGCCAAATCAGAAAACAGGACAATAGACAAGAAGCTGCCCCAGCTTTCCTGGGGAGAAACACACAAATCCTGTAAAGAACAACAGTAGAGAAGAGCTAAGACTGCACCATTCTTCTCAGTTTTTGCAAAGCCCTTTCCTTTCCAAAGAAGTTTCAGAGATGATTCAGACTCTTTCTAGCAGACTTCAGTCTGCAACTATGATCCAGCATGACCTCCATCTCTTTTCTTTGATTTCTCTTACTTCTTATATTCTTCTTTGTATCTTAAAGTAGAGCTGATCATATAGGATATCAGGTTTATCTGAAGCTTGCCATAATAAGTCACACTTCTGGGCACCTCCCCAAAGCTGGACAGCTTTACACCCAGACCATAAGCCTACAGGCAATCAGGATGGCATCATCCGTCTTTCTTGTAAGCAGGGAAAGATTGAAACATTTCTGTCATCAGTTGTATTTCATTAGTGCTACATTTCATTGCCTTCCTGTCTCTTTAATTATATTCTCACTGAATAAAATGAGAATAATTCCACCATTTTCAGAGAACATTCTCCTGATTTACAGTGGTATAAGAGAACATTTTGAAATGAGCAATTACATATCATATTTTACAGTATTATGTTGCTGTGAAATAACAGTGCAGCCTAAGTAGCTCTGGGATGAAAAACAAAAAACCTATCACTGAATTTTACTTCCACCGCAAACCCACTTCAGTCAAAGGGAGCAAACAGTTCCTGATTCTAAGGAACTCTTTCAGCCTCTCTCCCAAACACTCACCTTGGAAATACTGACAGATTCTAAAGCTGCTGTTCGAGAACATGGAGAGTCTCCTACTGAACAGTGCACGACCAGTTACTTCAGCAGGTACACAATATCCAACCCTCTGCACATTCTGGATGCAAGCCACCCTAGGATCAAAGAGCTTATGAATCAAATGCCAAATCCACTGCCTAATCTTTAAGGAAAAGTGTAGGGAAAAGCTTCACTGGTTGCACTGAGGGAGGATGCTATGCACAAAGATGTGTGTTTTGGAATAGCGACTGAGAGAAGGTGTACACATCTCCTCAAAAAGATTAAGGAAATATGAGATGGTATCTTTGAGAACTAACGGGGGGGTTAAAAAATTCTTTTCTTTCTCATTAGGCCCAACCTCTTCTGCTGCCTCTGCAATCCACAAATTTTAATGGAGCTGCTCCTTTGATTTTGATTAGTGCATAAGCCCTCTCAAAGTGTGATTATAGTCTTCTTTATTTAGTTTTATTTACTGGGAGTAGGTTAAAAACTTAAAGTGCTAGGCCACACTTTCACACACAGTTACACATGTATGCTTGATTTCATACAATGAACAAATTCAGTAAGAGTAAACAAAGCTGCTTCCTCAACAGGCTCATAGTTATTTAGAGGATGGAAAGACTGGGACAAAATCAGCTTATGACAAATCGACCTGGACACCATCATCATCATCACTTCAAGGCACAAAGAGTATAGGGTGACTTTCAGAAAGGAGGTCCAGCTGCTACATTTTAAAACAACTGGACTTCTCTGAATGTCTTATAGGATACATGGCAGTGTCTCAGGAACATTTACAGCAAGGTATTTTGTAATATTTGAGCAGTTAGGGGCTTAGGGGATTTTGTGAACACTGGACAAGGCAACAGTACACTTGCAGAAAGAAATGTAATGACTCTGCTTGTTATGTTTCCATGACACGTCTAGAAGGGCTGAAAGTATGATGGACAACACTGGAATTAAAAAAAGAAATATCTTAAATTGGAAAAATGGACTAAAGCCAGAATTCAAAGCAATAACTATGCTTAGGCAGAAATAATCAAATGCAAAAAGCACAAGCAGGATAACTGTTCCTAAGAAGACGGCCCTGAGTACACAGAGTGGAACAAATGAATGTAAGCCAATATGTCATGCTGTCATTAAGAAAGAGAACACTATATAGGACTATGTAAACAAAAATAGAGCTTGCAAAACACAGAAAGTAATCTTTATGCTGTGACCACCAATTTTCAGGCCCCAGATGGGCAAATCTGTTCCTTTTTAGTATAACAAAGAGGTGGATCAGTTGGAGAGTCTGGTGAAAAGCAAGGAATGTGATGAAAGGTCTAAAAAATATAACCTACAAAAAAAAATCTGAAAACATCTGCTGGTTTACCCCACAGAAGAAAAATCTAAAGGTGGGCATATGAAACTCTTTAAAACCACTTAGTGCCAGTGCAAAGAGGTCAAACTCTTCCACAAATCCAGTGGCAAAAGCTTTGCAGAAAAGGCCCTGGAGATCCTGGTGGACACCAAATTGAACATGATCCAGCAATGAGCATTTGCATCAAAGGCTAACAGTACTCTGGGCTCTGTTAGGAGGAGTGTTGCAGCTGGTGGGGTGACGTGATCCTTCCTCTCTGCTCAGAACTGGTGAGGCCACACCTGGAGTACCATGTCTGGTTCTGGGATACACAGTAGAGGAGACACATGGACATTCTGGAGAGTATCCAACAAAGGTCAACCAAGATGACAGGAACCTGGGACATCTCCCCTCTGAAGAAAGGCTGAGAGAGCTGGGACTGTTTAACCTGGAGATGAGAAGGCACAAGATGATCTTATGCATGTACATAAGTACCTAAAGGGATCAGGGATGACGGAGCAAGACTCTTTCCAGTGGTGCCCAGAGATGGGACCAGAGGCCACAGACACAAACTACACAAAGGAGGCTCCTTCTGAACATCAGAAAACACTTTTTTTATACAGGGCGACTAAGCACTAGTACAAGTTGCCTACAGAGGTTGTGGAGTTTCCATCCTTGGAGATACTCAAAAAGCCACATGGACGTGGTCCTGGGAAACTGACTCTAGGTGACCCTGCTTGAGCAGAGGGTTGAACCAGAAGACCTCCAGAGGCTCCTTCCAACCTCAAGTCTATGAAATGACCAAAAAGTAAAAGGCTCAAATTGGAAAAAATTAGTTTAATATGGGATATTCTTCTACTCATAGGGAGAGAGAGAATGGAAACACCAAGTGGTGAGGAGTTGGACTATGCATTAGTGGAGATTTGTGAGACCTGTCAAAGGTGATCAGTCTGTCTGAAAAGCAGAGGAATGAACCAGTGACTTAACAGAAATCTAGGTAGAAACAGGAAGGAGAGAGGTAGTAGGGTATCATTTTGCATTCAAACAAAAACTACACCAGTTGTTTTGGGGGTAATTAATGTAGTGCCAGTGTAGATCATGTGGAATTCTTTGCTTCAGTCAGTTTACAACTCTTTCTACAGGCAACAACAGAAACGGGCGCTTCTGGAATAAAAATCGTGTGATCTACATGAGACATCTAAGTCATGGTCAAATGAGTCATGCCCCATGTGTAGAAATACCTACATTTTTCTGTTGTGAAGGGAGCACAAGGCTTGGACATACATGCCTGTACTGTCAGTTAAGTCTACCTCCTATCAGAATAAACTTAATTCATAGGAGTGAATGTACTGCTGTGCATTGAAAGACACCTAAATGCCAATATGTAAGTGCATTAGGGGAAATGTGAGTTCTCCATTGGTCTAACAGACTTCTATTTTAAATGCTCCAAACTTCAATTCAATAAAATGAAAACTTGGTATGCCTGTAAAGTTACTGCTCCTCTGTGGCTGGCTGACCAACTGTAAAGTTACTGCTCCTCTGTGGCAGAGCATGACTCTGACCTTAAAGAGAGAAAAAGGAACAGCCGTTACAACCTCTCCAATGCTTGTAGAGTGGGGTAAGTCAGAGCCACAGACAGCAGAAATAGCTGTGGAGAAAGATTCATGAAAATGAGAAAAAATCATATTCTAATGAAACCCTGATTTGCTATCTTATCTGTTGACAAAAATAACAAAATACCAGCTTCCATCACACTTACGTTTTATTGAAAAAAACTAAGAGAAATACATATCATCTCCACAGAAATGAAAAATAACTTTTCAATCAAAGCCTGATACAATTGAATAAACTAGATAAGGTTTGCTCAGCACAACTCAGGATGTGCTTGGGTTCTTGCGAAATTGTAACACCCAGCATTTGCTTACAAGTTTGTATTTCCAGCTCAATGCATTGTCAAAAGAATATTATTCCACACAGGAGCAAAGTGACTGTTAAAAATTTCTCATTATTTATAGCAAACGCTGGAGTGTTTCATAATGTGCAACAGTCTTCAGACCAAAGCGTACAGGTTTGAAAGCAAAACAG